>JAEAOA010000747.1:0-600000 GCA_016746295.1 Potamilus streckersoni | reverse complement strand
TCATTTCTAGAACATTTCTAAGTTGTCAACAAGATCAGGTTTGTTACTAAAAGTTTAGTAAAGAACATGCAAACATCAGGTAGACCAGGAATTAATGAGGGTAAAGTTAATGTCCTAAACTCAAATCCAAGTAAACATGTTTAACATAAGATAAGAATAATCTTACAATATAATCTACAATCATAGACAAAAATTTGCTCAGTAATATTTTGTTTAAAAAAGGACATTAGTCAGGTAGACCCAAACTCGTAGTCACAATTATGGACATAGATCAATTACACAATACAAATTAAATGTACATAATACTGTACAGTAAAACTAGTAGAATATGGGAGACAATCTCTTGCTAAAAGGGGAGATTTTATGATTGCTGCAAACCATATTTTAAAAAACCAACAAACACAATGGTCTTTCTGTGGAAACATTAAAACTTCTTACTCTTTCCACAAGTTAAAGCACCATTAAAAATTCCACAAAAGCAGGAAAAATTTAATCCCACAAAATTACATGAATTCACAGTACAGGGTAGGTGTCTTTATACAGTACAACCTCAGTAACATAAGCTCCAAGGATCAGGGTAAGTTGGTTACAGTTAAGAGGATAGTTCATTGTGCCTTTCCTGCATTCTGCCTTTCCTGCATTCCAAAGCCAACATGGGGTTGAATGCATGTGAAACTGAGAATCTTGTAGTTTGAATGAGCAAAGGTTGTTCATTCATTGATCCATTTTGAAAAAAATGCCATATATTAAAGACATCTGACAAACAATTGTTTGATTATGATATTTAGTTGGGTAAGAAATTATTTACATTTTGTAGAAGATTTAATTAACTTGTATTTCAGAAATTACACAAAATCTTATTTTAAATGTGAATGCATTTATCAGATGTGTATACAACAAGTCAAAAAACTGACTTTTATTTGTTTGTTCATTCCATTATTAACTCATTTATAAGCATATAATAAGTTATCCATTTAAAATTCCTACACTTTGTATTTAGCTATATAAATGTTGATAGTATGGTAGTAATACATTCTTAGCATGGAGTAAATCAGTGTTGATGAAGAAAATGTTGGAAGATCATTTTTAGGTTTAGAGATATTTAAGTCTTCCTCAGATTTGTTATACAATTTATAGAAATTCTTCTAAGGTTTGAAAATTTGATATGTGCATTGGATTCACTTCATCTCATAACTAACCCAACAGACATTCTTTACAAGTGAATAGGTTTATGTTGCAGAAAGAGACAAGGATTAAAAAATAATATAACTATTCAGACTGGGTGGCATCAATTGATATTTACTTGACACACTTACTTTACCCTTTCATTACTTGTATGATAGTATTATATATACCTCAGTACATACACAGCATATGACCATGTTCCAGAATTTAACAATGCACAGGTCAGGGCCTCATGTTGTTTTCATCAAGTTGGTAGGCACAAAGATACACCAGAATGTTATGTTATTTCAATCTAGATTAGACTTTGTTCCGATTAATTTTTAATGTGTATAATTCTGCTTGGAAGTCACCAGTGTTTGAAGAGTGCCAAATAAATATAATTGATATTATTCAAGGGGCTTTTAGTTCTGCAGTCTCTAGAAAAAAAAACTACATGACAGCCTTCTTTTGGAATCTGGGAATCCTATTGGTGATTCTACTCATACATAAAAAATTTTTGCCAAGGATGAGTTGAAAATTTCATACAGAAATGATAGAGAAATGAAATTTATCTACCTTATTATATGGGACATGTTTACCTCAAATTTTGTTCAGCATTCATTTATCTTTAGCAATTACATCTTATGTTGTCACAAATAATATCATTGCTAAAAAAGTGAATGAAGTCAAAAATATTTGTAATCGTTTCTTATTCAGCCATGCAGAATCTTGACATGTTACTAGTAATGGATTTAGCGTAGGATACCAAAGCACCTAATACAAGCCAATGACCTTTTGATCTTGGTGCACATTAGGGCTAAGGTTTATGACAAAATAAAAGCAAGATTAAAAATGTTTGGTTTGATAGAATTTTTAAAATTACATGTAGCACAAAAAAAAAACAATTAGCTGTATTTTTCAACCATTTCTCCACACATTAGTTTCATGAGAAAAAGATTGTAACTCTTAATAATTTATAGAGAAGTGGTTAATTATACTGGCAGTTAATTGTCATGGCAAGTATTGCTAAACTGTATTGGCAAGTCTACCCAGTTGTACTGGCAAGTCTAACCAATTGTACTGGTAAGTCTTGTTACCCAGTTGTACAGGCAAGTATACCCAGTTATACTGGTAAATCTACCCAGTTGTAGTGGTAGGTCTAGCTTGGTTTACTCTGTCAACTAAATTGTGTTCATATATCCCTTGAAACTTTATACAAGAATAATAGACTCATCTTCATTATTTTATGTATGTGCTAAAAATTGGTTACTGTGGAGTTTCTTGTTGATGCTTGCAGTTTTCATAATTTTCCCATTTGAACACTTCCAAACCTGAGTGCTCTGGGAATTCTTGTTAGGTTTTATTACATCATTGATCTAAAGCACTAAGCACCCACATCAGTGGATCAGAGGTCAGCTTGGTAAGGAAGACCTTTGTGTCAAAGGTTGCTTTTATGCTGAAATTTCCATTACAATGAAGTGCAAACTACAGGTATAGTTTGTTGATATGTATATATGTGTGTGTATGTACATATATATATTACTCTGTAGCCTGTCTTCCCCCAATGAACTAAATTAATAATTTGAACTTCCAAGTGACTTCTATTTAAACCTAAGCCAGGTGAAGATGAATATTTTTGTATTCAACCATCAGTAGAATTTGCTTTTGTATGTTGAATTCAAGTCCAATGTCAATGATTTTGAGTATGTTGTACATGTTTATTCATTATTTTGATCAGCTTTTTATGCACATCTTTTATGACAATATGTAGATACATCATATATTATTGCTAGAAACATGATCACCATTACCATCATGAGTTCCACCAACCAACTACTGGAGCACTGTTGTTTTCTCAAAAGAAGAATAATAAGAAAAATTGATTGGATATAAATGAGTTACAAAGGTATTCTGAATATTCTGTTTTAGCTTTTTATGGAACCTGTCAATAAATGTGTAGATGTATGATGCTAAACACCAGCAAATATATACATAGGTAAATGACACTGGCATAAAATTGTCAATGGAGGAAAATAATTATGCAACTGAGCAAAGAAAATGCTGTAACCATCATTAAGGTACTCCACTGATTTCAGGGTGATTTGAATAAAGTTTATGGATGTAATTCTCAGTTGTATCCTATAGTTTCGAGGTGGTCTCATTTTTTTCAAGATATTTGTGAAACCATAAAAAATGACTCATATGCTGCAAAGCTGTTGTTTGTGATTACTTAATCAGAGGTGGTTGCTGAGAAGGGTGCAATTGATAAAGATACTCAAAAAACAGTGAAAAAGTTCTGTTATTATGGGCATTAATTTGTCACCTGTTTTTAAAATAATGAAGAATTACATTGAAGCTCAAAAAGCTTTGTGCAAGAAGAGTCCAACTTTTGATAATGACTGATCAAAAACAGGACTCCAGTAGAAGGTTGAAATTACCAAATATAATGAGTGACCTGAAACATTTTAATGAGATTGCCATTAGTCATGAAATATCAATTTACTTTTTTCAACCTGACTCAAGAGAACATAATAATGTTTGGATAGGGAAAAACAAGCAGAGACCAAAAATTATTTCACACAATTTAACTGTCAGGAGAGTGTTATATTTATATATATTTTTTTATGCAAAGGCCCTGTCATCCATATACCTGTGCCTGGCTTTTAGAGGCTTTTTGTGGACATTTTTGTGCTTCCAAAGTATTGCCAAAAGTTTTGGAGCACTACTGAGCCACTCATCCTTACATCAGTACTCAAGGTATCCATCTACCCCATTGTGACAGACTTCCTGAAGGAACACAGCATCCAAACTTTAACACATCCTTCATTCAGGTGTTTTTTTTATGGCTGAATCCCTTTATCAAAAATTAAGTGAGGGGCATATGATTTAAAGCCACCATGTAGCTGGAAATGCATTTCTCCATTGTAAGCACAACATACCAAAAAGCAAATACAAAGTGGTGTTTAATATTGGATAATCAATCAGTAAGCATATGGAGGTGCATGGGAAATACTTTGAAGCAATGCACTGATGTACTGTACACTAATAAAGAACTATTGGAAGTATACTAATATTCAGAACCTTTAAATTGCAAAAATGAAACCCTGACAACTTGCATCTGAACATTTACATAAAGTAGATTTGGACATTAGTATTTTGATAGTGTGACATTCCTATGAACATGGCATAAAAAATACTAAGTGTGGATACATCATCTTACACAATATATGAGAAAATTTCTTGCAATATTGTCACGGATTTTCAAATTGGATAACATCAAACAGTTTAAATTATATAATTTGGAAATCTATTATCCCCCTGCCCCATGGTTGCCTGGTTTGTGCATTCATGGTTTCATTGGTTTTTGTAACGACCTTGATTAGTATCAGTAATGCATAATCCTTTGCTATTAGTAGGTAGTACAATAATGGCAGTTTGAGACTTATGTTACTGATCAAGGTCAAAGAATACCCCCCCCAATAACTTTGTCCTCACATCATGCACAATGCATGCAAGCCCACAAAGCAAAGTTACTATAAGGAGCCCATGTGATGTGGGATGGAAGACTTTGACATAGATTAGTAACCAAACTGCAATTATCATGCTACTTACACATCTTGGAGACTGTGGCATAAACTCTGTTGATTTGACAAGTACATACACAAGTACACAAAAATACACAATCATGATTTGCACTAATGGTGAAGAAACTGACAACTATTGATGGAATTATATTACACACACACACAACCTATGTACACAGTCAAGTGTAATCCATGTAAGCTCCACAAGTGAAGTTCTCATAAGGTGCCTCAATACTGCCATTATAAGTATGTGTAAAAGCAAGTCATTTTATATCATTGAGGTTGTATCAAGACTTGCAATTAAGAAAATAGCTTATTCCAGCATGTCTTTAATTCTCAAGAAAGTCCTAATGGTTTTTTGATGTGTATTCAGGTGTGCCTATCATTTTCAAAGAGGTATTGTCTTTATACTAGAGATGGATAAAATGACAACTGTCAATATGAAAAATGGCTCCAATTATGGTTAAGGACTTTGTATACTTACACAGGACCATGTTTATATTTATTTAATAAATCATGGAATAAAAATGTCTTTGTTTTCAGATTGACTTAATATAGCAGGGGTTTATATGTCTTTAAACCAAGCACTGTTCAAGTGTGAGTTCCTTTCACTTACTCATTATGACTTCTTGGTGGACTAATCAGTTACCATGACATACTCTTGACATTTCAGGTTCAAATTATACTTGTGGAAAATATTTTCTTTATAATTAAGGAAACATAAAGCTTCAATTGGTTGTAAATGAAAATGGAAGTCAGTGTGATGATGTATGGTTGCTGTACATTACAATTATAACAAAAGAATAATTATCTGAGACACAATTTGGTTTGAAACAACCTCAGAACCTTCTTATCTCTCATTTGGTATAGGCTCATCTGGGGTTTCAGATTCAAGCCACTGAAATTGACACTAAACAAATGCATTTTTTGATTGTAAGAAATTTATATGTAACAGCTTAAAATCATTAACAAGTTTATAATCTTAAATACTGATCAACAAGCACAACCCAAGCATAGTGTTTCCTAAAACAGCTCACATAGTATCACACAATGCAGTGTCTGTGATCTTTTAGTTCCACTGATGAAAGAGTGCATGATCACTCTAACATTACTGGTGCATACAGAAGAGCTGCACACAGCATATGCTGTCTATAGCTGCAAATGTATTGTAACAAAACACATATTCATTCAGTGCTATGTAACCTATGTGGGTATGATGGCTGCTTATAATGCTAGAAATCAAAATGCCATTGAATGCACCAATATGTCACCCTCCCCAAAATATGCAAAAATACATTACAGTTGGACTGGATAACTGCACATTATTGATTCATTGTAATTTTTTACATACACCCCACCCCAGACAAATTCATTAGCAACCTTGCAGCAAATGATAAGAATCATTTTACAATTTCTCATTGATACACTAGTGCCAACTATTGAACATTGATCTTATTCGCTCTTAAAGGAATTTATCCATACAAGTACATGATGTGACTGGAACAAATTTTCTGAAACTTATTTGCCACAAATCAAGGGACTACTCCAGTGCCCTAGTGATTAGAGCGTCAACCTTAGATATTGGATGTCATGAATTCAAATGTTAATTGCAGCTGCCTCGCTTGGCACTCAGCATTAAGAGGTTAGTGTTAGGTCTGGTCAGCCTGGTGTCAGGATAATTTGGCTGGGACGGACATAATGACCCAGCACTAGATATCACTATAAACTGTCACACTGCAGACATTGTAACAATATGACTTAAAAATTGTTAAAGATATGTTAAAAGTCCAAATCACACACACACACATACACCAATCAAGGCATTCCAGACATCATTGTCTCACAATGGTTTTTTCCACTAATGACTACATGCACAAAATGTCTGGTCTTCATTTGGTTGCCAGAACTTTGGCAGCTATCACAATCTGAATTTTAGAACTGTGTGTTTCTGTTTCATAAGAGTCATTGATTTGATTGAGTCAACAATCGTAATATAGACTGATATGATTTTGCTCTCCCAAACAGTTACATCATGAATCTTGTTACTAACAATGTGCATGAACGGGCAATGATGCACATAGCTCTTGTAGGCATGTTTCAGTGATTCAATCTAATGGATGTATGAAGATCAGTACAACTTTAACAATAATATCAGATAAGATTTTAAGTTCAACTGGAATATCCGGACAAGTTTTACCATGGCCACAATGATTATCAGTTCGCAAGGGAAGTGCTATCAGAGTCCTGCAAGTAGATGTTACCATGTGTTGTATTATTGAAATGGACTTACAATCTACATCATGTGTACATCTTTCTCCAACTGATGTATGCATGTGCTGTTAGGCACCTGTTTTGTGGATTGCTTATACGAGTCATCTAAGAAAAAAAAGTCTTATAAGCAACATACTTGTGTCTGTTCCAAATATATATATATATATATATATATATATATATATATATATACAGACACACACAGTAGACTGTGCATTAGTTGAGATTTGAAAGATTTATATATATATATATATATATATATATATATATATATATATATATATATATATATATATATATATATATATATATATTTAGAGAGAGAGAGACACACACACACATCTCACTTGAGATAGTTCATTACAAGAAACAAATGGTGCCAGATGTGGGAGTCCAGACTTGGCTAACGTGGGTAAGTAAGAAAGCCTGCCAGTAGCTTCTCGTGGGTCGGTGGTTCTTCCCTGGGTTTTCCAGGGTTCTTCCTCCACCATTATTGCTGGCCTATCTTGTGCTGAAAAATGGCGTTAAACCCTACAACAACATCAGATGTGGGATTGGTGCATTAAGTTGGATTCATGCATTAGCGTGCAGTTGTGCATAAAGTAGAAGTGTGTGCATTATTTAAGATTTGAAAAAATCAGCCATGGATTTAAAAGTATTGCGCTGCCAATCATGGACTGGGAGGCAACAAACTTGCTGGAACAATGGGAAAAGTTTAAACTACATATCACGCTGATTTTCAATGGACCGCTTAAGAAAAAAAGTGTCATACCTTTTGTTGTGGGTTGGTGACATAGGGATAGACATCTGCCAAACATGGACTGGTATTTCAAATGAAGATGCTAAGAAGTTCCAAACATTCTATGACCATTTCAAGGTACACATGCAACCAAAGTTAAACCCCATATTTGTGCAGTATCATTTCAATACCGAAGTGCAAGGGGCAAAATCATTCGATTCCTACATCACACAGCTAAGACTCAAAGCCAGAGACTGCCTATTTGATAATGGATAGAATTGTATTTGGGAAAAACAGAGAGTCTGAGTCAAACTGATTAATGAAGGAGACAGGTTGACATTAGATAAAGCTATCCAGATTGTTCAAAACTTTGAATATTGTCAGCAGCAATTGAGATCAATGTCAATTTCAAATGGCATACCGAACAAGGATGTAGACACTGTTGATTAAAGAAAAAACAGAGTGCAGACATGCAGTAGAAACAAACCCAGGGGATATGAATGGCAACAATCCCTAAAGTCAACACACACACACATCACAATGGCGCAAGACTAAGCAGTTCACAACACTCAAATCATGTGAGAATTATGGAAACAGTATCACCGGTTGATCAACTCATTGTCCAGCTAGAGGTGTGACTTGTAAGAGAATGTGACAAACTTGATCATTTTGCAAAATTGTGCAGATCCAAAAACTGTGCACAATATATCAAACAGTGACCATGGATTTACTTATAACAGGAGTAGTAACAGTGTGTGGAATACACATAATCACAAGAAATTTTATATAGATAAGATAAGGCATTCATCTCTCTCATCTCCAGACCATGCATTTATCCAATTACATATTGGCCCTTCCCAAACCCCATACCACATCACAAATAAACATTCTTCTACTGGCGTCATACAAAAAAATCAATATTAATACCCACCCCAACAGTATGTTTGTGTCATACACAGGGGATTTGATTTAAGTAGTGGGCATAATAACACTTTCATACTCTCACAACAGCAAAACTGTAAAAACATACTTTTACATTATAGATAGTCAAGCCTCAGCTCTCATTAGTCTTCAAACGTCACTTGAATTACAGCTAGTCCAGTTGATGTACGCTATTGATAAGTCTGGCTTAGATAAATCAGCTGTTACAAGTATGTAACCTGTTTCAGAGAATAAGTCTGTTTCCCAGTGAGTGCAAGCTGCATCTTAAACATGATGCAGTACAACTAGTACACTCCCCAGAAGCACTAAACTTAAAGCTTAAAGAACTCACAAGAATGGAAGAATGCAAAATTATTGAAAGGGTTACAGAACCCACCGATTGGGTCAACTCCCTTATAATAACAGAAACTGAAATCGGGTAAACTGCTTATTATCCCTTATTATCCTATACCCAAAGGCGTTAAAAAATTCAATTCTTAGGCCCCACTATTCTATGCTGACAAATCAATGATATCACAACTAAACTAATTGATACCAAATATTTCATCACTTTAGACTGTACACATGGCTACTGGAGTGTGAAACTTGAAGAGAAATCTTCCTACCTAACTACATTCAGTATGCCTTTTGGACAATACTGATATTTTAAGTTACCTTTTGGGATAAAAAGTTCACAAGACATATTTTAAATGAAAATTATGAAGGCTTATCAAATGTTGTGCATGTAGTTGACAACATGTTGATGTGGGGATGTTCTCACATGGAACATGACAACATGTTGACACGTGTACTTGAACTTGCATGATCAAAGGATGTGTCTCAACCCAGACAAATGCATAATTGCTACTAGAGTCAAGAAAGTCCTTCCTTTTATTCTCAGTGACGGCCAAATGGGTTTTATGAAAGGGAGTCATTGTTAAAATATGATGATGCTATTTATGCTTATTACAAAAATCAATTGTTCAGTAACACTTGCCTCAAGATATTATTTTAGTATCTATAAATAATAATTATATGTACACAAGATGGAAAACAAACAGTATTGTACTTGTTAAATAACTTTTTGAAGCACAAGAATTAATAAACACAAACTAAAAGTTTTATATAGTACTTGGCTCTTATCTTAAAGATATTAATGAAATGGAAAAAATAATTAAAAGTTGTTTTGAAAGTGGAAATGGTTTTCATGTAATTATAAAACCTGTTTACACGTTTGGTGTAATTTCCCATTTAATAGGTCAGTCAGGTGTATTCTCTAAAGAATTAAATTCCCATTGGACTGGTCAGTTAGGTGTGTTCTTTTACAATGGGGGCTATCTACAAAATGACACAAATGAATATGAGAAAATTGCATTTTAGGACTCTATACCTGTATAATTAGTGCATAGAGATAAACAACTCTTTTGTCATTTTCATTTCCTATGTTCTAGTTATAACATCAATCTGCAGATGTATTTGATGTTGTGTTTTGTTATTATTTTGGGAGAAAACAGTCAGCTTATTCAATGGAATTACAAAGTGCTCATTGGATTAAAATATTATTCTTGGACTATTATGAATTTATTTAATGTAGTTCTGAACAATGACATTTTGTTACATCAGGCCTGTTGGCAGACCAGTACATTCAAGTATCTGAAATTCATTCAGAATATTTGATTCTTTTGGACTTGAGAATAACCTTTTAGGATTATTTTGGATTTAATTCATAATACTGTTAATCCTCTTAAATATTCAATTTATAAATTTGATAATTATTTGTAAAGTTTTACAAAACTTGGTAGTGATTCTTTCAGTTACTTAATTTATGACCATAGAGTTTAACAATATGCATGTGTTTCATCAGGATAATTATTCAGCTGCAAAGCCCTTTGTCATAACAAGTTGATAAATCTTCATAAATTTTCTCCATCAACTCTGCATATGAGCTATATTTACAAAGAAGCCTCCATGCTGTGTTTTTCAGTTCACAATTAGGTCAAAGCACAATAAATCGAAGAATAAGGTTATATTCTGTCCCAAGTGTCCTGGCAAACTTATAGGTTTTTTCCAGTGTATTTACAAAGAAGCCTCCATGCTGTGTTTTTCAGTTCACAATTAGGTCAAAACACAATAAATCGAAGAATAAGGTTATAGTCTGTCCCAAGTGTCCTGGCAAACTTATAGGTTTTTTCCAGTGTAACAGACTACCATATTTATGAACCACAGGTCACCACATGTCACTACATGCATTTGCCATTATGGTACATATTATTGGTACTGATTACATAAGCACCTGATACAAACAGACTGCTTAAAAATAAATAATGACACCACAAACACTCCCATAGTACTTCATTACAATGAATAAACTTTATTTCTGCAGAATAATTACTCTCAAACAATAGAGTAAACAGTAACAATGGAACAGAATGAAACAAACATTATTACTGTACTTTAATCATGAAATTTATGTTCATTTAATTTTTATTGTCCAATATTGAAAAAAGTAATCTTACATGAAAATTTAGCAATGAATGAAATGTTTGGATAATTTAAATAAAACTTGCAAATTTATTATAAAGAAGCTTTCAAACATGAATTTATTCAGGAATTAAATCAGACAATGTATCCATCAAAAAAAAGGATTCAAATGCCAAGTTACTGAAAAATCACCCATTCAAAATACACAACTGGTTTCTTTTCTTTTTTTTCTAACTTACTGATATATAATCACACATGTTTGTGAGCATTGGGATTACTTTCCAACTTTCTTGAAAATTAAAAATGATCATTTTAAAATGTCAGTTTGACAAAATTCATCTTTTAAATAAACTTTGATTTTATTTTCAAGAAACACTTTTTTTGCTTTCATATTGTTTTAATAAATCATGACCTTTATGATTAATAAAAAAGTTTGATAGAAAATACAAAATAAATTATAATATGGATGTTGGTGTCATATATGTTTTTGTTTTCTGTAGTTCTTTCCCACCCTCACCTGATTTATAATTTTATTGTAACCAATACTTTGCTATATGGTATCATTCAAATTTAACTGGATGAAACATCAAAATTCAGGCATAATAAAAATTACTATTTTAATTATTTCCTTATTCAATAACATTTATCTAGCAATATCACAAAATTATTCTTAATAGATTAAAGCTTTAGATACTGAATTCATTAATTTGGTTGCTTAATTATATATTCATTTGTCTCTAAATATGCAATATTTTCACAAAAACTTACAAGAACTGCCAAACAAAAAGTGCATGACAATCTGAGAGTATGACAGTAAGATGAAAACCTTTACAGATAATCTTGTTTTGCAGACATTTTCATAAATCAGTTAAATAATGCAAAATTCTGAACAAACAACTGAAAAAATGACAATCCATCTATGAAAAACTGTTTCTGGTTAAAGTAGCACCTTATTAGATGAAATAATATAAGAAAAAAATCCAAATTATAACAACAATGAACATTATGGTACATATTTAACTTGTTTCTCTGCAACATGCTGTTAGCTTTATTACTTGTGCAAATATATTATATTTACAATAACTGTACAAACAAATGTTTCTATATATATATTATATATCAGTAACATGATGGCAAAATATCATGTGACACCAATGGAGCTGCATCCTTAAAAACCAGAATGGGAAGGTCTTCAAATAACCTATTTTTGCATATTAAATCACATTATCAATTCAAATTTTAAAAAAAGGCTTATTCCAACCTCCTGTCTCTGAATTTGATGTCCAGATTTAAACAGTTTTACAAATACACTGGAGCCCCAAGTGGCCCAGTGGTCTAAAGCGATGTCCGTTACGGATCACTGCCATCTCACCTCTGTCTGCATGGGCTAATGTGGATATGTGAGAAAGCTTGCCAGTAGCTTCTCGTGGGTCGGTGGTTCTTTCAGTTTCTTCCTCCACCATTAATACTGGCCGCCATGAATAGCCTATCGTGTGCTGAAAAATGGTGTTAAGCCCAACAACAACAACAACAAATACATTTCTTTACTGACCATGCACATAAATGTACATACAAACAATTGGACTAAGATTAAACTTCAAATGAGCAAGTAAAAAAAAAACCCCACTGCATCCAATACTGTCAAACCTGTACAAAATGTCACCTGCTAAAAATGATCAGGATTGCTAGATATTACTTACTGCCATGGATATAACAATGGTATTAAATCTAAACATGCAGTATAGCCATCCAAAAAACTTGTTCATATTTTCCCATACAAATGCAGTAACCTATAAATATTGTGGAATGTTCAGAAATAATGCAGTATGCTGCAGTACAAAATTTGTCATGGTACCCAGCTTGAATATATAGATATACAGTGTACAGCCATACTTTGCATGGTTATATAAAATGAAAATTTTTATGTTGAAATAACTTCTATTTGTCATTTCCATTATATTTTTAAGCATTTATCCACTTCTTCAAAACATGAACTCATCTAAAATTGAGGTAATTACTCTGGATTGTTATTATGTTATGCTGTTAAGAATGACCATTTCAAAATGGCTTCTAATTTACTGCATAAGCAATCAAGTCATCTTATGTAGCATGATCTAATGACTCTTAGTCCACAAATATTAGACAACAAACCCAGGTACAGTTAAAATATAATTATTCAAACACATCATTAAATGGTTCAGAAAAAAGGTAGACAACTTTCCTCTATTTATAATAAATGCCAAATGTACTTAGACACCTGCATACACATACCTCATACTAAGCAGTGTAAATGTTACAGGTACAAGACACAACAGCTGTTATTCAATATATAAGGCTGTACTAGTATGTATATGTTACTTTGAAAATTAAGTCTGTAATGAAGAAGTAATTAATTATTGTTTACATAAAATTTATTTCCATGTTGACAATAACATTTGAAAACATAGGCCATCAAATCTGTACAGACCTATAGCAGTCCTGGACTAGTGAAGATGTTTGTCAACTGAATGCTAGGCAAAAAAGATAACTGTCCAGCAAAAATGGTGCAAATACATGTTGTTGTTGTTGTTGTTGTACGGTTTAATGTCATTTTTCAGCATGGGATAGGGCTATACAAAGCAGCCAGTATAACTGGTGGAGGAAGAACCTTAGAAAACCCCCGGGAAGAACCACCGACCCATAAGAAGCTACTGGCAAGCTTTCTCATGTACCAACATTAGCCAAGCCTGAGACTCGAACACATGCAGACAGAGGTGAGATGACAGTGATCCATAACAGTGAGCACTTTAGACCACTAAGCCACTTGGGGGGGGGGGCACTGCAAATACATGTAGTACAATTCCAACATATTTTGGGCCATGAATCAAACCATTCCTTTATTACTAGTATATTTTGGAGGTAAATGCACAATCCTAACAAACCTGTATCCTGTTCTTTATATCTATTTCCATATCTACAAAGAAAACAACATAAAGTATGTAAATTTAATATCTCCCTCATATATACAAAGAAAATCAAACAACAAAGTGTGTAGAAGAAAAAATATTCTCTGCATATCATATATATATTTGCTTTTTCCAAGATAATACACATTTTATGATCTGTCCCATTGTAAATAAATATAAAATTGCAATAATAATGTACAAAATAAACAACTTTACATTCTATAACATTGCTATTACTAAATGAAAAATGTGAATGTCACATTATACAACCAGCCTATGTTTCACAGTCATAGATCGAGGCACTTGCAGATTCTGTTTGATGCTGGAGATTATTGACCAATATGTATCTGTGACCTGGAGCATTGGTCAACATATAAGATCCTGAACTGGAGTCACTGTGCTTCTACCATTATTTTCTCATTAAACTTGCCATGAATTCTGACCTCTTGACTTAAGAATCTGTAAGTTTTTTATTACCCTAAGTGCAAGCTGTCCACAAAGTTTGATAGATTTCTTCAAGAGAAAATTAAAATTTTGCAAAACCCTTTTTATGAGTCACAATGAAAAACCCTTTATATGAGTCACAATGATCATGACTTTTGCCCCCAAAATCAATAATCCCCTTCCAAACCTTAAGTGCAGATCCTTCCTTATGAATATACATGGATACATGGTCTAGGATTAAAGTTATAATGCAACAAGATTTGTCGTTTTATCAATCAGTTTCGCTGTGATCTTTAACCTTCTGAACCCAAATCACTAAGTTTTTTTTTCTGATCCAAATTGCAAGTCATTCTAAGTGAAGGTATATGGTTGAGAACTAAAAATTTTGTGCAGAAACCATTCTTCTCTTCAGTCACAGTGACTTTGACATTTCTGATTTTGATCCTGAAATCCATAAGCTTTTTCCTTAGCCCTAGTGCAATAATTTACAAAATTTGGTCAAGGTCTGCAATGTAGAACAAATTCTTCTGCATGGAAACCATTTTTTTTTTTTCTGTCACAATGATTTTGACCTTGAACCTCCAAATCAATAGGTTTCTTACTTGCCCAAAGTACAAACTATCCATAAAGTCAAATTCATATATGTGATGTAGAACTAATGTTATTGTGTGGCACTGAACTTTGACCATTTGACCCCAAAATCAACAGACCTCTTTATCCTATCACATAAGCTATCCATTAAGTTCTGTCCAGGTAGGTGCTAAAAAAATCTAATGTTATCAAGCTGAAACCATTTATTATTTTTCAATCGAAGTGATTAAATGGATTTTTCTTTGGCAAGTACAAGCCAGAGCTTAAGTTATCAAGCAGAAAATAAACAGTTTAACTGACAGATAGAAAGATTGATGGCAGACAGATGGACAGACAATGTCACAATATAAGCTCCACCAAAAGGCAGGCACATAATAACACAATATGCAGTATAATAATAAACATAACATAAGATACTGAAAGCATTGTTTTATCAAGCAAAAGCCTGGTATCAATATAAAAAGTTAATGGTCCCCATTCATTAACATCATTATTAAATTTATTTGTCTCAAAGATACATATACAGCAGTTATCTAACAAAATTCATAGTGAGATATAGGCTAACTAGTTACAAATAATATTTGACATATCACAAGTAAATAATATGCTGCCAGATTCTATAATTAATCAGCACAATACATTTAAAAATATACATGGGTCTACTCTACAGTTAATGTAAATGTGCATATATGCATACCTGCCCTCAAGCTATATGAAGCCAATTAAAGCTGTTGCCATTTAAATTTCAGGTACTAATAAAAGGTCTAAGTTGTAATCCAGCTGGTTGGGTTACAATGGGTATGTAACATGTGTTACATGTGATCTATAACTGTTACTGAATAAAGAGCTTATGAAATCTATCTTTGTAAAATATGGTAAGATAAACCTAACAAAACTACAGTTACAGTGTGGTGTACTGAGTTGGAGGGGTTTATTTTATCTTCTGAAAAATCAATGGTCCGAGACAGAAGATAAAACAGCAGCCAGACAGCAGTAGGTAATTACAATGGTCAACCAGCCAAACAAGTCCTGTACAAGAACAATAGGTGTAAATACAATCTGCAAACATTTATAGTCATTCTGGAAGTTTGATAACATTTTTAATTTATATGAACTGTCCCCACTTGTGATGTTGTATACCTGAACTCAGATTATGAAGACCTGGCAAACACTGAATAAAAAGAAAAGGAAAAATAATCTCTGAACCATTTAAAAAAAAAGTAAACTTTAGATTATGGGAAGTGGTGTATATTGACAATACCAGAAGACCATCCAATAATTTCCTTTTTATATGTGACACCCAACCAAAATATTCTCTCGACTTTAACATATTGCACATCAATCTTGTTGCTAATAAGCATGCATCAGTATTAATGTTCATATCTTTCTGAGTGCCCCAACTAAGCATGCATCAGCATTAATGTTCATATCTTTCTGAGTGCCCCAAATAAGCATGCATCAGCATTAATGTTCATTTCTTTCTGAGTGCCCCTGGAGCATGCATCAGCATTAATGTTCATATCTTTCTAAGTGCCCCAAATAAGCATGCATCAACATTAATGTTCATATCTTTCTGAGTGCCCCAAATAAGCATGCATCAGCATTAATGTTCATATCTTTCTAAGTGCCCCAAATAAGCATGCATCAGCATTAATGTTCATATCTTTCTGAGTGCCCCATATAAGTATGCATCAGCATTAATGTTCATATCTTTCTAAGTGCCCCAAATAAGCATGCATCAACATTAATGTTCATATCTTTCTAAGTGCCCCAAATAAGCATGCATCAGCATTAATGTTCATATCTTTCTGAGTGCCCCATATAAGTATGCATCAGCATTAATGTTCATAACTTTCTAAGTGCCCCAAATAAGCATGCATCAGCATTAATGTTCATATCTTTCTAAGTGCCCCAAATAAGCATGCATCAGCATTAATGTTCGTCTAAAGTCCAGACAAATGTAGGTTATTTGTTCAGTCCTAATGAGTAAATTTGTTAATTTTCTCTATTTAAATTTCTAATAATGATGCACTTTACAATTGAGTAATTATCAAAAAGTTTTTTTAACTATTTATGTGTACTTGACTTTCATGAAGATAAAATGTTTTCCATCATACACAAGCATTAAACATAAACTGTTTAAATTAAATATGACAAATCTGAAAAATAAATTGCATATGCAAATCAAATATTAAGTTTTACATATCAAATTAAGTTGCATAAACATAGACAAAGACAGATCTGCCTGCTGGAAAGGAGTATGTCAATCTGAGTTGAAATTCATTAACATACACTTAAGAACACTTTAATGTCCTTTTTGTGAAACATCCCACACTCCTCTTCTGTAATGCATCTTTTACAGCCAACAAAAAAAATTAAATGAAGAAAAAAAATCTAGACAGCTGAATACAGTTACCTACAGGTAAAATTCCTTTCCAGTCATTGCTATTACAGATTCAACCTGTTGAGATTTTGAATCAGAATAATTTAAATCCGAATTTTGCCTTTCATTCTTCCCTTCCTCTTCCTCTTCATCATCTTCTGATATTGAAAAATGTTTGGTATAATGTTCTCGTACAAACTTTTTAGCCATTTCTGAGACTCGAGACTTTTCTGAGTAATCCCCACCATCCTGTCCATCATTGATTTCACTCTCTGCTGTATTTTCAAAGCTACCAGAATTTACATAGGATTCATTATCGATTTGTAAGGCTTCCTGTATATCAAGCATGAGTTTCTGTAGATTTGGCACCAAGTTTTTCATACTTTTGACAGCAGTATCACATTTTTGCAACCTATCTATTTCAGCATTTTTCTGCCTTAATATATCTTCAAATTTCTTTTGTTGTAATTCTAAAGTATGAATTTTCTCTTTATACTGTATCAGTTCCAAATCCTTAGATTTCAATTCTGATATATGGGCTTTCAATGTTTCATCTTTGCTCGCCACTATCTGTTTATGCTCTTTCAATGACCTTTCAAGGGAGTTCACTCTGTTGTGAAGAGCATGCAGGTGTTTATTTGCTTCTTCTATATGTGTTCTGCTCAGCATGATTGAGAGCTGAAGAAGAAAGGAACATGAAGGTTACCAATTTGATGGTAATTTATAGAACAATTACAGCAAGGGTATTTTGATGGAACCAGTGATCTACCTGCAGTATAGAATGTTAAGGAATCCAAGATGGGTCCTTTTCATCTGTCCTTTTATTAATTTTAAACTATGCTGAAACTATATTTGACATTCTTAAGAAACTGTACTAAAAACACCCAGCCAAACTAAATCCAACAAACCAAATATCTGGTAACAAAAATTTTCTCTTATATCTGAGTTTATATTTTCACAAAACATCTTTAAGTGCAGTACAATATTTAACCAGATATTGATAGAAAATCACTGAACTTGCCTTAGGCCATGCTATGATATGCTAACTAAGCCTGGTAAAATCTAAAATTAAATCTTTCTTTGGAGAAAAAGGCTTTTGACTTTAATTCAATGTCAATGTGCTCACTAAAAACTTGCCTTTAATGCAACTAAAAACAAACTTTGTTCCAAATTCACTAGTATATGGATAACTCAATGTGTTTATGAGATCACTGAAGTAAAAAAGTGATGCATACTATGAACATTTAATTGACCCCAATGTCAATTTGATTTTTGAAACACCTTCACAAAAGTATAGTTATCTTGATGGTCAGACCTGCTCCAACAATTTCATTCAGAACCAATTAAATACAGCAAGAAGTGTTTTAGTTAAAACCACCATTTGTGTGTCAGGAGTGGTGATACCATAATTTTGGAAAGGCCCACAAAATTGCCATGTTAGTAGTCAATGAGCACCATTTTCTGTCAGAACTGGCTGCATATTGCTATGTGAATCAATTCTGAAAAATAGCTATATAAAGATTTTTAGGTTGGCCATCATGACAGACATTTTGGAGTTTGATTGGCATCTTCATGTGTGTGTATAATGTTCATGGCAATCTTCCAAGTAGTTTAGGAAGAGCAGTAATTACAATTCTTGTGCCAATGGACAGATGGATGGTGGATTGATAGACATCTGACAACCGGCCACTTTATAAGGTCCTTTTGATCTATGATCAGTAGAGCTAAAATGTAACATTGTGTTATGTCCTAAGGGCTTAAACTATGTAACAAATCAAGGTGAAACAAGCATGCATTCAAATTTTCAAAATATAAATTTATTTCCCTAAAATATAAAATCAAACAAAGTGAAATAATTTAAAATATCTTACAGTATTATATGAATTCTTAAATAATTATCCTAAACAACCATCAATTTCACAATATTTCAAAAACAATCGAAAAGTATTCCAAATGAAGGTTCTAATGTGCTAGAAACAATGAAGAATCACTGTTATATTATCCTAATTATCCTAAAGTTATTTATTTCAAGGTAATCCAGTGAAAGCTTACATCCCTTAATGTCTCATATAATCCAATTAATTAAATATCAAAGTCACTGAATAAGTTCACCAAAGTTTAGCAAGGTACTGTCCATTTAGAATAAATGTTCTTTCCTCTCTGCAATTTCAATGAACAAATTGAATCAAATTTTCTCTGATGACTCCTACAGAATTGGCTATAACTGAAAAATGATAATTCCAAACTGTGATTCTCTTATACATTCACCTAATATGTGTCAAATAGACAAAACTAAATCATTAGAACTGATTCACAAACATTTAAATCATTTCATCATAAAATGTCTTAACAGTTATTGTGGTTTTTTTTATGATGATTGAGCCATTCAACAACTAGGGCAAGAATGACATCTCTACAATACAGATGTTCTCCAAGGATCACATGATGCTGACATGACCTCCATTTGACTATTTTGTTGGCCAACTCTGAACTAAATAGTTGTTGACAAGAACATGGTAACTGTCTTGATTTACAACTGGGAATTTCACGACTCAGTGCACATGTACTATTTAAAGTGCATTCTATGTCAGAATTACCAATTATAACAATACTGCCATTAGCCCAAATAACTTCTATAACACTATATTGTAAAATAATATATGATATAGATACCTGTAACATATTGTCATTTATGCAAAAGATTACTCTATCAATATTCATACAGAAATTGTTCACATAAACAAGCTACTGTTTGAATCATGATTTCATTGCAACTTTAGAACCATCTATCTAAGCCTTGAACAGTAGCCTAAATCATTCACTGAAAATACTTAAATGCTGTACAATTTACACTAATACCAGATGACCAAAACTAATAACATATGAAGTACAAAGTAGTAGCCTAAATCATTCATTGAAAATACTTAAATGCTGTACAATTTACACTAATACCAGATGACCAAAACTAATAACATATGAAGTACAAAGTAGTAGCCTAAATCATTCACTGAAAATACTTAAATGCTGTACAATTTACACTAATACCAGATGACTAAAACTAATAACATATGAAGTACAAAGTAGTAGCCTAAATCATTCACTGAAAATACTTAAATGCTGTACAATTTACACTAATACCAGATGACCAAAACTAATAACATATGAAGTACAAAGTAGTAGCCTAAATCATTCACTGAAAATACTTAAATGCTGTACAATTTACACTAATACCAGATGACCAAAACTAATAACATATGAAGTACAAAGTAGTAGAAATATTCATTATCATAATTATCTTGTTAATTAGCAAAAAACTTATTACTGTATTAGGGTGACATTTCATCTCAAAACCATGCTCACTTTAAAATATTTGACATGATGTATAACTACTTATACTATATTATAACAGTCAGTACACTTTGCCTATAGTGTGTGCAGTTTAATATTTTTTTATATTAAAACACATGAACATATCACTTTATGTGATTTTGATTCAGATTGGTCCAAATAAGCTTATGAAATTACTGTGCAGTACTTTCTTGATTGATTGGCTGTGATCATGGGGAAAACTTTTGTAACCCAGCCTTCTGGAATATTTTGTTTTGAATGAACATTTTGGTCATTTTTCAACTTGATTTGCAAAAGGAAATTGAGGAAAAATTATCTCGGCTGTCTGAATATGGACAAGTTACCCCAACAGAGGCTTGTTATGTCGTGTATAACAATATCATCATAAAAAGAAATGGCATAAAACTACAAGACAAGAACAATAAGAAGTAAAACTAAGCGTATTGCTCATTTGATAGGAGATAGAAGGGTGGGGGTGTGATGGTATATCTGTTAACATAGATACAGAATCCACACTATATATAAGCCTGGATTAAATGTGAACTTACAAAAGTAAATAAACTCACCTCTTTTCACAGTAGGATGTGAACATAAACAGGTCTCCTAACTGACAGAACTTTATCCAACCAGAGCATATTTATGCTGCATATGTGGGATGCAATTCCGACTCAAAAAGAAATTTGTTTATGCCTTTTATATAGTCTATAGTTCCAAATCAAATACTGAAAATATCCGGTCACAAATACATTACAGTAAATTTGGGAATTTCTGCATCAAGTAATCCTATTTCACATGAAAATTGCAACAATGTAATGTTAAGTTCTAAAAGTGAAATTTTATGGTAAACATGTATTCTACGCCTACTGTGTACCATATCAAACAATGTGGCATAAAGTCACATTGGTCATTCTGTTTTTTAAAAAGATTTTGTTGTTATAAAATGTTCTGTTTATTCAGATGGAAGTTTTTTCTTTGATTTATAGTTTGTAAAAAAAAAGTACAATCTACTTTTACAACTTTGTTTGGGACTATGTTTTATGCACAACAAATAAAAGGTGCACTGTTTGTCAGAAATAAGGAAATCATTCACTTTCTATCTAAATTTCCACTAAAATAAAACTGTGATAAAAAGAATCTCAAATGGGTAATGATTTAATATTAAATTTATGAAACTTGTTGAATAATGTCCAGCTTTTGCTTGCCAAGGCTTGCAAAAGCTGGACATTATTCAACTTCTTTCATAAATTCAATTTTAAATCATTACCCATTTGAGGTCCTCTATTAGAAATGTATGTTACATATATTAATTTCCTACAGAATGTTATTGTTTGAAATACTTCTTGTTATGAAAATTATTCCATGGTTCCATTAGTCTCTAAATAATTCCTTATCTAATATCAACATACGATAAAATAGCTTTTTGCAAATTATCAAATTTTTAAAAGTATTTTTGAGGTAAATGTTCAGTGTAAAACTATCTGTGGCAACTTGTCAACTTTGAGCATTTTCTACTAATATTGCATTAAAGACTATTATTTTTATAAATACCAATACTCACTTATAAGTCGAGTCAAAATGTAAACAACAAAGATCCTGATCTGCTGTAGCATATAATGTGCCTACATATCAGGTTCTATGTTGTTTATTATGCAAATCACTCCTAACAAACTGCAAAAACTGAAATCCACTAGCACATAATATGACAGCAGATCTCAGTCAGTGCAGTTTGTAGTTGGGTTCATCTTATAAGCAAGTACATATGGCAATAATTCAGGGTACCTGTAAAATTTATGTTCCACCTGTACAAAATTCTAATTCATAAATGATCATCAGTTCTCATCAAGTACAAAAAGAAAGTCTTTCCAATGAAAACAAAAGTCCATATAATGTATGTAGTTGTATGTATGTGTGACACTTGGATTTTTAACATTGCTTGAATAATTGTTTAGTCAGATCACTATGATGTCTGCAGTGTGGCAGTTTATAATTATGTCTAGCATTGAGGCATCATGCCACAAACATGTAGCATCATGTCCAACTCAGACACATTAACCTGACACCAGGCTAATACCACGCTCTTAATTCTGAGTGTCAAGGGAGGTAGCTGCTATTAACATTTTTATAAATCTTTATCCTGGCTGAAAGGGATTCATACCTGCAACATCCTGCATCTGAGGTGGACACCCCATCAAATTCATTTTCATAATGTTCTAAGTTGCAAACAAGTACAGGTCTATAATCAAAAATATTGTAAAGAACATGTAAAACAACAGGTACACTAGGAATTCCCATGAGAAACACCAAAATTTTAATTTAAACTCAAATAAACAAGTTTACTTCCAGTAATAATGATCTGAATACTGGTATGGTGGTGCTCTACAGTTTCGTATTTAGCATAGAGTTAAAATTTTAAAGAAAAGGAGTTTCCCCGGGTTTCTTCACTTGTTATACTGGTTATTTAAAAGAGACTTTGTATATCTTAGGTATTGTTCAAAGAACCTTTAATTCCCTTTATTTTGATGTATGATTGATGGATGTAATATGGGTTAGTGAGTACACAGCTTGGCCTTACTCCAGATGTGCATCTTTCAAAAAAGTGCTAGCTCTACTTGCTCATTTTCACTTCTCGAACTTCAGAGGTAATTTGTAAAAAAAAAAGAGCAGATAATTTTTTTTACAATTTATGTATTTGGTAATTCAGTCATTGCACTTTTAGCAGCTGGTATTATCTAGTTTGGCAAAATTCATTTTCCATATTTTAATAGCTGCCAAGAATAGTGTACTTTAGACAAATTTAGGTTGATTTTTGGACCACAAGGGAGCAGTCAATTTAGTTAGCAGTGTCCTAAGATCATTTAAAATTTCCAAAAGTACAATAACCAAAGAAATTTCATCCACATTACATGAAAGTAGTATATAGGCATGCCAACATTCTCTCCACTGTGCATGTTTAAAATGCAAACAACTTCACCTTACATACATCACTCTCTCAAAAGTACATAATAACTGGTGAGAGCCACCTATATGACATAAAGTCAGAGAAATATTACCTATATGTTGACAAGATTATTGTCTGATGGGCTCTGAAAACAATTACTGACCAAAGTCAATCACACAATATAGATATGCATAACATAAACATGGAGAAATGAAAAATTTAATACACATAAAAGACAAACTCATGCAAATGAGACTCCCACTAACTGGAAAAATACACAAATCTGTCATCAGCACTCTTCAACCCACTATGACTAACCCATATGAGGTCAAGGACAAATTTTTATAAAACCTGAAATTCCTTATTAATGAAGTGGTGATGGCAGACAAACTCATAATTTTATTAACTTTGACTCTAAAGTTGGTGTACATCACCAGACATTGGCAGGCTTCACTGGCAAAACTGTTTTTTACAAATGACACAACAATAAAAGTCTCTTCCTATTGAGGTATCTCACTGTCATCCTCAATTGGATGTCTGAGTGATGAAGGCCATGTTAAGTGCAAAATACTTAAATGACCACAGGCTCATAATCTGCAAGCTCCATATCTGGAATCAGACACACTTATGATAACAGGGGGAAAAAAATATCCAAAAAGCTCAATGTCTCCAAACTGAAGTAGATCTTTCTTGGAGAGCTGTGCAGCCTATCTGTAACAATTCATGCAAATTCCACAGATGTCAAAGAAAAACAAGACATCCTTTTGAGACTCTATTTACTCAGCTGCATAAAATACCCACTGACCCACCAAAAGGGACCCAAAGTGCCCAAATAGTCTAAAACACTCTCCATTACAGATCACTGCCATCTCACCTCTGCATCGGTTCCAGTCTCAGGTTCGGCCAATGTGAGTACGTGAGAAAGCTTGCCAGTAGCTTATTGTGGGTTGCTTGTCCTTTCCAGGGTTTTCCCACAATTTATACTATGCATCATGTATGCCTATCTTATGCTGAAAAATGGCATTAAACCCTACAACAACAACAGTTTCACCAAAACAAGATATCAAGATTGGTTTCATGAAAATAATACCGGCAAATGGAAATTCCACAGGTTACAAGACTTATGGTTCAGCAAAAACGGTGAGAAGATTCAGTCCAACAGAGACACTGAGTGTTCCTGGCGTCACATTGCTTAAAGCCAAAGAAAATATAACATAAAGATGAGCAATTTATGACTGCTGCATGAGGAAATGAACATGTCATTTGTGGACCCCAAACCTTGACTGAAACTGAGAAAGCAACTTAAATACTCTCAAATAGCAAACATCTAGAGCTGATGCTATACCAGTAAAGTCTACAAAGCCAGAGGCTCACACATGGCTTAGAAACTGACTTTCCTCTTCAACAGATATGGACTCAAGAAGCTATATCCCTGGAGTACAAGGATGTATCGATCCTCCAATTGCACAAGTGGAAAGGCAACAAACAATCTGGTTACAACCATCAGGACCTCACCTTGCTGTCAATCGCTAGTGAAATAATCACCAGAATTAAGCAGGATCACCTTGTGCATCACACCAATGAAGAAGTCATGCCTGAAAGTCATTGTAGCTTCTGGAAATGATGAGGGACCACATACAAGATATTTACAGCTTGCCAACTCCAGAAGAAATGCCAGGAACCAAACTCCAACCTGTACACGACCTTCATCAACCCAACATGTCAGTCATAAGATCCTCTGCAGGATCAAGGCAAAATTTTTAGTTCAGAGAAGTTCAAAATAATGGATCGCCAATTCTATGATGATGTAACTTGTGTTTTGGACAAATATTAGCCCTCTAAGTCATTCACAGTCACCAAAGGTACCAAAGCAAGACTCAATGTTGGCCTAACCCTCTCACCTTTATAATGTTTTGTCATGAACACAGATGCCTTCTGTGACAAAAACCCAGGGACTGACATCTGACACTGGATGGACTGATGGCAAGTTCCTCAATCTGAGGAGACTACAGGATATGACAAAGTTACAGGAAATTACTGTTCATATCACCAACTTGCTGATAACTGTTAACAGAATACTTAATCAGACTTTAATACATAAGAGAGTGTGAACCATTCCTTTCAGACAAATTTGTTCTCACATTAAGTATCAATAATATAGGCGATGCATCAACCTGCACCTGGAAAACCTCGTGTAGAACCTAACAAAGGAAAAGGCCGAACCTTCAATGCTGTAATTGTCATGTCCAATCCACAATGATGATGCAAAAAATCAGAATTGCCAAAGCAGGTGTGTGGCCTGCAGCAAACTACATATAAAAGGGCTTGGAGAGTGGGGAATGAAGAGGCATCATTATGCAAACAAAAGTAAAGGTCTACAAAACCAATGTGTTGCAAAACCTGCTGTATAAATACAAAACCTGGACAGTGTACAGATGCCATACCAATAAGCTGGACCTACAGACTAAGAGATGAGGAGAATGGCAGAGGTAGCTTAGAAATATGAACAGTGTAAATCTCAGAAATCAGTGTAAATCTCAGAGCTGCCACATTCTCCCTATTGTCCAAGCAACCCAGAATGGCATCTCCTGTCCAGCATGCCTGAGACAGTAAAGAACACAAACTTGCCTGATTGTATCTCACATGCTTACATTATGTAAACCAGTTAATGATGTCATCAATAAACAACAATAATATCAACAATAGGACTACGATGAATCTAAACAAGTGTGTAGTACTCTAGCTCCTCTGTTCTTCATCTCATGTATGTAAGTAGTAACTTTCATGGAACATCAGCACAATAGTGGCTATATGGTGCCAACTAAAAGTAAAATTTGAAAAATGTAAAACATACAAGAAACTGAAGAAAAGCACACCCTTCCAATTAAATATAAGTATTAAGTAGAACAAGAGAAAATATTAAGAGGGAATATGTGAAATTAACAGTGTAAACCAGAAGTAGTGGTTGTTTTGGGGTTTAGCATCATTTCTCAGCACAAGATAGGCCGGTATAAATGGTAGAGGAACCCTTCATAAGAACCACTGACCCATAGGAATCTAGAAGCAGCTTTCTCACATGCCCATATCGGCCCAGCCCAAGACTCAAACCCATGTGGACAGAGGTGAAATAGCAATGATCAGAAAAACCATCAGAACAAAATAGGGGAAAAAGCACACTGTGGAATATGAACTGCTGGGATCTTCTGCATGATAGGTGGCAATTCAATCCCCTAGACCAAGCTAATGTAAAACATGGCATATAAAAATTCTTTGTCATTTTACTTATTATCACTTGATAATCATGCTGATCCATTAACCAATCAGTGAAAGCAAATTAGACACATCTCCAGGCATTGCTTTTGTCTGCCATTTTCTTCTGACAAGCTACTTGTGGTAATAATGAATTGATTATGATAAGCATTTTAAAATTTTGCAATTGTTAATTTCTCAATCAACAAAGGTAAAAAGGAGAACTTTAAAATTATTATGTAAAACAGTAGACTTCTAAAAAGTAATTATATAGGATTGTTATTCATTTTTAATTCATTTACTTCCAAGGCAGCATAAACAAACCAGATAATATTAATAAGGTTAAGATTATATACTAAATACATTAGCATCTTTTAGAGCAAATTTCCTTTTAATTACTCCAACAAACACTTATGTTATTACTCGACAAACTTTAAAAATATTGTCTACTGAAGTATAATTTATGCAACTCTGTAATTTCACATTTTTAGGAATAATACAAATCATTTTTAATAAATATATCACTTAAACTGAATCATTTTTCCTCACCAGATACTGCATGCTTGTCAGAAGTCAATAGGTGGTCATGTTACATGATTTGGTAGGTGGAGTAATCTATTATCTTGCGTAAGGTCAAATGATATCTACTGACTGCAGTAAAAAAAAATATTTGGTAATATACTCTAATGTATGATCACCTTTATTTTCCTTGGGAAATTAGGTAATTCATAGCCTATCATAAATGATAATTTTGCTGTCCACTATTACACTATTGCAAATTAAAACTGCCATCCACTATTGCACTATCACACAAAAATATATTGCCCTGTCACTTTCTTATGGGGGAAATAAAATTTGTTCATCAACTACAATCTATGACACGGACATCCACAACAACCATTATATTATGTATGTGATGGACAAGAGCATAGTCAGAATAATTTTCATCACAGAAATGTGGATTTTCTGCAATATGGGATGTATACACTG
Source organism: Potamilus streckersoni (assembly GCA_016746295.1). Taxonomy (NCBI): domain Eukaryota; kingdom Metazoa; phylum Mollusca; class Bivalvia; order Unionida; family Unionidae; genus Potamilus; species Potamilus streckersoni. The sequence continues at coordinate 571,952 of JAEAOA010000747.1, read as the reverse complement.
TACTATGCTTTATATGTTTTTTATGATCTTAATACCTTAAAATTCATACAAGTATTTTATGCTCAAGATAATGTTGTTGTTGTTGTTGTTGAGCTTAACGCCATTTTTCAGCACACAATAGACTATTCATGGCGGCCAGTAATAATGGTGGAGGAAGAAACCGGGAAATCACCGGAAAGAACCACCAACCCACAAGAAGCTATTGGCAAGCATTCTCACATAGCCACATTCACCAAATCCTAGATTCGAACCCATGAAGAGGTGAGATGGCAGTGATCCATAAGGAACAGTGCTTTAGACCACGCGGCCACTTGAGGCCATGATGAGGTATTACCAGTGTTTTCTCTACTTTAATAGAAATACATAATTTTAGTTTGAGATAAACAATTATACAAAACTTAAATCTGAGTATTTTCCCACATAATGAGCATTATAAGAGATCTTATACATCTTCTGATTAGGTCAATGTTGCAAATGATAAGGGTGTACAAAGATTTTTCATGGATTCCAGTACACAAATGACAGCCAGTTTTTTTTTTCAGTAATTTCTGATTGCAGGGGTTGTGCCAATAAGTGGCACGATAAAGAAAATGTCACATGTGTGCAACATTTCTTATAATTAAAACATAAATTTGACAATTCAGTTTTTTTTAGTAGTCCTGCTAAAACTAACTTTTCCAAGGCATTTATTTGCAACAAAATTCTGCATCTGACATTATCCTCGTATGTGTTAATACTAAATATTTGTAAAATAAATAAATAATATAGATTATCTGAGGAAAAACTTAAATATTCGGTCAATTCCCACCAAATAAAAATAATTTCGACCTGACATTTGGTCACGAATAATTTTGTATGGAAATAATATTTCAACTAAATTGTGTCCTCTCTTTTTTTCTTTCTATTTGTCATTTAAAAACTAACTCACTCTGAGAGACAAAACAGCGACTTCAACTTAAATTTGTAAAACCCACAAAAAACGTCCCATGAGTGCCGTTTTCTGAGTATAAATATCTCATACAGATGCTAGTCATTGCGTGGACTTACTCTGATAGCACCTGTGCATACATCTTTCGTTTGCTTTTTTTTTTTTTTGTTATTGTTGTTGTTTTGTGTTTTTGTTTTTTTTCTGTTCGTTTTAATCATATGCAACAAGCACTAACGGTTTATCGTTGTCTGTCTGCTAGCTGCCAGGAAGCGGAAGAACTTGAAGAAGTAGGTGTTTCAAAAATCTTAAAATGCTCATTGAGAACTTTGATCTTAAAATAATTTAGTACAATTGATGATATTTTTCTAATACATCAGCTACTACTAATACTACCACCACTTTGTCTTTCAAAACCTTCCTTCATCCACTTAGTAGTGGATTTATGGAGATTTGAGATTTGTATAGCCCCTCCAGGTCAGAGTCATCTAGCCCCATGACCTTACCTCTGCGTTGGTCACACATGAAGCACGAGTGCATTCCGAGCGCGTATACACTCGCGCGCAAACTTGTTTTTATAAATGTAAACTGCACGGTTTTGAAACCAATCCCTAATAAGGAACCGTGTGTGTGTGTGTGTGTGTGTGTGTGTGTGTGTGTGTGTGTGTGTGTGTGTGTGTGTGTGTTGACAAAACCGTTTACGCCAGCTGTTAGGCTGCTCGTGTTTAATATGAAACGATCAAAAAACGGTATGGCGAAAATAGCAAATACTGGTGAATATTGCCGCCAATGACGTTTACGCGGACGTAGGTGATGCATTTTAGCAAATTGGACAACAGTGTGTACCCGAAGAACCAATAGTTGCTCAGTACCGTCAACAAGAAAGACATGGGGAAGTTCAAGCACTAGCGTGCTGGCAAGCCCAGGAAGATATTTGTAGGACTTTTATTTTTTATATAAAAAATGTATTCCATAAATACTGCCAATAAAACATCAAGAAAGACAAAGAAGTCCTATGCGTAGCTGTGTAAAGAATCTCAAATACGACATGTACCTGATATATCTTCGACAATGATATTAATTCTTGCACGAAACAAATCATATTCGGTCGCGGAAACATAAAATGGGTGTGTATCGTGGCACCAACATCAAGCGGTGAATTTTCTCTGACGGAATTACCAATTACGCCTATGAACACCACGCAATGGTGTATAGAGGGTCTTCCAGGTTGGGATCTGGATATTTGCTGTATTGATTTGTAATTCATCTTGCAGGAACGTTCTACCATTGCACCGTAATATTATATTCTATTTTATTTATTTCTTTATTTACTTACTTACTTATTTATTTATTTATTTATTTATTTATTTATTATTATTATTATTATTATTATTATTATTATTATTATTATTATTATTATTATTATTATTATTATGATTCCTACACGTGCAGGGTGAACCCTCTTTTGTAATTAATAGTCATCAATTCTCTTTCTGTCTTCACCAAAATTCTTTCGAATTCTGGAATTATCTTTGAGCCAAATATCTAATATATCTAATCATGATCTTATCAATTGGCTTTTGACCGCAATCGAACTACTGCTGGGTCATTTCTGTTAATGAGAACTAACTTTAAGTGTAGTTGTAGAAATGTACATTAATGGGATGGGTTTGGTATTTGGGCACCACATAAGTTGCCACAAAAAAAGTCGACGATGTTCCAATTGCGATTTTATTTCATTTACATACAAGGTGTGTAGCTCCCAATATGTCAACGAAACACCGAAAATTAAACACGAATCTCCACAAATCAGGATGATAAAACCATAAAATGGAAAGGAGCGCAGTGACGGAACATTTCTCTTTTCTTGAATATACTTTCAATGTTGTAATCTTGACTAGGACAGTACCTAACTCAGATTAGAGCTCAGAAAACAGCAATTCCAAAAAGCTTATTGAATTCGCTGGCTGTTTGCATTCAAATCTAGTAGCTTTAAAAAAAGAAATCAGAGCATGTATTTGTCATTCCATAGGTAAAAATGAACTTACAGGTTGCCAATATTACATTTTCCAATTATTATTTGCTTTCTTAAACATATGGTCTTAACTATCGTTTTTATGTAAAAAAAAAAAAATGTCAAAAGAAAACTAATTCTAATTTTTTAAAGCGTTTATTACGCTATTATATACAACCAACTCAATGATGTTATATTATATTAGAACATACCTTCATGCAAGTTTTAAGAAACAGCTAGCTCATCAAAATATTATATTCATGATGAAAATATTATAACCGTGATGAAACGTTTGTTGACGGTGCAAACATTTAATTGATCAGCCACTAAAGCAGACAATTGGGACATTTGTTAATCATTCCTACCTTGCTAACACTCAAAAGTAACAACACTCAAAGTCGTTCAACCTTTATTTTATATTGATTGTACTTAAATATAGCTTCGAGTCCTCGAAAAAGGAATCGGCAGATTTCGAAAACGCATGGGCTGGATTCGCGCCAGTTTTGCACTGTTGTTTGTTAGTTTCTCTGTTATATCTATTTTTCCCTGATCAACCTGATCTTTTTTATCAAGTTCTTTTGAAAATACTGCGTGCACACACACACACACACACACACACACACACACACACATCATAATGCATTTCTTAAAATAGGGCTAGAGAAGTGCATCTGCCTACCCTTTCCCGCGGATAACCATACACAACATTCCAATAGAGATTTAACACACACACACATCATAATGCATTTCTTAAAATAGGGCTAGAGAGGTGCATCTGCCTACCCCTTCCCGCGGATAACCATACACAACATTCCAATAGAGATTTAACACACACACACATCATAATGCATTTCTTAAAATAGGGCTAGAGAGGTGCATCTGCCTACCCCTTCCCGCGGATAACCATACACAACATTCCAATAGAGATTTAACACACACACACATCATAATGCATTTCTTAAAATAGGGCTAGAGAGGTGCATCTGCCTACCCCCCCCCCGCGGATAACCATACACAACATTCCAATAAAGATTTAAGTAACTAAAATTTGCCTTTCCCTAAATAAATTGGAAGAAAATCTGACCAGCAACACTTTCTAAATTTCATCTCAAATATTCGATACACAATTTTAGCTTTCTAAAACAGGTCATTCTCTCAGAGTTCATAATTTCGCATTCGAGTAATGAATTTTTATGAGGCTTTTGATTGAGTAAGATAACCCGCATCTTTTGGTACAGGGAGTGGCACGAGGATGTGTGAGGCCTAAGGGACAGTGTTATTTATTGTCGCCTCTACTTTTTGCTAAGCGAAAGGTTTTTATGTATATTTCCCCTCCCCCAATAAGTTTTGTAAAAAATTGTCCCGGTTACTCTGACATCATGGTGAAAACAATGCAAATATCAGCTGGAAAGAAAGAAAGAAAGAAAGAAAGAAAGAAAGAAAGAAAGAAAGAAAGAAAGAAAGAAAGAAAGAAAGAATGAATGAATGAATGAATGAATGAATATATTAGCTCGTGACTGCGTCCCTTTCGCCTGGGGCCTGGGGAACCACGATAATCCTCCCCCAACTCCGTGCAGCTCCTGTTTGCAAATGATGAATGATTAAATAAATGTGTGTATATATATCTATATCTATATATATATATATATATATATATATATATATATATATATATATATATATATATATATATATATATATATATATATATATATATATGAAACAATGGAACAATAGTTGATGACGAGCATCATAGTATTATGGCAATTACAGATATTCATCCTAAACTGAATAGCAATAGATTTTCGCGTACTCCAAATGACGATATATTTGTCGGTATTTGTATTGGCAGTATTAATGTCAAAAAGCTACCGGTATTTATGGTATTTCTTCAAAACATTTACACTTCGCAAAACCTGTCTTTACAAAACCCCTAAACAATCTTGTTAATTTATCTAAAGTATCCTCAACTTTTCCTGACCACTTAGTAGTACATGTTGTTCCAACCAGTGGCATCACTAGGGTTGATGTAGGCCAGTGCGGTAACTCATGGTGTCACCCCCATGGACCTCCTTCTTGCCTAAAAACTCAACAATTTTATAAACAGCCAGTTTGGTGTAGGATCCTCTCATGGTGTCACCCGGTGCGGTCCCCACCCCCTCTCATCCAGTGACGCCACTGGTTCCAGCCCATAAGAAAAGCAATGGAAGATCGAAGAAAACCACTTGACGATAATGAATATTTAGCAACTGTTTTAATGAATTTTTGTGAGGCTTTTGGTTGCCTACCATATGATTTATTATTACTTATATTGAAACCTTATGGCCTGGCTCTATCATCATTAGATATGTTAAACAGATATTTGCCTAATAGAAAACATAGTGTAAAAACTGGTTAGAATACAAGTGGGATATTAGATACTTTTATGGGTGTTGTTCAAAGATTCATTTTGGGACCAATTATATTTAAAAATTGTATTAATGATGTGTTCTTTTAGTCAATGATTGTAACTTGCATAACATCTCGACAGGAAGATTGTAAATGCATAATTAGATGGTAAATAAAGTGAGGGTTATTCCCGAAAAATTTCAAGCTGTGAGTACTACGACTCAAGATAAAAATGTTACATTAATTTAGATGGAATTACAAAAACATGTGATGATGAGATTAAATTACTCGGCTTAACTATTGATTTTAAACTATATATATATATATATATATATATATATATATATATATATATATATATATATATATATATATAGAGAGAGAGAGAGAGAGAGAGAGAGAGAGAGAGAGAGAGAGAGAGAGAGAGAGAGAGAGAGAGATTAAAATCAATATATATTTAAGAAGACTGCAAAACAATTGAATTGTCTGAGAAGAATTGTTAGGTGGTAACATTTGAACAGGCTAGGTAAACTAACGATTTATCACTCATTTATTATGTCATACTTCATTACAGCCCGTTAACTTGGCATTTTGAGAGAATTCAAAAACGAGCGCTTTGTTTCACTCATAATTCCTGATAGATACTTCTTGTGACTATATATTGGGAAAGATCTAAATTACCGTCGCTTTTAATTCGCAATATGAAAAATATTGCTTTGGGGACTTTCAACATTTTAAGAAAAGTCCTTTGTTTTTACAAGACCTAGTTAATGTTAAAAAAAAAAACAAACTCATAGCTTGAGATACGCTAAAGCTGCTGATATTCATAGGCCAAGGACATCAACGTATGGTAGAAAGTCTTTCAGATATGAGGCGACTAGACCATGGAACACTTTGCTAAAGGAGGCTAGGGATATTGTCACGTGTAACCAGTTGAAATCTTATATATGATCTAGTGGGCAAAAGTGTTCATTCAGTGCTTGTAAATTCGAGAAGATGATCGTTTGTAGTTAAGGGTACTAAATACAATAGATATGTTTAATTCATTCTCTTATTGGTACTGTTTCCCTGCTTTTAATATTTTTATAGTATGGTATAATCTGTATGCATTTTATGTTTTACACACACACACACACACACACGTGTGTGTGGTGTGTGTATGTATGTGTGTGTGTGTGTTTGTGTGTGTGTGTGTGTGTGCCGACTTCAGATAAAAGTAAATTTACATTACTTTATCCCGTGAATAAGCTTGGTTCAAATCAGCCATTGGCTCAGTTACTACTATTACTACTGCTATTATTATTATTATTATTATTATTATTATTATTATTATTATTATTATTATTAAACATCATCATCATCACCTGTTATATGTATATAGTCGTTCAATGTGTTACTGACTCGTGAAACACATTTTAGGAATTTCATAATTTTCACAACAAGCGTGTATCAAGAAATCCCTATTATAGATAGTTTAGAGAAAGCCAATGAAATGCAGGATAATACACAGCTTCAAGAGTAACCAATTGTAGAAGCCGTAGCACAATGCATGTAGTTGGCGCCATTCTTGACAGCACTATTATCTTCTTTGGTTGATGAAATTAATCTTGTTTCTTTATAAATATTTAGGGCCTGTCAGTAAAAACGATGTCCAAAGTTAATATAATTAATGTCATTGTACTAGACAACCCTTCACCATTCTTAAATCCTTTTCAGTTTGAGATAACATTCGAATCTCTGGAGGACCTGCCAGAAGGTGAGATGACAATGGGAGTAACTTAAGAAAGGTTGGGTGGAAGTGAGTTGAACGTACCAAGTGGTAGCTTCCCATCCACCTCGTAGCGTTATTCACACGGCTTAAATGCCATTTAAAACGATTACTTGAGCCCTGAAGTGATTCAGTTCTATTTAATGCACAGGTAGCTGACGCAAGCTAATTGTTTTAAAAAAGAGGTTCTGAAGGGAAATATACCACGGGCACTTTATTCTGGGGTACACTAATGTGTACACCAATTAATTTGTGAGTGTACAGTGTGTACAATGAAATCAAGTGCCGTGTTGGTAACCAATGTACCACTTATTACTCCTGTGATCCGTTTTGACAGCAGACTCAGTTTCTCACACCTAACAATTTGTCAGCACAGAGAGAGAGAGATGTGATTCTAAGAAACTTACCTTCAGTAAGTTCAAACTAGTAGTAGATTCGAAAAGTAAGTTGCAAATTACCACTTATTTCAATCATCTCTTGGAATTTTGTTCTTTGAAAGAATTGCATATATGTTTGCAAACATTATTTAAATTCATCAGTAAAAATTTACTACCTTATCAGAGAAGAGTGCTTTGGAGCACAACTTGAGGGTTCAGGAGTTGTTACATTAGATGTACTAAATTTACTTGACATTTTTTACTTTTCTAAATGGAAATATTAAGTATTGCAGACCATTTTTATATCATGTAGCAAATTTATTATAACTCAGTATATACCGGCATCTTGAAGGTGAGTGCAACTTTTTGGAGCACAATTCATTTGTTTGGGACCTGTAACTTCATTTTGGTGTAAGAAAGAAAAGTCAAAGTTGGCATAGTGAATGGAATAATATATCTGGAATTGATTGAACCATAGATTATGGCTCAGTGCCATCTTGGACAGGAAGAGCAGCCTGAGATCAGGGGTCCAGGTATAGAATGGAGTGCTTGGAAGTTATTTTCCTTGTCTCTTATATAGCATGATGGTTTTTGGTGTCAGAATGGATCATGTTTTATTGTCTGTCATTAGTTATAACAGGAAAGTTGTAGTTAGTCCCACATGCAGTAGCACCACCCACCCATGATGAATCATCTTCAGAAAGTTAACCTAATTCTGGTATATTACATTACAAATACTGGAGTTAACCAGGGCTCAATCTAGAAGTGGGAGTGGGAGCAGTGCAAGATGTGCAGTATATATATATGTGTGTGTGTGTGTGGTTTTCACTCTCATATTTGAATTATGTCCTTTATTTCCCAATATGCTTATTTGAATTTGACGATTTTAAGCGATACTTTATTTTCAGGTAGAAAATTTTCTGAGTTTTTTCTATATTATAAACAGTTTTGTTTAAAAACTATAATATTGATATGCAGTGTATTTTTGGTAATATGATTTAAAAAGAGAACAACAGAAGCTATACATTTAATTAATTTTAACAGTAACTAGATTACAAGATTTTAACATTTTAAAATCATTACGCTTTTTTTCACTAAATTATGCCTTGAGATAATACTGTACATCTTAATTTATTTGTTGCCAATAAAATGTTAACATAGCTGTTCAGAGACAATACAATGAAGAATTAAAGTCAGCATATTTGGAACTAAACCTATTTTTCAACCAAATCAACAAGCCAACATACAAGTGTATCCATTTTTAGAAGGAGGGTTTTTCTTAATGTAACCACTTGCTTTTTAGCTTCTTTACAAAAATCCATTGGTAGGATTTTCAATATAATGCTCTTTTATTTGTTTACGTACTGGGTATCACATTAGGCATAAGTTAAATAGTATTTGCTTTACGTTTAGTTTGGTTGTATTTTCACAATTATTAGTTAGCTTAGAATAGAACCACTCATTAGCACACACTTCAATTGCATATAGAATTTACTCTATATCGAGAGAGCAATCATATCTTTGTCCCAAACAATAAATTGGTGAAGTCAGGCTGTTCAGATAGATGTTTTGCTGCACTTTGCAGTATCACGTGAACTCTGTATATGTATATACATAAATTAACTTAAAAGATAATAAACAAGTGTAAAGTAACTAATCAGATAATAAGCAGGAGATGGGGAGCTTCATTTGCAAAAGTAGAGAAAACACTAGGATATTTCATTTGTAATCTTTCAAACATATGAGAATTATTGCACATGGTATAAAAATTTATAAAATATTCATTATGTTGGAATTAAAAATCCATCACTTTCCACAGACTGGACCACACCATCAGTGACAATAAATTATACTTTTGAGTATTACTCCAGTGACCTAAGTGGTTAGAGCATCCACCTTGGATGCAGGAGGTCGCAGATTTGAACCCTTGCTGGGTCATACCAAAGACATAAAAATGGTTCCTGCAGCTGCCTTGCTTAAGAGATTAGTGTTAGGACTGGACAACTTGTGGGGATAATGTGACTGGGTTGGTCATGATGTTACATGTCTGTGGCTTGATGGCCCGGTGCTAGGCATCGCTAAAAACTGCCACAATGCAGACATAGTGATATGACTGAAAAATCATTAAAGATACATCAATTATTCAAATTACACAGCACAAATTTTTGGGATGATGGGACATCTCCCCCCAAAAATGATTTAATGCTAATACTAATATTTGCAACAATGATACTATTTTTGCATCCTTAAAATGCTACATAACTGAATCATACTGCATATATAAAATACTACACAACTGCATCAGTTACAAGCTAAAGAAAAATTGATAAATTGTAAAAACCTGTATATTTTCTGAAAACTGTTCATGGGGAAGAGAAACTATCCTATAACAAATTTTATGGTGGACATTTCCACCACATACAAGTTCTAAATTTTTGGGGTGGCTTGTAACTAAAGAATTAAATTAAATTAAATTGGATATATTGAATGAACAGCAAGTCGGACCATTCAAGTATCAGCAACTTGTACTGATGAATTTTTTTAAAAGCATTTCCTTTCTGAGTTGGTCAGAAGCTTTTGAATTCCTATACATACTGTTAACAAGTGGACTATCCACTATTGAACTGCTTGTAAGATTCTGCTGTAATCCATAATGTCCAGTGTCTGAAAGTAATTTTGAATATTAACTCCCAGCTGCAGTGGGTAAATGATGATTGGTATTTATATTCATTTTCAAGAAAATACTGTGTCTGTTAATTCCTTTAAATTAGTTTATATATATATATATATATATATATATATATATATATATATATATACACACACACAAACAGAATAAAATATAAAATAAAATAACACGAGATTTAAGCATAACAGTGAAAACTAATTTTTATACAAAATTTTATATAAATGGCATAATGGGAAAAAAATTCCAGAGACTATTTTTCAAACCTGCAGCAAAATACATTAAGTTGGACCAAGGCATTACACTTTTATTTTTGCTTTAGGATGTTCCTGATTTTCTAAAGACATTCAGTGATAGTATTAAAGTTACGGCAACCTGTGTTTACTTCATTTATATTGCTTATCTGCATCACTTGCATGGTACTTTAATTTTCATTTGTCAGTTTCTTTATATTACATTTATATTTTAGTATAAAAAATGTATAATAACTGTACATCTTTATTTTAAAATGTTTCTTTTTTAAATATTGGCCAGATTTGGAATGGAAGATTATCTATGTTGGTTCAGCAGAGAGCATGGAATATGACCAAGTCTTGGAGACCATTCTGGTTGGACCAGTTCCTGGGGGAAGACATATGTTTGTTTTTCAAGTAAGAAATAGCTGCTCCCTATAGTTCAGATCATGTTTTGTTGAACCCACCTCAGCAGAAATGCTAGGTATAGCAGTGACTTTTCCTTCATTGTTGTTGCCAATAGTTTAAAGTTTTGCTTACAGTTTTTCATTTACATGTATTTCTTTTAACCGCTTCATGGATTCTCATACATGGCATGAATTATTATAAAGTTGAAAATATTCCTTCACTTGCCCCTTTGAATCGATATCATAGTCATGGAAAATGTGAATAAAGGTTTTAGTTCACGTTTTTTTCATGTGCTTATGTTTCCTAAACTTTTTCGTTGATTTCCCTCATAGTTTGGATGAATCCTTGTAAAGCTAAATTAGTTCTTCAGCCCTCAGACTTATGGATGTAACATGGTGTAGAGTTGCAGAGTATTTTATAAAAGTACAGTCAAACCTGTCCTGTCCTAGTGGTGACCTTAACTAGGCAGTCACATGTTCATAACAGCTACATTTATTTTGATTCCCAACCCCAAATCCCTGGCAAATTTCCCATATAAATGTCTTGTATGTAATGCAATGATGTATATAAAATATAACTAGAATGGTGGATTTAGCAGCATCAACCATAATTGGAAAATATTCCAGACAATATTTCTTAAGCTTTCCAACCTGATTGCAAGAGTTTTTCACATTGTGTCTGAACTATAATACACAGATATATTCATGAAATTAGGATGATTTTCAATTGCAAAAATTGTGAAAGTTGGAGTTCTTTGGCTTTCTTTTAAGAATGAGCATCCTCACAAACAGCAAGTAGACACTGCACTTAAAGTGGACAGAATAAAAGAATCTGTCTATTCTTGCAAAGTTGTTTATGTTCATAACATGAGAATTTCTAGTATGATGGACAGAAGCATTGTATAAGGATATCGTTGAAAAACCAGTAAATTTCAATTGTATCAGATCAATGCAAAATTGTAATTGATCATAATCTCTTAGGAAAAAAGAAGATAATGATGACATGTTGAAGCAAAGAACTACAGTTATGTTGATAAGGGTTATGTTGGCGTCCACTTTTAACTATGTTCACTAATTATTGTGACACTTTTTATAAAAATATTTTTTTGCTAATATTTTGGCAACCACCATCTTGAGGTCAGTTTGTCACTGGGGGAGAACCAGTATGAAGTCATTTATGCATTGGGCCTGATTGTGTCTGCCCCCAAAAATTGCCAGGCTGTGCTCCATTTTGCAGAAAATGCTATTGACAGCAGATGGCATGTTTACACTTGACTGCTTATATCTGGGCCATCAGCCAAACTGGTCAAGTTAACCATGCAATATTAGCAAAACCTATATTACTACCACCAAACATATCTTGTGGGTGGGGTGTTAAAACTAATTATGTAATTCTTTTCTGCTATTACTGCCTAGTTTCCTAAATCACTCCCCATTCTGATGTCTTCATAATCTCAGCGTTGGTCAGAAAAGGACAATATTCTGAGTAACAGAAGTAGCTAAGGTATGAGACTGGATTTTCACCATTTTTATTTTAATTGGGAATTTATCCATATTAGTGCTATGTAAGGGATAGTAATGGAATGATGGCAAGTAAGTATTACCTAATTAAAATGAGTGTTTCAAAAGGGTCTGTATGTTATGGTATTATGAGTAGTTTTTGAGGAAGGAAAATGACTATGAAACTACTGTACATAATAACATTGGCCATAAGCTTCCAATATTGATTCCCATATTTCAATTCATATTCCTTCAGATCATAATTGTTAGATTAGGTGTATGTGCACTGCTTACCAAATGCAACCTTTCCAGATATGTTCATCCTGTCTGTTGGTGCTATAAATGTCACATCCTTGGCAAGACAGAAGTTAGACAAGGGTTGTCTCACGAGACAATGGGTAGCAGATTATCGGTCACTATTTACTACTTCTATTTTTGCCTGGTTAGAATAATTTTATAAAAATGCTCATAAATACCATCTACTTTGTTCTTTTTTAACAGTTGGAGTAATTTGGAAGTTTTCTTGTCATGTGTACTTGATCTGTTTTGTTGGGGTTTTTTTTCACTTTTTCTTCCATGATCATTGACCAATATTTTTGCACTTAAGTTGTCTAACTTTGTTATACAATAAGCTAATTGACGTCATCTTTATTGCCTGCCCCACTGTGTAAAATTTTTGCTATTCACCTCAGTACTTAACCTGTTTTCTAAATTTTGTCTGCTGACAGTTATCAACAACAATGGGCATGAATAAATGTGTAAAAGATGTAGAGTGTCATTGGAGTGATGCATACAATTGTATTACTGAGGGAGGATGATGACCATTATAGCTTGACCAGGGCTAATGATAGAGCCAAGAAACTCTCACAGAAATTGTTGCCATGATTATTCTTGCCAGTGCTGTCTTAGTCGCTAGCTTCATGACCTTTTCATTCAAAATGATCTGTGCCATCACGGTAACAGCTACCAAGTGTACCATTTTTTTCAATATTTATGACCTAATATGAGGGTACATTTTTCTTGGTAAAATTACAAATTTCCATGTGATTTTCTGTTTAGAACAGGCACTCTTATATTCTGAGGGTAAATGTATGTCCTGTGTACTGGGATATAGAGTTCTGAAATATAATTTGTTCATTCAAATTAAAGGCTACCATGCCAGACTTTAACCACTATATTGGATTATGCAAATCAGTTAATGCTATCACAGTATCTTCATAATATTCAAGTTCTAGTCATATTGAAAAGGAAAATTGAAGATTCAGAATTTTCTGCAGCAAAGACAAGAAAACAGTACTGGAAGGACAATTATGCCTTCATGTTAAGATTTCTGAAGCCATATAGTAAAGAAGAAAACTTTGTGGATTGTGTAATTGTGATTTCACCATTGAGCATTAAATTACCATGACATAAAACAGCATGAAAAAGCTAATAATCATCAGCTTGCTGCATCATCACCAACACAGCCTGAACTTATGACATAAATACCATAGAGAACTTTGATGTAATTCAATCAAAAGATAGTTTTACTAAATGAACCTACCTTTTCAGTTCCTGGTGTTGCTTGTGATTTGTTTTGCATACTTTTTCCAGACAGTAAAATTGCAAAATCCATTCCATTAAAAAACAATCACACAGAATTCAGATAATTCATGAAAGATGATACATTGGAATCAGTAGTGATTGAGAAAACAAGGTGTGGAAAATTCTTTTATCGACAGCCTACGTCTGCATGATGGTGTGCACTCTCGCACCTTCTGAATGGGTGTCCGAATGGAATTGGGTGTTTGTTCAGAGGGTGCAACATATGCATTTTTGACATTAAGTAATTAAGTTGTTTGACTTTGCTGATGGTTATAGATGTTGTCAATAGTTACATATACCTTAAAGTTTTGAAATTCATTATTTGTTTCCTAAAAATCAGTATTTATGTTATAAGCAGTCAGTAATTTGTAGTAGCTATGCATTAACATCACTGCTATCACTCACTTCAGTATGACTTTTATGCAAACAAAAGTGGCAGTCTTACTGAAGTCCCAGATGTGGACAAAGTAACCACAAGTCTATGAATGTTCAAACTTGCCTGTGTGCATAAACTGAAAATCCCTTCCCAACTACATACATGCCAACCATTATGCTTTGGCATAATCATTACACTTTTTTTCCACTAAATTATGCGTTATGCGTAAATGTATTTAGATTACGCTTTTTCAGTATATCCCTCTCCCAAAAAAATTAATAATTTATTTTCTCATTTTTATTAGCATCCCACTAATCGCTCAGCACATATTCTAGAAAAGACAGCTTCTGTGTAACTATGACATAAAAGTATACTCGTCTTTGGCTGTGATCTTCCAAAGTGTTATGTTCTATTTATAGCAGTTGTCCTATTTCCAAGAAGACCTCTGTTTCTATTTATAGCATCTGTCTAGCTTAGGACAAAACAGACTGGTTTTCTAATTTTTTTATCTTTGTTCACATACTCTTTGTTTAAAATTATGAGGTACAGAACCATTCTGTAGGAATTGGCGGTAAAAGTCATATTTTTTTCTAGTCACTGCATATATTACAGCAAAAATGTTTCTCAAATGATTTCACAGATGGATTAGAAGAAAAAAAAAGGAAAATATAACTCAGATGAATACATGAATAACACAATACAGTGCCATTCTAGGGTAGCTTCACATCAATTGCATGCTGCGTAGAAAGGATTTTAATATTGGTTATAGTGTAAAAGAAAAACGCCTTGAATTAGCTTGTTTTACTAACTCCAATACTAAGGTAACTTCTTTTTTTACAGCAGAACTAAATTGTGGAAACAAATTTTAAAATGAAGTATTATTTACCTAGCACTTAACAGAACTCTGACTACAACTAGTGGTAGAATACAACTTTGGTCCTTTGTTCAGACGGATGCTTCCTGACTCCAAAATTGCGGAAAATGTGTTTTGTACATATGCGCAATGAACTTTATTATGTTATATGTGGATTACACTTTTTCTACTCAGATTACTCCTTTTGTCCACTTGGATTATGATTTTTACTTGCCAGGGGTTGGCATGTATGCAACTAGCAACATGTATTTCACAACACTGAAATGACTGACTCCATGCTTCACATAACCTTAATGGCTGGGTTTCAGCAATTTGATCATAGCCTAGGTACTTCCACCAAGAACCAATCAGAATCAAATAAAATTATGTTTATGTGTTGTAATATCAAAAATATTTAACTGCACACCCTAAATGTAAAGTGTGCTGACAATAATGTTATTTATTAATGTCTTTCTGTTTACAGGCAGGTCCTCCTGATACAGCAAAGATTCCAGTAGCAGATGCAGTTGGGGTGACAGTAGTGCTGTTGACTTGTTCCTACAGAAGTAAGGAATTCATCAGAGTTGGCTATTATGTTAACAATGAATATACAGACCCAGAACAGAAAGAAAATCCACCAGAGGCTCCACAGTATGACAAGGTACTATACATCCAGCCTAACATAAGAATACAGTGGAATTTGTATATGAAAGACATTCAGGGGACCATAAAATGTCCTTATGGAAAGATACTTAAGTTCATGTTTGTAGTTATACAGGCCATAGTATAAGTTTGAAAATATTGCTACTCAGACATCCATTATGGCCACTACCATATTGGCCATTTTGAAACTCTTGTTTTCTTTACCAATGCTAAATGAATGATGATATCAACAAGGGTTTTAATTCATAGAATTTTATGATGTCTTGCTGATCCTAAATAAAAATGGTGCTGATCTGACATCTTCTGAAGCTTGGTTAGTTTAAATCAAAATGGTGCCGATCTGACGTCCAATATGAGCACCACATCAGCCATCTTGAAAATTTTATTTCTAATCCATCACAGAAATGAATATTATGAAAATATTGTTATCTCCCAAATTGATGTCCATATCAGCATATTGTTTTCATGAAATTTGTTGGTCCTAAGTGAAAATATTGCCAGATGTACATCTAGTATGGCTGCCATGATGACTGTCTTATAAATGTAGTTGCCACTATTCCCTGTGAAAATGGATGATCATTATGACATGGGTTTTTTACCAAAAGATGTCTAATTATGCCTACTTTGTCCTTAATGAAAATAGTGCCAACTTGACTTCCACTATGAACAACAGCAGCTAATTTGAATAATCTTATTGCTGAAGAATATTAGATTGTTTCAGTACTCTGCAATTAAAAGGGAGAAACAGTCTTATCTTGAATTCTATTTGATATGGTTCTTTCAAAGGACTCTGTTTTACATGTGATAATATAGAGGCGATACATTGCATGTCTTGCTATCTTGTATCTTTTGTTTCTTCATTCACAACAAATGTTTTCATGTCTTTAAAAAGGTCCAGTTGTTTTGAGTTTTTTTAATTAATGGATTTCCATAAAACATTGTGCTTGATTGTAGATCTTTTATCACTGACTTTGTGAGAGTCCCACCTTTTTTTGAGCATCATTTGAACAATAATTTAATTTTGGCCTACAGTTTAAATATAAAAAGTAATCCTCTTAGTATGGACATTTAAATTCCAGATAGCAGCTTTTATTGAAAAACACAAACAACGAAAAAAACCCAACTGAATTTACACTTTAAGGCTAACCACATGTTTAGTCCTTAAGCAGTAATGACCCTGTTACAAAACTTGTTCAATTTTGAATGCACATGTATTGTAAGGGATGGGAGATTTAATTTTATGGGGCTAAATTATTATTTCCAACTGTGGTATTTTTGTTTATTTCATTCATCATAAGATAAGTTTGATTTTTTGCTTTACATTAGTTTTTTTATGTTTAGGTGCAGTAAGAGAGAACTAAGTTTATTGCTGGTATTGCTGATACTTATTTGAGGTAAAGAATACAAATGAGAAAGTTTTTGAAAGGTGATCAGAATGGGTTCAGGTTTATCGTACCAGCTTTGTTAGATGTTATCCATGACTTCACATGAGAAATGCACTTCTCTTTGCCTCAGATGGTAGCATCCAGTTAAGTTGAATAACTAGATTTTTTATTTGAGAACATACAATTGGTGAGATGTCAAATAATGATTTAACTTAAAAGGGGTTGAGTGTGTAGAATTAAGAGAATGTGCTAAAGAACAGAACCATTTGAAATGACCCACAAAAAGATGAACATGGCTTCAATGTTTTCCATTTACAGACAACACAAGTACTACAGGTAATGGGCATATAACGTGGTGGTCAAGAAATATATATCTGCATCTTTAAAAAAAAAATGTTTGGAAAAAGTTATTGAAAAATCATGTTTTTTAAACAGGGTCATGTAAGGATTAGATAGTAAAAATTGTGTTTTATGTGTTACATCATGTTATGGCAGGTATGACATGGTTGGATGTGTTGTTATGGAATTGTCTCTAATTTCAGTT
This sequence comes from Potamilus streckersoni, assembly GCA_016746295.1. Taxonomy (NCBI): domain Eukaryota; kingdom Metazoa; phylum Mollusca; class Bivalvia; order Unionida; family Unionidae; genus Potamilus; species Potamilus streckersoni. The sequence goes on along the minus strand of JAEAOA010000747.1, from coordinate 554,249 downwards.
TAGAATATGAATGGCTATGTGACTGATGCAAGTTGTTACAAGTTTGCACATGTACATATCCTTTTTTGAGCTCTGATACTGGAGTTTTAAGTTTTTTCTTAATCAGGTACCTTTTTTTGTGGAATTTGTTTTTTTTTCTTAACCATGGATTGAAAACCCACAAAATATGAACCAAATGTTATGCAGGAAATTTTTGTCTTAATACCACATTCAAATATTGTGAATGTTAATCATCTTATGAATGCATTGAATGGTTTCGTAACAGTGACCAAATCAGGTGTGTTCGATTGTATGGCTCATTACAATTGTCCAGTAAATATCTCCTACTTGTTGTGATAACATATTTTACATTGATCATATGAGCCATCACAAAACATAGATGGATCTTATGGCAAGAGTAGTGGTCAGATGTTGACACATTTGAACTAAGTTTTCAAGACTTAATAGTTCTGAAGAACGTCTTGGTGCATTTTTAATCAAATTATTTTAATAAGGCCAACAAAAATGTTTCCTACTGCACTGGTTTTTAAATTAGGGTGGGTAGGTAGGTCAATTGTGTTTTTTTAAAACATTTAATTTGATTTCTTTTGTTTTTGGATGATTTTTGGGTGATTTGGGGTGGCAAAAGTGCTAGGGTTGGCAGTGAGAAACAGGAACCATTGGTTGACCAGAAACATCTGTTTGCTTTTACATAATATAATCATATGCATTGTTTATCTATAGTTTTTGCATAGCTCTTTGATAATTGACTTCGTTATCTGTGTGTAGCTATTGGCTACTTGCCATAAGATCATTAAGGATAAGGAAAACAGTTAAATTGCATAAAATATTTAAATACATATATTTTTTGAAATAAATTTGATTTAATACCTATTTATATAATTCCTTGATTGAGTTGAAACTTCTTTTGAAAATACTTGCATGAAAATATTAAAGTAGCAGACTTCCTGTAAAAATGTAAATCATATTGAAAGCAGTTTATTTTATCCGTGCATTTCTATTTCCAGTGAAACTAAAAGTACTAATAGCACATTACTAATTCTTTCACTGCATCAAACAGAACACTTAATAAACTGTGTCAGTGATGTCGTCTGGTACACACACATATTTATCCTATGATTGCTGAATTATGCAGGTTTAGTGTTTTAAAAGCCATGGGTAATTAAGTCGGCTCATATTTTGTTAGCTGTGATTATCCATTGACCATGTCATCTTGAACAAAGTGAATTTAATTTCACCAGTGACATTTTCCATTTCTTCTTATGGTCACCATTATTTTGTATTCTATATCTGTCATGGATTTTTGATTTCATTTCTTTGTAGTATTTGTTTACTGCTATGTCTAATGCTTGTAGTTCAACAGGGTGAGAGTTTAGTTGCATCTTGATAGGCTTTGTACACATCAGGTTGACATTTTCAAGCTATGTTGTAATTTCTTCAATTTGTTCAGACATTAGATTTGGCTACTGTTATTAAAAATGAAAAACCATTAAATGCCATTGCAAAAAACTGAAAAACAGAATTTTGTCAAATTTTACAGAAAGCATCTTGACATCAGGCACAATAAAGTCTGTAGAATGATACAAATCTACATTCAGTTATGGCTGCTGCTACTAAACATGTAAAATAACCCTTTAAATTTAAAAAAGATATTGCTTAACCAGATTTGACACAAATTGTCTTGGCATAAAGGTCTTATAGTTATAGAAATTATGCCAATCCACCATCAAATATGGCTACTTTTACTTGAATATATAGAAACATTTACCAGTTCATAACATTTTCTAAAAATAAGAGATTCACCAGAATTAAGAGAAAGTGTTTATATTAGAGGCCTTTCATTATTGGACAAATTCTGATGTGCCTTCAGATATGCATGAAGATATTAAAATTAGGGCTGTCATCTGGTACCCGGTTACCCCATTAAAAAAACAAAAAAATCACACTCGCCAACCACTTCAAACAGGTGTGACAGCTATGGCTATAATTAGAAACCAGATCTCTGCTTAATATAAATAAACAATAAACAACTATAATAAACAAATAAGTCTGGATTAATAAAATTCGTTGGCGTTGTGCAACCGGACAAATCGTTATCCCCAAGGCATTATATATCAAAGTTAAAACATTTGTTCTGCAGGTAATAAACCTCTTTGTAGATGATGACTATGGAATATGGATGCTAAATGATCGGTACATTGCGTGCTCTTTTAATGAAATCCAGATGGATACCTTTGATTTCCGAACAAACATCTCAAGGAAATTTCACAATTTATATTATGAACAATCATCACCTAGACACCTTGAAATCTTCGTAATGCATCAAAATAATCTTTGCTTGTTGTTTTTCTAGTCGTCTAGCTCTGCGAATTTTGAAAGTTAGCCATCATACATATACCGATATTTCTATTTTTGATACTACTACGTTTTTACCATAACTATCTTAAGAATTATAATTCCGAAATAATAACACTTATGTGACTGCGTGGTCACATGGTATAACTGGGGCACGCATGCGTGGGTAATTCAAATCTGTGGTCAAAAGCAGATGAATAAACGTGGTCAGTTCTAACAAGGACTTTAAAAAATGCAAGTGTTCTAAAGCTTTTAATGTGGCTGATCACGGTGATCATTAAAAGTTGGATTATACCTACCATCTGTGTACAAAGGTCAATCTAAATAAATTTATTAACAGCAGCGGTCGGACAATTCACAGCTACGCCAGTGTGGACGAATCAGACCGAGTAGTACACGGTTAGCCTCTATTGCAATAAAAAAATATTAAAGAAATGGAGATAACAATTAGTTGGTCTACGGTTGTACATGTCATTTATGACATGTAATTTTTGACAGCCCTAATTAAAATATAAACTTTCAAACAGTTATTTTCCTAACATGTGCAATAAACAGCCTTGAAAGAAATTTTCTTCAGAAAGCATCCCAATAGCCCAGATTTTTGGGGGGTAGTTGATTCCTTTTTTTGAATATTAGGTGTCAGCCAGGTGAGTGATCTCATGACCACTTGGGCCTCTTTTTTTCACTTGTGTAATGATAATCTAGAAAAATCAACAAAAAAAACTGTTTCTTACTTGCGCTTTTGTATAACATATTGAAAGAAATATTGATTGATTTTGCTGTTGACATTACATTTATATCATTTCAGCTGCAGAGGAATATTTTGGCAACAAATCCAAGAGTAACACGCTTTAAAATTGACTGGGATGACAATTCACAAGAAAATGGTGAAAATGTTGCACCTTCTCAGAACACAGAATCGGAATCAAACCAGATTGTTCCAGAATTTAACCCAGATGATATCCAGAAGAATAATTCCTTGACAGAGAGTAACAATAGTGCCATGGAAGTTGAGGAAACCAGCATAAGTGTTCCTTGATTAGTATTTCAAGCATAGGACAGTTTCTATTTTTCTAGAGGACAAGTTTGGCATAATTTTAACAACGTAGTGACATCATGTGGCTTGTATGCAGTTTATTTGTCATTGACTTGTTTTGCAAGTTGGCCATCATAAATTTTATCTGTTTAGGTACTTAAATACCCTAACTTGTGTCCTAAAATTATTTTTGATAAGCCGATTTTGTATTTGTAAGAAAAATATCTGGGAAAATACTATGTCTTACAGCTCTGAACAAAGTTCAAAATTTTTAGTAGGAAAGTTGTATCACATCACTAGCTCAGAATGTTATTATCATGATAAGAAAATATGAAAAGTTTTGTGCATTTTATTAAAAATGGCTTGGTAGTAAACATAAAATGTAAATATTTGTCCAACACTACACAGCATGTATGGTTCCATCCAAACTAGCTAACCATTATGATCATTCTTTTGTCTCATGTACTGTTGTGACCATTCTTTTTTCATGTGAACCTTATATTAGAGTATGATTAAAGTTCAGTAATATTTTGTGCCATTTAGTTTAACAGTTAATATAAATGCTATTTTTTTCTGTTATTTGATCTGTTGTTCAGATTGTTCAAGTACTAAAATAAGCTTGTCTCTTATCCATTGTGTTCAAAACATGCTTTGGACAGGTACATCTCTTATTTTCATGCATGCAAGATTTTCATTCAGTTTTTTGCCACCTCAATGGATGTAGAATATGGCCAATGTTAACCACGTAGCTGTCATGTAAAGAAATCTCAGTCCTCATACAAAATGTCCTGTCGAGACATAAAAGGTGCATTGGCCTTTGCCAATATTTTTCAATTAAAATACATCAGTTTATTACACACTTTTTTTGTTGCAATGCTCTTGAAATACTGCTTTTCTCAAAATAAATCCATAGTTTTGTTTATAGAAAAAAGCTTTGAAGTTGATGCTATTCTTTATTTTATCTCTCAACAAGTTTTTGGTTTCCTCAATTAATCTTGATGTCAGTTTTATGACATTTCTAATACTGTGCCATATATTAGAAATGAAGAAATTTTTTAATCACCAGGTATTTTTTATATTCTTTTTGTTCCATATGGTCTGCAAAGTGCACTGCACACAGACTGGTCAATCACCTTGTTGTTGAAGGGTTATATACTAGACAAGAGAAGATGTAAGTCACAAGGTATACACTCTGCATTTCTTTAGCATTGGAGTTGTGTATTATCAGCCATCGTGTATCATGATAATACAGTAATTGGCTTTGACCATATCATGCTGGTACATAAATAAACTGGAACAAAAAAAGGAAGTGGGTCTATAAAAGTTTCTACCAGGGATTAATTAAACAAAACAAAGCTGTCATTTCTGTTTTTATGAACTGAAAAAGAACTGATAAACAAAAAAATATAGATTAAACTTCTGTTGCAGTTAGATCAAAAATAAAGAAAACCATTCACTAGATATACCGTGATAAGCTGAAAGCCTGCATTAAAATTTCATTGTCAGTAACAAAGAAACATGAGCAAAAACTGTCTGTTAATGAATTCTTGGTATATTTTAGAAAAAGTATAAAAATGACAGCCGATACTAAAGCATCCTAATAACAGTAGCAGAGAAACTATAATGGTTAAGTAATACATACATATAACTATGGGAAGGCACTTAGAAGCAATTTAGAATTTTGTACCCTTTTCATATGAACTCTTGAGTAATTAGAGTACCTGGCATATATTTTTTTTCAAAACTGCCATGTATGCTTAAAAGGAACAGCCCAAAAAAAAATACCACCCAATAAAAAAAAATTTGCACATTAAACTCTTATTTTTAGATGAATGTCAAAAGAAACTTTGTCACTAGATCTGTGGCATCCCCCCCAGGCAACAAAATTAACAAAGTATTAATAATATGGAAAACATTAAAATGTCATCATTTTATTATAATGAAGAAAACTTAAACAAAAACAGATCACATTAAGCTTGCACAAGTAACCTAAAACAAACCTGTCAGCTGTTGTTGGATTTTAGAATACTGTCCCAAATATTTGCAAGTTATTTGGTCAGTTACAACTTTCCTTGCTTTCTCAAATAAAAAAAAAACAAACCATTCTGATAGCACTGATGTACAATAGTATATCAGTGTACTTCTATACACTGATGTATAGAAGTATGGGTTTCAAGAAAATGTGAAGTGTAGTGTTATATCTTGAATTCCTTTTGAAAACACTATTATTTAACAAATTTTAATCCTTCCTTTTATAATGTAACTTGGTATATATCACCATTCCGTATATATTACAGTTTGGGACATGATGTAGATCACGGTATGCTGCAGTCAGCATTTTTGGACAGTGACAACTGCATTGTAATGGGATAGCTGTATTTGTGTTGATATGATTTCCACCATGGTAATGGATATTTCTGGGAGGGCAACATCACTTGTACAAAGCTGTCTCCTTATTACCCCTTTCTATGACTCGTCTTGCAGGCTCAGATCTAACAGTAAATATATCTTGAAACCTTGAAACAAATCATTTAAAGCAAATTTAGCTGGTTCTGGTTCTATGTCTCTACCTTTCATATCTGGGGCTGTCATTCTCAGGACATTGAGAATCTCTACTTAAAGACTGAGAAGAGCTGGAAAAGTATCAGGCACAGCCAATCATTGCATTGCCATTCATGTTAGCAGTAGGCTCAGCTGTGGACCTGTTTATACTGGAAATGTCCTCAGTTTTAACAAGAACCTCATTGCTTTTGTAAGCTTCCTCAGCTGCTAATTTAGAGCAAGTATTCAACCTCTTTTCATATGACACAAAGGGTGTAGAGTTAATCCCTGAGTCCAGAGCTGACACCAGGGTGAGGAAATCTGAGATCAGATTGAATTAGGTTTCATCAGCTGAGATCATTGTAGAATGAAGGTTGAAGATCGACAATAATGAGTGGATCTTTCATCATTAGTAATGGCTATGGCATTCAGCAGTGGTGATACACTGTGATGCTAGTGAGAGTTGGCATAATACAATAGTGAATGTCTTCACAGTTTATTGTAGTAAATAGAACAAACAAAATGGACCCTGATTGGCTAGAGATGTGCCACAGCAGATCAGGGTCTATGTTGTTTGCATTTGAACTCTATATGGTCAGTGCTAAAAGAAAAAAATGTTTAGGCACAGGCCTCGTGACTTAAACTTGCAGGCCCTGACTGAAATTCCAAAAGCCTGGACTCCCAATTTCAATGCGCCCATAATTTTGTCACACAATGTTGCAAATACCTACCATTCAAATATAAATTCAGCAAGGTTCAAAGGGGTTTGAACGTAACACAGGTGTCATTAGTGTTCATCACTATACTAACTAGGGACTGGATGGTCCTGGTCTTCAAACTTTGAGTCCTAGTCAGAACCAAGTTGATGTAGGTCGATGTGATGTTTGCAGTATGTGCAAAACGTTAATTGGCCTCCCCCCTCCATTATCTTTCATTTCTTTTTTCACTTGCATGCTTCAGAAAGTTAAACTCTGTCAACCAAGAGTTCTGAAATTTAAATTTATTTTGTTGGGCTTTGCTGATGGCTAAACTCATTGCTTCCTAATTCACCTTAAAAAAAATGAATCACACTTATACACTATTCTAACAGGTATGTCAGCATCTTGAAAATACATTTACACATCTCATCAACACCATCAAAGTTTCCTCAGGAAAATTTAAAAAAATTTTGACAAGCCTGATGGGCACCTTGTGTAAAATAAATGGGCCCAAACTAAAATTAGCACTAACTGTTTCTCAGTTGTACTCATTTCAGTTTATTACCGCCAGGTCACTGGTCTGTATGTATATGTGTGTGTGTGTGTGTATATATATATATATATATATATATATATATATATATATATATATATATATATATATATATATATATATATATACTGATAAAATACTCTTAACTAATTAGCATTTCAGTTCTTGCATTATTAACAAAAGCATTCTTATAGCTGACATTAACATTTCAGAAAATGTGCTTTGTATTGATGCAGTGGAGTGCACAGAGAAAACTGTTATACCTCGTTTTCCATAGTTGTTAATCACATTCATAAGATATACGTGTATATTAAGGCATGTTTCATTTCATTGCCCCACAAAATTTTTTATTTTGCATGTATTTTATCCATTTTTGGATTTACTTGGCTAATAATTTAAACCGAGTTAAGATCATTTATTCATATGTGCATGTACCATTGGACTTGGGTAATAATTTAAATGGAGTTTAAATCCTGTATTTATATGTGCATGTGCCAATTGAGTTAAGATCATGTATTTGTATGTGAATGTACCATGGGACTTTGGTAATAAATTAAATTAAGATCATGTATTCATATGTGCATGTGCCTTAGGATTTGGATAATAACTTAAACTGAATTAAGATCATGTATTCATATGTGCATGTACCTTACTATTTGGATAATAACTTAAACTGAATTAAGATCATGTATTCATATGTGCATGAATTTGGATAATAACTTAAACTGAATTAAGATCATGTATTCATATGTGCATGTGCCTTAGGATTTGGATAATAACTTAAACTGAATTAAGATCATGTATTCATATGTGCAGGTGCCTTAGGATTTGGATAATAACTTAAACTGAATTAAGATCATGTATTCATATGTGCATATACAATAGATCATCACTGGTATGGGTCATAGCATGAAGTTTCTTATGTAAGAAATTGAAAAACTTTAAATGATGACACCATACAATATTGAATAAAAAAAATCAAATTTATTTTATTTTAATGAGTATGTAAGATACTGTTGTTCCCTGAACCATTAAGTTTTTATTATTGCTATGGTTTTGATGCAATAGACGTTAATGGGACCTTGTAATGGCTAAAGGAATCTTAATTTATTTTAAACTTTCTGAAATATTCCAAGGGAAATAAGAACAATGCAGAAAAGATGCCTTTAAGACAAGAAATTAACTAGTCACTGCTACTTTAATTCATAATTAAACTATTGTCTTTAATAATGTATTAAGATTGTTGTTTTGTTTTTTTTTTATTTCTTAGTTTTCTGTCCATGGTATACAAAGGTAATATTGTTATACCTACTTATTCAAACTTTTGCAGGAATGTTGCCAAAGTGACTTGTTAACACTGGCCCCTGGAAGTAGGTTTCTGTTACATAAGGTTACAGGATAAAATTTGGAATTGAGGACTTAAAATTAAATTTTGAATTGGTAATGGGTTTTTTTCTTTGTTGAAACATTAACCTTTAGTAAAAGAGATGTCAGTTAAAACAATTTACTACAGTACACTACCATCAAAACCTGTCATTGTGGTGGGCAATGAGCATGGCGGTGTTGATATCATTGGTTAACATACACTTGTATATAACAATGCAAGTGAAGACTGTTATTGGTCATCTTAAATTCTGAATCAAGTTTAAATAATATAGTCAAACTGAGTTATCTTGATCATGTCAGGGTGTAAAAAAAATCTTCAACATATCAGGTCCTGAGATATTGGGTTTAGTTGAGAAATCTACTGACAAACTGATTATCCATTTGAAGCAACAAAAATGATGAGTTCATTTCACAAATGGCATTTTTAATGTACAATAAAAAAAAAATAATTCAGTCATGCCAGGCTGCAGATAAAAAAGATTGGAGGTCTTTTAAAAGAGATTAAGTAACAAATCATACATTTTACAACACTTAACGTTACTGTAACAATGTCAGTGGTTTAAAGTTGTTTTTATTTCCCTGTGAATAGCCTCATCCCTTTGGTAGCCTCTGAAAGGTCAGTTCAAGTACATGTACATGTAGGACTGTACCTTCTTTACAAGCCTTGTTTTTATTAATGTTGACTTTAGCTAGTACCAGAATGTAACAGACCAAAATTGTGCATGAAAATCAGTTGCTTTTGTTGATTATCAGAGGTTCTTTTGCACCAGTTTGCCAGGTTTTACCAATAAAATTTGTCTCTTTACCGGTAAAAAGATGAGGCTGTCTGTATTCATGTACCTACCAACTGTTAACAGGGATCAAGATAAGCAGAGGAAAAATTAGCATAACAGATTTTTTTCAGGACTGGACCAAAATGCTCCACATACCCTGTTCTGGAGATAACTGAGGTAGAGATAAGTGGGTTTGACTAGTTATTATGATCACAAAACATCATGTCTATGTATTCAAGTCTAAAAGTACAGTGAAAAAGAGTAGTTAAAAGTCAAATCATTGAAGAAAGGGCAGGTACTTATGGGGGAAAAAAAATTATTTGAATCGAGAATTCTCTATGCCTACATTATAGATTTATTGTCACAGAAAATTTGATCAGATAAGGGTTTGTGAATAAACTCGTGGGGTGTGACAATGTGAAGACCTTGTTAGTCCTAATGCACGACAATGAATATACATAAGAAGTGCTGTGATGACATAGCTATATGTCTTTACCATTTCTGTAAAGTTTAGAAGATTGTTGAACTCTTTCAAAGATTGTTGAATTCTTTCAAAAGATAGCAATTGCCTTAATGTATATTGATATTCAGTATGTACATTAAATGCAAATAAAAAATCTGTGTACCATGGTATACAGCAATTGTATGAAGGACCAAGAATTCAATGTTCTAGGACATGGGCCTCCCTTTTTTGTTTAATTTCAGTATGTAAATAGCTGGAAAAAATATCTTGCTCTGATTTGTAGCAAAAATAACCCATGCTATATCATTATATTATATAATGAAAAAACAATGGCCATCTTTCTGTGATAAAAGAATAGAAAATATTTCAGCACAAAAGAAACTCGCAGCCCATCCCTTTAGATTAATTGCCCAGTATCTTATTGTTGATGAATTATATATATATATATATGTGTGTTTGTGTATGTGTGTGTGTTAATTGTTGTATAAGATGTAATCTATAAACTATAACTAAAGTAGGATGTTTGAGCTTACACTGTAATTGGTTTTATAGAAGACATCATGTTGACATTAAAGAGCCTACTGATAGGAAAATATTGCAGTGTTAATACTAAAGCCCACAATTTTTGAACTACACTTAAGACATAGAATCCTAGGCAGGGAAATTTTTGAATGGGATGCCAACACCCAGGTATGATATCTATTAAAGAGGGCCAGTAAACTTAAAATGTGCTCGGCAGTTAGAAAATATTTGACTTAAGAAATGACAAGGTACAGATGGGAATCTTCTAAAAATTGTTGAATGATTAGCAGTCTTACAACAGACATTCCTGTAAGTAAATAAATAAAACATTGATGTGTTACTGTTTTTTCTTGTTATTTTTAAATCCAGAATTTTCTAAAAGTTGCGTTTGGCCAGAATGTTTCTCAAAACTGATTAGGACACTTCTTTGACAAGTGACAAGTTTATAACGTGAATTTAAAAGATCATAGTACAACTATATTTGTAATATTCACTATTACTTTTGTGACAGATAAAACTGTTTTGTTGTTGTGATTAGCACCATCAGTATTAATGGTGGAAGAAGAAACCGGGATATCTGGAAAGAACCACTGACCCACAAGAAACTATTGGCAAGCTTTCTACCATATATCCATATTCATCAAATCCTAGACTTGAACTCACGCAGAGGAGAGATGGCAGAGATCTGTAATGGACAGCGCTGTAGACCACTCAACCACTAAGGAAGCCACTAAAAAAAAGTTTTGTAACAAAAAGATTAATTTTTTAAGTACTGTGTCATGAATAATGAAAACATGCTGTTAAAATCATCAAACTCGTAGCAAGATTCTGTGGAATTTCCCAGTATTTCTTACTGACAGAAACTACCAACCTACTGGTTCATTGAAAAAATACTGTGGTACATACCACTGGAAAAAATACCCCAGTATACTGGTAATACAGCAGACCTCTTGTAAATGCCTTTACAAGAAAGAAAAGCTATACCCAAATTTATAGAAATAATCCTTGTATGATAGTTTTGTGTTTGATGCTCCAGTGAAGCTGCTCATTCTGCTACCAATATATAGAAAGTTTTGAAACTTTATAAAGAACGGCTTGTATGTCATTTTTAAGAATATCCTTTTCAGCAATTGAAATATCCTTATGTGCATGCTATGATCCAACTCTTTGTGACTGCTTAAGGGGTACAACGCTTTTATACATACTTAGATCCACACTTATGACTGCTTAAGGGAGACAACACCCGTAATACATGCATATTTTTTGTGTTTGATGCTCCAGTGAAGCTGCTCATTCTGCTACCAATATATAGAAAGTTTTGAAACTTTATAAAGAACGGCTTGTATGTCATTTTTAAGAATATCCTTTTCAGCAATTGAAATATCCTTATGTGCATGCTATGATCCAACTCTTTGTGACTGCTTAAGGGGTACAACGCTTTTATACATACTTAGATCCACACTTATGACTGCTTAAGGGAGACAACACCCGTAATACATGCATATTTAGATCCAACACTTCATGACTGCATAAGAGAGACATCTTTAATATATGCATACTTAAATCCAACACTTATGAATGCTTAAGGGAGACAACACCCATAATACAGGCATACTTAAATCCAACATTTCATGACTGTTGAAGGGATACAACACTTATGTACATTTGGTACAACACATCATGACTGTGTAAGAGATACAACATTCCTATGTGCATAATTAGATCCAACACTTCATGACTGTAAGGGATACAACATTCCTATGTGCATACTTAGATCCAACACTTTATGACTGTAAGGGATACAACATTCCTATGTGCATAATTAGATCAAACACATCATTACTGTGTAAGAGATACAACATTCCTATGTGCATAATTAGATCCAACACTTCATGACTGTAAGGGATACAACATTCCTATGTGCATAATTAGATCCAACACATCATGACTGTAAGGGATACAACATTCCTATGTACATAATTAGATCCAACACATCATGACTGTAAGGGATACAACATTCCTATGTACATAATTAGATCCAACACTTCATGACTGTAAGGGATACAACATTCCTATGTGCATAATTAGATCCAACACTTCATGACTGTAAGGGATACAACATTCCTATGTGCATACTTAGATCAAACATATCATTACTGTGTAAGAGATACAACATTCCTATGTACATAATTAGATCCAACACATCATGACTGTAAGGGATACAACATTCCTATGTGCATAATTAGATCCAACACATCATGACTGTAAGGGATACAACATTCCTATGTACATAATTAGATCCAACACATCATGACTGTAAGGGATACAACATTCCTATGTGCATAATTAGATCCAACACATCATGACTGTAAGGGATACAACATTCCTATGTGCATAATTAGATCCAACACTTCATGACTGTAAGGGATACAACATTCCTATGTGCATACTTAGATCAAACACATCATTACTGTGTAAGAGATACAACATTCCTATGTACATAATTAGATCCAACACATCATGACTGTAAGGGATACAACATTCCTATGTACATAATTAGATCCAACACATCATGACTGTAAGGGATACAACATTCCTATGTGCATAATTATATCCAACACATCATGACTGTAAGGGATACAACATTCCTATGTGCATAATTAGATCCAACACATCATGACTGTAAGGGATACAACATTCCTATGTACATAATTAGATCCAACACATCATGACTGTGTAAGAGATACAACATTCCTATGTACATAATTAGATCCAACACTTCATGACTGTAAGGGATACAACATTCCTATGTACATAATTATACCAACACTTCATGACTGTAAGGGATACAACATTCCTATGTACATAATTAGATCCAACACTTCATGACTGTAAGGGATACAACATTCCTATGTGCATAATTAGATCCAACACTTCATGACTGTAAGGGATACAACATTCCTATGTGCATAATTAGATCCAACACTTCATGACTGTAAGGGATACAACATTCCTATGTGCATACTTAGATCCAACACTTCATGACTGTAAGGGATACAACATTCCTATTTGCATACTTAGATCCAACACTTCATGACTGTAAGGGATACAACATTCCTATGTGCATACTTAGATCAAACACATCATTACTGTGTAAGAGATACAACATTCCTATGTGCATAATTAGATCCAACACTTCATGACTGTAAGGGATACAACATTCCTATGTACATAATTAGATCCAACACATCATGACTGTAAGGGATACAACATTCCTATGTACATAATTAGATCCAACACTTCATGACTGTAAGGGATACAACATTCCTATGTGCATACTTAGATCAAACACATCATTACTGTGTAAGAGATACAACATTCCTATGTGCATAATTAGATCCAACACATCATGACTGTAAGGGATACAACATTCCTATGTACATAATTAGATCCAACACATCATGACTGTAAGGGATACAACATTCCTATGTGCATAATTAGATCCAACACTTCATGACTGTAAGGGATACAACATTCCTATGTACATAATTATACCAACACTTCATGACTGTAAGGGATACAACATTCCTATGTACATAATTAGATCCAACACTTCATGACTGTAAGGGATACAACATTCCTATGTGCATAATTAGATCCAACACTTCATGACTGTAAGGGATACAACATTCCTATGTGCATAATTAGATCCAACACTTCATGACTGTAAGGGATACAACATTCCTATGTGCATACTTAGATCCAACACTTCATGACTGTAAGGGATACAACATTCCTATTTGCATACTTAGATCCAACACTTCATGACTGTAAGGGATACAACATTCCTATGTGCATAATTAGATCCAACACTTCATGACTGTAAGGGATACAACATTCCTATGTGCATACTTAGATCAAACACATCATTACTGTGTAAGAGATACAACATTCCTATGTACATAATTAGATCCAACACATCATGACTGTAAGGGATACAACATTCCTATGTGCATAATTAGATCCAACACATCATGACTGTAAGGGATACAACATTCCTATGTACATAATTAGATCCAACACATCATGACTGTAAGGGATACAACATTCCTATGTGCATAATTAGATCCAACACATCATGACTGTAAGGGATACAACATTCCTATGTGCATAATTAGATCCAACACTTCATGACTGTAAGGGATACAACATTCCTATGTGCATACTTAGATCAAACATATCATTACTGTGTAAGAGATACAACATTCCTATGTACATAATTAGATCCAACACATCATGACTGTAAGGGATACAACATTCCTATGTGCATAATTAGATCCAACACATCATGACTGTAAGGGATACAACATTCCTATGTACATAATTAGATCCAACACATCATGACTGTAAGGGATACAACATTCCTATGTGCATAATTAGATCCAACACATCATGACTGTAAGGGATACAACATTCCTATGTGCATAATTAGATCCAACACTTCATGACTGTAAGGGATACAACATTCCTATGTGCATACTTAGATCAAACACATCATTACTGTGTAAGAGATACAACATTCCTATGTACATAATTAGATCCAACACATCATGACTGTAAGGGATACAACATTCCTATGTACATAATTAGATCCAACACATCATGACTGTAAGGGATACAACATTCCTATGTGCATAATTATATCCAACACATCATGACTGTAAGGGATACAACATTCCTATGTGCATAATTAGATCCAACACATCATGACTGTAAGGGATACAACATTCCTATGTACATAATTAGATCCAACACATCATGACTGTGTAAGAGATACAACATTCCTATGTACATAATTAGATCCAACACTTCATGACTGTAAGGGATACAACATTCCTATGTACATAATTATACCAACACTTCATGACTGTAAGGGATACAACATTCCTATGTACATAATTAGATCCAACACTTCATGACTGTAAGGGATACAACATTCCTATGTGCATAATTAGATCCAACACTTCATGACTGTAAGGGATACAACATTCCTATGTGCATAATTAGATCCAACACTTCATGACTGTAAGGGATACAACATTCCTATGTGCATACTTAGATCCAACACTTCATGACTGTAAGGGATACAACATTCCTATTTGCATACTTAGATCCAACACTTCATGACTGTAAGGGATACAACATTCCTATGTGCATACTTAGATCAAACACATCATTACTGTGTAAGAGATACAACATTCCTATGTGCATAATTAGATCCAACACTTCATGACTGTAAGGGATACAACATTCCTATGTACATAATTAGATCCAACACATCATGACTGTAAGGGATACAACATTCCTATGTACATAATTAGATCCAACACTTCATGACTGTAAGGGATACAACATTCCTATGTGCATACTTAGATCAAACACATCATTACTGTGTAAGAGATACAACATTCCTATGTGCATAATTAGATCCAACACATCATGACTGTAAGGGATACAACATTCCTATGTACATAATTAGATCCAACACATCATGACTGTAAGGGATACAACATTCCTATGTGCATAATTAGATCCAACACTTCATGACTGTAAGGGATACAACATTCCTATGTACATAATTATACCAACACTTCATGACTGTAAGGGATACAACATTCCTATGTACATAATTAGATCCAACACTTCATGACTGTAAGGGATACAACATTCCTATGTGCATAATTAGATCCAACACTTCATGACTGTAAGGGATACAACATTCCTATGTGCATACTTAGATCCAACACTTCATGACTGTAAGGGATACAACATTCCTATGTGCATACTTAGATCCAACACTTCATGACTGTAAGGGATACAACATTCCTATTTGCATACTTAGATCCAACACTTCATGACTGTAAGGGATACAACATTCCTATGTGCATAATTAGATCCAACACTTCATGACTGTAAGGGATACAACATTCCTATGTGCATACTTAGATCAAACACATCATTACTGTGTAAGAGATACAACATTCCTATGTACATAATTAGATCCAACACATCATGACTGTAAGGGATACAACATTCCTATGTGCATAATTAGATCCAACACATCATGACTGTAAGGGATACAACATTCCTATGTACATAATTAGATCCAACACATCATGACTGTAAGGGATACAACATTCCTATGTGCATAATTAGATCCAACACATCATGACTGTAAGGGATACAACATTCCTATGTGCATAATTAGATCCAACACTTCATGACTGTAAGGGATACAACATTCCTATGTACATAATTAGATCCAACACATCATGACTGTAAGGGATACAACATTCCTATGTACATAATTAGATCCAACACATCATGACTGTAAGGGATACAACATTCCTATGTGCATAATTAGATCCAACACTTCATGACTGTAAGGGATACAACATTCCTATGTGCATAATTAGATCCAACACTTCATGACTGTAAGGGATACAACATTCCTATGTGCATAATTAGATCCAACACTTCATGACTGTAAGGGATACAACATTCCTATGTGCATACTTAGATCCAACACTTCATGACTGTAAGGGATACAACATTCCTATTTGCATACTTAGATCCAACACTTCATGACTGTAAGGGATACAACATTCCTATGTGCATACTTAGATCAAACACATCATTACTGTGTAAGAGATGCAACATTCCTATGTGCATAATTAGATCCAACACATCATGACTGTAAGGGATACAACATTCCTATGTGCATAATTAGATCCAACACTTCATGACTGTAAGGGATACAACATTCCTATGTGCATAATTAGATCCAACACTTCATGACTGTAAGGGATACAACATTCCTATGTACATAATTAGATCCAACACTTCATGACTGTAAGGGATACAACATTCCTATGTGCATACTTAGATCCAACACTTCATGACTGTAAGGGATACAACATTCCTATGTGCATACTCAGATCAAACACATCATTACTATGTAAGAGATACAACATTCCTATGTACATAATTAGATCCAACACTTCATGACTCTTTGAGGGATAAAGAGTTTTCACCACAAGTGAAGGATGACTTGAAGACATTATGGTGTTGATACCATCTTAGAGTGCATTGTCTTAAAATTTTGCTTTTACATTATTTCCTCAAATTTCGTTATGGATCACTGCCATCTCACCTCGATCTGCGTGGGTTTGAGTCTAAGATTCGGTGAATATGGATATGTGAGAAAGCTTAATAGTAGCTTTCTCATGGGTTGGTGGTTCTTTCTGGGGATTTCCCGGTTTCTTCCTCCACCATTAATAATGGCTGCCATGTATAGGCTATTACGTGCTGAAAAATGGCGTTAAGCCCCACAACAACAACATTTCCTCAAATTATGAAGAGATCTGCAGTTAAAAAACAGCTAATAACAATTTAGATAAAGTAAGTTCCACACACATTGTCATGCTAAAGTATTACATCAAACTTAAATGTCCTTATATGTTCCTGTTGTAAGTATCCATAATTAGAATGTATATGTAGAAGACAAACTATTAAATCTTCACTGATGCAAGTCATTACAATAATTGCTCGACAAATAAATATTGTCTTTTAGAATACCTGTGTGTAAATGTAAAGTGTGCAGTTTTCCTTGAGCCAGAATAATTTTGGTATGGTACAGTTTTCCTTGAGACAGAAATAATTTCAATGATACAGTTTTCCTTAAGCCAGAATAATTTCAATGATAGTTTTTCTTGAGCCAGAATAATTTCAATGATAGTTTTTCTTGAGCCAGAATAATTTCAATGATACAGTTTTTCTTGAGCCAGAATAATTTCAGTATGCTACAGTTTTTCCTTGAGGCATAATAATTTCAATGATACAGTTTTCCTTGAGCTAGAATAATTTCAATGAGTTTTCCTTGAGCCAGAAATAATTTCAATGATACAGTTTTCCTTGAGCCAGAATAATTTCAATGAGTTTTCCTTGAGCCAGAAATAATTTCAATGATACAGTTTTTCTTGAGCCAGATTAATTTCAGTATGCTACAGTTTTTCCATGAGGCATAATAATTTCAATGATACAGTTTTCCTTGAGCTAGAATAATTTCAATGATACAGTTTTCCTTGAGCTAGATTAATTTCAATGATACAGTTTTCCTTGAGCCAGAATAATTTAAAGATAGTTTTCCTTGAGGCAGAATAATTTCAATATGATAGTTTTCCTTGAGCAAGAATAATTTCAATGATACAGTTTTCCTTGAGCTAGATTAATTTCAATGATACAGTTTTCCTTGAGCTAGAATAATTTCAATGATACAGTTTTCCTTGAGCTAGATTAATTTCAATGATACAGTTTTCCTTGAGCCAGAATAATTTGAAGATAGTTTTCCTTGAGGCAGAATAATTTCAATATGATAGTTTTCCTTGAGCTAGAATAATTTCAATGATACAGTTTTCCTTGAGCTAGATTAATTTCAATGATACAGTTTTCCTTGAGCTAGAATAATTTCAATGATACAGTTTTCCTTGAGCCAGAATAATTTCAGTATGATAGTTTTCCTTGAGCCAGAACTGTGTGGAATTCTTGTGTCACACAAAACATTCTTAAAATTTAATTTAAAATATAAACTTTTCACAATGTCATTGTAATGGACAGTAGTTTTAAAATTAATCTTAGACATGTATTACAAGTTTGTCAGCTTGTATCAATTAATTTTGATGGTTAATTGTGTGACAAGTTGGTCAGCTTGTATCAATTACTCCTGATGGGGGGATCCTGAGTGACTGAGTCACTGTCATGGAATGTTGCCACCTCACCTCTGTCTGCATGGGTTCAAGTAAAGTCTTGGGCTTGGCCAGTGTGGGTATGTGAGAAAGCTTGGCTGTAGCTTCACATGGGTTTGTGGTTCTTTCCAGGCTTTTCCTGTGTTCTTCCTCCACCATTTGTACTGGCCACATATCTTGTGCTGAAAAATGGCATTAAACTCTAACAACAACTCTTGATGGTTAATTGTAAGACAAGTTGGTCAGCTTCTATGAATTACTTTTGATAATTGTATGACAAGTTAGTCAGCTTACATCAGTTACTCTGGATGGTCAATGTATGTCTAGTTGGTCAGCTTGTCTCAATTTCTCTTGATGTCAATGTTGGACCAGTTTGTCAGCTTGTATCAGTTATTCTTGATAGTGTATGACAAGTTTGTCAGCTTGTATCAGTTACTCTTGATGGTCAATGTATGATGAGTTTGTCAGTTTGTATCAATTACTGTAGATGTTATTAATTTTAGCATAGATATGATACACTCCTGAAGAGATGTACACCTTAAAATGGCAGTAGTTTTCAAGGTACACATTTTTGTTGGCTTTACTTTTGAACTCAAAACTCGTAACATATATCTAATAAATGTGTGAAGAAAATAACATCTCAAGATTGTCATATCTAAGAAAATACATATATCTGACTGGTTCATTGCAGATTACAGGTAGTTGATAACAGTTTGGTTACAGTGAATAATATAATATCTCTTTTAAAACACTTTTATCAGTAAAACTAAATTTTATTTTAGACATTTAGCAATTTGATGAATTAAATCTGCAACTCCTCAAAGGATCAGAACTTAATTCCCAAAGGTGCAGATTCAGTATAAGTGTACATCAAATTGGCTAAGTAGATGTCATAAATTTGGTTGAGAGTAATGGACATTGCAACTAATAATATTCTAAAATAAATCCAATGCTGGAAGTCTTCATGTGCCTCTGGTGGCCTATGTCATTGTGATGTGCCAACAGTCATTTGTTGAATGACAATAATACAATCAAAGAATATATCATTATTTCAAATTTCACTGTAAATCCAAGTCTATTTCCAAGAATGTTATTTTTGAGCACTTAGTATTTCCAGAGAATATCTAAAATTAAATAATTTGAATAAATTCCAGCCCAAATCAACTGCTGGATACCACAATAATACAACTGATGCCACCCAGATCTTATAGCACAAATAAAAAAGTTTCCCAATAAACAAGATTTTATACTCTTCCACCTAAAGCAAACAATTCCATTCTAAAAGGTTTTAAATGTTTACAAGATAAAATCTTAGTTATAATTAGAAAGTTTGTTTTAAAAAATTTTGCTAAAGAATACAGTGAACACAATGTCCTTGACTCAGACCAAAATAAATAGATTTACTTCTATTAATAATGATCCTGATATTAAACCTATACTCAGAAAATTGTGTGTGTGTGTGATATAGATTTTTAATGTAGCTTTAACAATTTTTCATTCACATTGCAACAATGTCTGCAGTGTGACAGTTTATAGTGATTTCTAGCACTGGGGCATAATGCAAATTAAATAAACTTGTAATGTTTTTTTGTCCCTAAACTTTTAATGGTGCTGATCTAATGTTTAATAGGTGGCCATCTCCAAAATCTTGTTTTTGCTATTTCTTTTAAATTAAAAAACATTTGAAATGGGATTTTCATCAGAAGAGTTCTTATGGTGTCTAGTTAGTCGTAAATAAATATGACTAACCTTTAGTCTGGCACACATTGTGGCTGTTTGGAAAATTCTGCAAAATCTACTCCTTCTAAATGGATGGCTGTATCCCCAAAAGGCTTCTTATGATGTCAAGTTTTTCCTACCTAAATGAAAATTGTACCAGACATACATCTAATATGGCTGTCTTGAATATCTTGAATAATCATAGTAACGTGATTTCCCCCCCCAAAAAAAAACCTTCTACTTTCTTGGTCCTACATAAATGAAAATAGTGCCAGCTATATGCCATCTTGAAGTCCTGGAAATGTTTTGTTCCTTATAGTGTTAGTCCTTTTGAGCTTTTACATGCAAGACAAAAGGGAATTGTAAAGTTAGTGAAGTTAGGAAAAGGTGTGTGAAGGAAGAAAAACAAAATAAAAACAAACAAAAAAAATATTCATGTTGACAGGGGGCACCCGGGTTCGAACCGGGGACCTCTCGATCTGCAGTCGAATGCTCTACCACTGAGCTATACCCCCTGTATGTGGGTTAAAGCTGTTATTAGTGTTTTTAAAGATAACTTCTTTCGTTCTTTCCTATTAAGAATATTCCAAAACATTTCAATATATGTATATATTCCCATGCTTATTTATACATTCTTTATTATGCATTAGCAGCTTGGCACAATTGGTCATAGGAAGTGCATCATTCGGCTATTTCCGTCAGATTTGAAATAACCTTGGATGTAATTAGTCCATATTGAGAACTATTCTGGACTACTTTTGTTGACAGGTAATAGTATCACAGCGAATATAAAAAAAAAAAAAAAAAAAAAAAAAAAAAAAAAAAAAAAAAAAAAAAACACATTTGTTATCATAATATAAGGCCAATAACTTTTTTTTTCACATTTATGTATTTGGTACTACATTCATTGGACTTTTAGAAGCTAGTATTGTCTACTTTTAATAGCTGTCAAGAATAGTGTACTTTAGACAAATTAAGGTTGATTTTTTGAGCATAAGGGAGCAGTCATTTTAGTTACAAGTTTGCTAAGATTATTTAAAATTTCCAAAAGTACAATATCCAAAGAAATTTCAGCCACATTACATGAAAGTAGCATGCAAAGATTCTCTCCACTGTGCGTCTTTAAAATGCAAACAACTTTTGTTTGGTAATTGGCCTCAAGCGACATTATGTTGCAACAGGAAAGACCAGTCCGCTCAGATTGCGACTTTGTCTCTTTCTGCCGTCATGTTGTTTAATATGAACAAAGTAGTTTCGAATATAGTTCTCAAGTAGACGAATTTCAGCTATGTTTCTGTAGTGACTTGACGGAGAATGACCATAGGTTTCAATTAATGTGTCATTCAGTCAGAAGATTGATCGACTATTTCAGTCATGTTAAGAAATAAACTTCGGATATAGTTGCAGGAATATACAGAAAAGTAGCCAATGTTTCAATTTTGGCTTTTTTCTGTCGCCCTACTGTACACGTTGACAAAGTCTTTCCAAAAATAGTTCTCAATGGCGGAAAATTATATTGACGCTTTCTTTATAGACTTGATAGACAATGCCGATGATATTTTGATAGGAGCCGCTTTGTACACTAGACTTGTGGCCGTCTGAATTTTGGGCTATTTGCATAGGTGGCGCTCTACAGTTTCGTAGGTTAGAATTTTCAAGAAAAAGAGTTTAACCGGGTTTCCTCACTAGTTATACTGGCCATATAAAAGAGACGTTGTATATCTTAGGTTAGAATTTTAAAGAAAAAAATTTCCCCGCGCTTCCTCATTAGTTATACTGGCTATTTAAAAAGATTTTGCATATTTTAGGTATTGTTCAAAGAACATTTAATTCCCTTTATTTTGATATATGATTGATATAACTGTTTTTTTTTTTTACATTTCATGCATTTGGTAATTCATTCATTGCACTTTTAGAAGCTGGTATTGTCTAGTTTGGCAAAATTAAATTTCCATATTTTAATAGCTGCCAAGAATAGTGTACTTTAGACAAATTTAGGTTGATTTTTAGAGCACAAGGGAGCAGTCATTTTAGTTAGCAGTGTCCTAAGATCATTTAAAATTTATAAAAGTACAATATCCAAAGAAATTTCAGCCGCATTACATGAAAGTAGTATATAGGTATGCCAACATTCTCTCCACTATGCATGTTTAAAATGCAAACAACTTCACCTTACATACATCACTCTCTCAAAAGTACATAATAACTGGTGAGAGCCACCATAATGGACGGGAACCGAGCGCCACCATTTTCAGTCGGGATAGATAAAGTGGCGCTCTACAGTTTCGTATTTAGCATAGGGGGAGGTTTACAATTTTAAAGAAAAAGAGTTTCCCCGGGTTTCCTCACTAGTTATACTGGTGTTTTAAAAGAGACTTTTTATATCTTAGGTATTGTTCAAAGAACCTTTAATTCCCTTTATTTTGATGTATGATTGATGGGTGTAATATGGGTTAGAGAGTATACAGCTTGACCTTACTGCAGATGTGCATCTTTCAAAAAAGTGCTAGCTCTACTTGCTCATTTTCACTTCTCGAACTTCAGAGGTAAATTGTAAAAAGAAAGAGCCGATAACTTTTTTTTTTACATTTTATGTATTTGGTAATTCAGTCATTGCACTTTTAGAAGCTGGTATTATCTAGTTTGGCAAAATTCATTTTCCATGTTTTTATAGCTGCCAAGAATAGTGTACTTTAGACAAATTTTGGTTGATTTTTGGAGCACAAGGGAGCAGTCATTTTAGTTCGCAGTGTCCTAAGCTCATTTTAAATTTCCAAAAGTACAATATCCAAAAAAATTTCATCCACATTACATGAAAGTAGTATATAGGTATGCCAACATTCTCTCCACTGTGCATGTTTAAAATGCAAACAACTTCACCTTACATACATCACTCTCTCAAAAGTACATAATAACTGGTGAGCGCCACCTAAATGGGACAAGTAATCTTCAACTTGGCGGAAATGGCCGAGCGGTATTCCGATTAATTTAAACATGGCTTCTTGTTGCCATTAGTGATGTATATGCATATCCGGGCATCATAGATATGGAGGCCCTCTACTTCGGTGCTTATTTACCTTCATAGAATTTTTATTAAAACTTAACAGGGTAAATGCCACCTGTATAACTATCTATTTAGATACTCTTCTCCCTATGTAACTGATTTTATTTTAAAGTATCGCATTTGCTCCTTTTTTTTTTAATTAACCTTTCCAGACGTTAATGAGGACCAGTGAGTATACTCATAACATACCTTTTGTTTGTACCCTAGTCTAGTTTGTACCCCTACCAATGTTAAACAACAAAAGACAGCAGGGATATAAAAAGTGCAAAAAATTATTCATTTCATTCATTGATTTATAAGTTTTAATCTGATTGTCTCCAGGTGTCCCAAACTCTGTTGGCGTTTGGAATAAAAAGCTAATCGCTTTAGTTACACGGTTACCACGTTTGCTTGGGTAAGTCTGTGTCCTCAAGTAACTGATGTGATGTAGTTCACCGTCTTTGAAAATCTCATAGATCCCGTCAATTCTAGATTTTAGTCTCATTGAAAACATATATAAAAGAGTTCCTCCTATTTATTTCTTTATTTTAAAAATACTAAAAGCAGACATTGCAAATATAGGATGCAGATGACAGTTTTTACTGAAACAAACTAACGTAGAAACAAGAAATGGACAGCAAACAATCCATTTGCTTGTTTACATTAGGAGCAACCATTTGAATTGATACGCCAATAATTTGACAGTGTTATGGGCCCCTTGGAGACAATCATGTTATTAATTATAAGTCAGTAAATGAAATTACTAAGTTTTGTGCATTTTTATATCCTTGATGCTTTTCATTTTTAAAATCAGTAGAAGGGTACAAAGAAACAGGAGGGTATGTGAAGAATATAATACTGCTGACATTAATGTTCTTGGAGTAAGACAATATTAATATTATGGTCAATGTTGTATGTTCAAGGATTTTTGAGAACAAGCAGGTATTTTGTGTTCATGTCATCAACTTTATTAATCTTATATTTTAATTGATGTTTGAAATGTTTTATCAAAGTAGTTTTTAAAGTCTGTCCTTTACTGATTTTTGACAATCTCTCCCTAGCTTTTGTCACAGAACATGCAGATGAAAATCATTAATTGTTACTGACTTTTTGCAACAGGGTCAAGATAAACAGAGGTGAGGTCTAATCATTACCAGTACAGAGGGTTAGTGAAAATTTGGTTCCAATATATTGTTTTTATTTTTATATCATAGAATCCACTTAATGTGACAACAATCTGTATTTCAAACCAGTAGATTTACAAATTTTGATCAGTAGAATGGTTTCTCAAAACCAGTTGATTTTTTCTTTGCATAAATTTTTGTGTTTTAAGGAGACTGAAAACAAGACAAGTGCATTTTTTGCCATATATATTCTCTTTGTACTGTAATAAAATCAGTCCATCTGTCTATATATCTTTCTATGGGAATTTATCTATCTCATCCTGTCTTTAATGATTTATAGTAGAAAAATGTAGACAAGATGGATAATGTGTATTTAGATTTGAAAGATATTTTGAAGTAGCTAAGATTCAGTTTTAGAAGAGTCATTTCATTTTTTTTAAGACTAGAAACAACATTAGTGCCATCGAACAGCAGAGTGCAAAAAATGATTTAAATATAGAATTTAATCGAAATACAATAAATGAATATAAATTATAACTTTTCTTGTCCATACTTACTTTCTGTTTATGCCATATGGCAATTTTGAAAGAAAGTATTTAAGATTGATACTGTTTAGGAATGAAGCTTGATAGATACTTGCACTAAAATCAGAATTGCAATTTATTTTCAAAAACTTTAGAGAAAAGAAGTCATATTCCGGATAAAAGTCTGAAAAGTGAAATATTGTACTGCTCAAACTTCAGAAAACTAGCTAGATCAGTGGTTCCCAAACTCAAAATTTTTGGGACCACTGTCCCAATGGTTATTCTCAGTACCCTCTATATTACCCCATAGAAAGCATTATTCAGCATTAGCATCCACCTCCTTGGTAATCCCACCACCCACCAGGGGGTGGTACCACCCACTTTGGTAACCAGCAGGCTACTATTTTGGGAACCATTACAGAAAACAACCAAATATCCAGTCTAAACTGCTTACTTTCTGAGGGATATGTTTAGACATGTTCAAATAGAAAGTACATGTATATATCAGCTTTATTGGGAACAATGTATGTGGTTGGTTGCTCTCCAGTAGAAGTTGGGTTTATGTGGCCACTGTAAGGGAAACTTAACTGTATTTCTGGTCTCTAACCTTCTTTTTGTTGATGTTGTTCTCTTGTTTTGCTTTTAGAAACACACAAAACCTTGATGAAAAGTACTTTGTAAGCTACGATTCAGTAAACAGAAAAGATGTCAGAGTCAGAAAATAAAATGCCTGAGAGTCAAGATGTCACAGAAAAGGAGAAAGAGAGCTCCAAGGAGGAAGAGAAAGATAAGGTCTGTCTGCTCTCCTGAGGCAAAGTATTCCTCTTTATAGCTATAACAGTAGCAAGTTTCAGAAAAAAACCCAACTCACACACACTTTTGAGATCATGAATTGGATCACTCTCTCGATACATTACATACATATAATACATGCATGCATGCATGCATGCCTACATACATACATACATACATACATACATACATACATACATACATACATACATACATACATACATACATACATACATACATACATACATACATACATACATACGGAACTTTAAAAAAAAGAGAGAGAACTTGTATGCATATATATTAATAGAAATGCACATATAGTGCCACCTGTTGTTAATGCTATGTTATGGAATTGAACACTTAGTTGTTTAAAGGAAATGGTTGGTCCCAGGAACTTAACTACAATGAGAACTGTGATTTTACTTTTATTTGTTGGGGGTAGCAGTTTTCATTGATTTTGGGGTTGCTACAAACTACTGGTATAGACTTAAGAAACAAAGATCCATTGGTACAGACAATCTGACCTTTTCCTGTTCAAAGATTTTAGTACTGACAAAAATATATTTTTGCATCGAAACAAAATCGATACTATGAAATTAAAATGAAATATTAGAAAATACAAGTCAAACCAGGAAGTGATTGGATATAAAAGATGACATTTAAAGAGAGGTGACTTATTGGAGGCCAGAAGAAGTTATATACTGTTAAATCATTACTGGAATATTATTAAAGGACATTAGTGGAGAAAAACTATTGAATTGATTATGTATAATTATGTATTTTGATTTGAGTTTTGATTTTCAGTTAGGTTATCTGTAATGTTTTAGAACTGAAAAAATTGACATGAAAATGACAGTAATTTAAGAGTATGAGTTGACAAAGTTACAAGGATAAGTGTGCATGGTGAGTACACTAATTTGCCTGACCATCATCTTACTTTAGAACACTTCACACTGACCATCAGTAAGTAAAAATTTATTTTATATGAAATAAGGGCAATTAATGAATGTTTGTGCAATATCAATCACAAGTAACATTACAGTCTTTTTCTAGACTACTTTAATAAAAGAGGTATTCCTATTTTATAGCTCATTAATTGGTATCAAATCTTGTTTTTGAGAATTTGAGGATTATAATAGTGATTTATCTATTACTTGGATTTTGGTTTTTATGGGTTTAACACTATTTGCAGCACTTGATAGGCTACATATTGTGGATGGAGAACCATCTACACATGGGAAGCTAGTGGCAAGCTTTCTCACGTATCCACATTGGCCAAGACTCAGCCCCATGCTGACAGGTGAGATGTGAGTGGTCACTAAAGATGATTACCTTCAGCCACTTGGCTACATGGGGTCATTCTGTTACAAGTGACCCATCACCAGTAAAACTATTTAATTTGTGATATTGAAACCACCATTTATGTCCTCAAATGCTCACATGCCTTTTATTTCCCCATAAAACATACTACAAAATTATGTAAAGATAATAATGAATTTTGTAAGTAATTTTAGTCTTTGAAATAAAAGCAAGGCCAAAACCCAAGTCCACTGTATTTTAACTTGGGCCAAAAACATTTCTTAGTTCAAATGTTGACTGGGCCAGTAAATATTAAAAAAATGCAAATAAATTATTCATATCCAAGCAAAAAATATAGTGCAAAATCTGTCAGATGTGTAAAAATATTGTGGAAAATCTAATGTCCTTTGGTTGTATAGAAATTGCTAAGTATCTAACTGAAATAATACAGTGTTTATATTCTACCTCCCTCTGTTCATTACCTTAACACTTGAAGGCAGGGTCAGTTAAAACATTTAAAACTAGAAATTATAGAATGGTATTATATCTTTATTGGAATAATTTAGCATCCTGTGGTAGGAAACAGAGAGAGGTGGATTATTAAGGTTAATTATTTTCTTTTATTTTGACACAAAAAGTAAAAAAGTTTAATTGTTGTGGTGCAGAATTGAACCTCATTTACCAGTCTTACAGCCAAGTGCATATTCCACTGGACTTAGATCTAAACTAGCTAGGTGGGTTAGTAAGTTGTCTCTTATAGCTAAACTATTACATAGAGAATATTAATATGTACATAAACTTAAAAGCATGGATTTGTAAATGTTGTCTCTTAGGAGAAGGTGTTCATTGTATAAAATAATGTCCATGAAAGGTCACCAGCAATACTCCAACATTTTTGTTTTTACATCAGATTTGCATTAAATGATTAAAAGTAGTTACACTCGCACAAAAAGAATACAAAAATGATCAACTATAAAGAAGAAATAATAATTTTAATACTCAAAATAGAAGTATACAATGCTGTTACTTCCCCTTAGCTACAATTTCCCACCTATAG
This sequence comes from Potamilus streckersoni, assembly GCA_016746295.1. Taxonomy (NCBI): domain Eukaryota; kingdom Metazoa; phylum Mollusca; class Bivalvia; order Unionida; family Unionidae; genus Potamilus; species Potamilus streckersoni. The sequence continues at coordinate 525,557 of JAEAOA010000747.1, read as the reverse complement.
AAGTCAACAGCCAGAAATGATGAACATTTATCCTCACAAAATAAAGTATATCCTTCTTGTTGTTATAAAATAAAACACTAAACTATGGATAGGAACATTTAGATGAAACTATTGAAAACTAATTTACTGTTCAGCCTTATATTAATGTGCATGCATGATGCACTAGATCATGTCGCTATCATAACTGTTCCATTGCTTCAATATATGTATTTTCAAAACTCCCATTAATACAGGTAAAAAGGAGTCAATGCTGGCTTCCCTATGTCAGCAAACTTTATATAAATAAAAGAAATTGGTAGGCTTAAAAGAATCCAAAGGATCCAGAGTTGGCTTACTTATGTCAAATGACTTCATAAGAACAAATTGGTACACTTAAAAGACACCAAAGTTAATTACCAGGGTTGGCCTGCTTTGTATTTGATATCCTGTTGGTAGGTTTATGCAAGGAGTTTATTGCTCACTGCCAGTTGTGTTTATTCATCATGCTTTTAATTGCTTGCCATATGTAATTGTAATTTATGTTTGCAAGGTAAATAGAGTGCACAGAAATTACTTGCTTTAATAATACTTTTATAACCCATGCTAGCAAAAAGATTATCATTTGCACTCACAGTGAATGTATTTTCAAAAAATTATTTTTGTTTGTGAGATATCGTTGTAGAGTTATCCTGGATGCAATGCAATCTTGGTCAGTTTGCACCTTATTACTTATCATGCATAAATGGCAGGTGCCTTCAAGCAGTCTGGTGATATTTTTTATTCTTTTGTGATTTTGTTATCTGACATAAGCAACACACACTACAGTAAGGAGACATATGCAAGCTGACATCTGTTAAATATACAGAATTCATGGATATATCTTTTTTTCTTTAATAAATTTTGCATGATTAAAAAAGAATTAAATGATAACAATGCAAGGTTAGTTTCTTTCATTTAATTTTCAAATAAGTGTTTACCAATTTTATTGTACCATGTAACAGGGCACAACTTCATCACAAAATTATTCCCATTTTTATTTGTATAGAATAATGGATCAAATATAATTGACGATATTGACTAGAAATGGCAAGCTTTCAGTTTATGCATGCATACACTAAGATATCAACTTGAAAAATAATAACAAGCAATAAAATAAACTGGTAAAAGCTTCATATTGCAGCAACTAAAGACATAAAATGCTCAGCATTATTCTCTCTCTCTGTCTGTCTGTCTGTCTCTCTCTCTCATGTAATCGAGTGTGTATTATATGCAGCAGTTTTACAACCTAAAGTCTAAAATTAAATATATTTGGCATAGTATCTCATGTATGCTACCCTTAGAAAAATATATACATATTCTGTAAATTATTATCTGTTAAGTATTATTGTGCATATGCATATAATTTTTAGCATAAAAAATGTGTATAAATATTTTATTTAGAAGGAGCAACATGTCAGTTTGTATTTTTGTATTTTCTCTCATATATATGTATGTTACAAAGTATGATTTTTTTTTTTTAAAGAATAACAAGATAGTTTAATTTGTTTAAATATATTTTTCCTAAAACCTATTCTATTTTTCAACCTTTAAAATTGTCAATATATATATGTGTGTGTGTGTGTGTGTCTTACATAACATCTTGTTGTTTGAAGAAAAAGAATTTGTTCAGACTATTGTTAAGTTTATTAGAATTGTCAATAAAGTTGGAACAAATTGTCTTAATTTTGGCCCTATTTGGACCAAATTGTTTAATGACCAATATTGACTATAATCAAGCATACAACTTTCCATCCCTCACCCTATTCGATCCCACAGCTTCAGTCCACCTTTTTTCTGGTAAACGTTTTTTTTTTGGAGAAAAAAGAAAGAACCCTTTTGTCCCATCATCACTCTTTTGGTTACATTTATGTGCAACACACTGCACCATATTTGCTATACAAAAGCATGATCATCAGATATATCACATAGACATTTATGTGGGTAAGTTAAAGGCTTGACTAGCTAAATTGAATCGAAGGGATAAATGTAGGTCATATCCATTTTTGGCATGCAGAAACTACTGATTGTTTACAGAGATTGCCCAATAATTTTTTCATTTAAATAACTGGATTTTAAGTCTAATTAAACATTTTTATGGTGTGCATACATAAAAAATGCATTTTGTTTATTACTGTAATAATATTACATGATTGTACAATATTGGTGTCCAGTGACCTTTAAGTCATGTTTGACTATAGACCATTCTCAGAATGTATTCATTTATTTGTGTGACATTGGGTCAACGAATTCAAAATGAGGCTAAGCTAGGCACCAGCTTATATATTTGTTAGAATCAGGATCAAATTCGGCAGATAAATGTTTTATTAAAATTAAAGAAAAAATTATTTAATAAACAGATTAACAGAATATCCCATATGTAAAATGATAAAATTTTATATTGTATAGATACGATTCTTCCCTATTATGTTTATTTTATCTGATGCTACTTTTACATATTGGGTGTTAAAATTTATTCATGAATCAAACCACAAAAATAATACTAATTATAATCTATATTGTCAGTTGACAAAAGATTCCGAAAAGAAAAACATATCATTTAAAGGGAAAATTCCATTTCCCTTTAAACAAAATCGATACTATGAAATTAAAATGAAATATTAGAAAATACAAGTCAAACCAGGAAGTGGTTGGATATAAAAGATGACATTTAAAGAGAGGTGACTTATTGGAGACCAGAAGAAGTTATATACTGCTAAATCATTACTGGAATGTTATTAGAGGACATTAGTGGAGAAAAACTATTGAATTGATTATGTATAATTATGTATTTTGATTTGAGTTTTGATTTTCAGTTAGGTTATCTGTAATGTTTTAGAACTGAAAAAATTGACATGAAAATGACAGTAATTTAAGAGTATGAGTTGACAAAGTTACAAGGATAAGTGAGCATGGTGAGTACACTAATTTGCCTGACCATCATCTTACTTTAGAACACTTCACACTGACCATCAGTAAGTAAAAATTTATTTTATATGAAATAAGGGCAATTAATGAATGTTTGTGCAATATCAATCACAAGTAACATTACAGTCTTTTTCTAGACTACTTTAATAAAAGAGGTATTCCTATTTTATAGCTCATTAATTGGTATCAAATCTTGTTTTTGAGAATTTGAGGATTATAATAGTGATTTATCTATTACTTGGATTTTGGTTTTTATGGGTTTAACACTATTTGCAGCACTTGATAGGCTACATATTGTGGATGGAGAACCATCTACACATGGGAAGCTAGTGGCAAGCTTTCTCACGTATCCACATTGGCCAAGACTCAGCCCCATGCTGACAGGTGAGATGTGAGTGGTCACTAAAGATGATTGCCTTCAGCCACTTGGCTACATGGGGTCATTCTGTTACAAGTGACCCATCACCAGTAAAACTATTTAATTTGTGATATTGAAACCACCATTTATATCCTCAAATGCTCACATGCCTTTTATTTCCCCATAAAACATACTACAAAATTATGTAAAGATAATAATGAATTTTGTAAGTAATTTTAGTCTTTGAAATAAAAGCAAGGCCAAAACCCAAGTCCACTGTATTTTAACTTGGGCCAAAAACATTTCTTAGTTCAAATGTTGACTGGGCCAGTAAATATTAAAAAAATGCAAATAAATTATTCATATCCAAGCAAAAAATATAGTGCAAAATCTGTCAGATGTGTAAAAATATTGTGGAAAATCTAATGTCCTTTGGTTGTATAGAAATTGCTAAGTATCTAACTGAAATAATACAGTGTTTATATTCTACCTCCCTCTGTTCATTACCTTAACACCTGAAGGCAGGGTCAGTTAAAACATTTAAAACTAGAAATTATAGAATGGTATTATATCTTTATTGGAATAATTTAGCATCCTGTGGTAGGAAACAAGAGAGGTGGATTATTAAGGTTAATTATTTTCTTTTATTTTGACACAAAAAGTAAAAAAGTTTAATTGTTGTGGTGCAGAATTGAACCTCATTTACCAGTCTTACAGCCAAGTGCATATTCCACTGGACTTAGATCTAAACTAGCTAGGTGGGTTAGTAAGTTGTCTCTTATAGCTAAACTATTACATAGAGAATATTAATATGTACATAAACTTAAAAGCATGGATTTGTGAATGTTGTCTCTTAGGAGAAGGTGTTCATTGTATAAAAAAATGTCCATGAAAGGTCACCAGCAATACTCCAACATTTTTGTTTTTACATCAGATTTGCATTAAATGATTAAAAGTAGTTACACTCGCACAAAAAGAATACAAAAATGATCAACTATAAAGAAGAAATAATAATTTAAATACTCAAAATAGAAGTATACAATGCTGTTACTTCCCCTTAGCTACAATTTCCCACCTATAGAAGTCAACAGGCAGAAATGATGAACATTTATCCTCACAAAATAAAGTATATCCTTCTTGTTGTTATAAAATAAAACACTAAACTATGGATAGGAACATTTAGATGAAACTATTGAAAACTAATTTACTGTTCAGCCTTATATTAATGTGCATGCTTGATGCACTAGATCATGTCGCTATCATAACTGTTCCATTGCTTCAATATATGTATTTTCAAAACTCCCATTAATACAGGTAAAAAAGAGTCAATGCTGGCTTCCCTATGTCAGCAAACTTTATATAAATAAAAGAAATTGGTAGGCTTAAAAGAATCCAAAGGATCCAGAGTTGGCTTACTTATGTCAAATGACTTCATAAGAACAAATTGGTACACTTAAAAGACACCAAAGTTAATTACCAGGGTTGGCCTGCTTTGTATTTGATATCCTGTTGGTAGGTTTATGCAAGGAGTTTATTGCTCACTGCCAGTTGTGTTTATTCATCATGCTTTTAATTGCTTGCCATATGTAATTGTAATTTATGTTTGCAAGGTAAATAGAGTGCACAGAAATTACTTGCTTTAATAATACTTTTATAACCCATGCTAGCAAAAAGATTATCATTTGCACTCACAGTGAATGTATTTTCAAAAAATTATTTTTGTTTGTGAGATATCGTTGTAGAGTTATCCTTGATGCAATGCAATCTTGGTCAGTTTGCACCTTATTACTTATCATGCATAAATGGCAGGTGCCTTCAAGCAGTCTGGTGATATTTTTTATTCTTTTGTGATTTTGTTATCTGACATAAGCAACACACACTACAGTAAGGAGACATATGCAAGCTGACATCTGTTAAATATACAGAATTCATGGATATATCTTTTTTTCTTTAATAAATTTTGCATGATTAAAAAAGAATTAAATGATAACAATGCAAGGTTAGTTTCTTTCATTTAATTTTCAAATAAGTGTTTACCAATTTTATTGTACCATGTAACAGGGCACAACTTCATCACAAAATTATTCCCATTTTTATTTGTATAGAATAATGGATCAAATATAATTGACGATATTGACTAGAAATGGCAAGCTTTCAGTTTATGCATGCATACACTAAGATATCAACTTGAAAAATAATAACAAGCAATAAAATAAACTGGTAAAAGCTTCATATTGCAGCAACTAAAGACATAAAATGCTCAGCATTATTCTCTCTCTGTCTGTCTGTCTGTCTCTCTCTCTCTCATGTAATCGAGTGTGTATTATATGCAGCAGTTTTACAACCTAAAGTCTAAAATTAAATATATTTGGCATAGTATCTCATGTATGCTACCCTTAGAAAAATATATACATATTCTGTAAATTATTATCTGTTAAGTATTATTGTGCATATGCATATAATTTTTAGCATAAAAAATGTGTATAAATATTTTATTTAGAAGGAGCAACATGTCAGTTTGTATTTTTGTATTTTCTCTCATATATATGTATGTTACAAAGTATGATTATTTTTTTTAAAGAATAACAAGATAGTTTAATTTGTTTAAATATATTTTTCCTAAAACCTATTCTATTTTTCAACCTTTAAAATTGTCAATATATATATGTGTGTGTGTGTGTGTTTGTATCTTACATAACATCTTGTTGTTTGAAGAAAAAGAATTTGTTCAGACTATTGTTAAGTTTATTAGAATTGTCAATAAAGTTGGAACAAATTGTCTTAATTTTGGCCCTATTTGGACCAAATTGTTTAATGACCAATATTGACTATAATCAAGCATACAACTTTCCATCCCTCACCCTATTCGATCCCACAGCTTCAGTCCACCTTTTTTCTGGTAAACGTTTTTTTTTTGGAGAAAAAAGAAAGAACCCTTTTGTCCCATCATCACTCTTTTGGTTACATTTATGTGCAACACACTGCACCATATTTGCTATACAAAAGCATGATCATCAGATATATCACATAGACATTTATGTGGGTAAGTTAAAGGCTTGACTAGCTAAATTGAATCGAAGGGATAAATGTAGGTCATATCCATTTTTGGCATGCAGAAACTACTGATTGTTTACAGAGATTGCCCAATAATTTTTTCATTTAAATAACTGGATTTTAAGTCTAATTAAACATTTTTATGGTGTGCATACATAAAAAATGCATTTTGTTTATTACTGTAATAATATTACATGATTGTACAATATTGGTGTCCAGTGACCTTTAAGTCATGTTTGACTATAGACCATTCTCAGAATGTATTCATTTATTTGTGTGACATTGGGTCAACGAATTCAAAATGAGGCTAAGCTAGGCACCAGCTTATATATTTGTTAGAATCAGGATCAAATTCGGCAGATAAATGTTTTATTAAAATTAAAGAAAAAATTATTTAATAAACAGATTAACAGAATATCCCATATGTAAAATGATAAAATTTTATATTGTATAGATACGATTCTTCCCTATTATGTTTATTTTATCTGATGCCACTTTTACATATTGGGTGTTAAAATTTATTCATGAATCAAACCACAAAAATAATACTAATTATAATCTATATTGTCAGTTGACAAAAGATTCCGAAAAGAAAAACATATCATTTAAAGGGAAAATTCCATTTCCCTTTAAACAAAATCGATACTATGAAATTAAAATGAAATATTAGAAAATACAAGTCAAACCAGGAAGTGGTTGGATATAAAAGATGACATTTAAAGAGAGGTGACTTATTGGAGACCAGAAGAAGTTATATACTGCTAAATCATTACTGGAATGTTATTAGAGGACATTAGTGGAGAAAAACTATTGAATTGATTATGTATAATTATGTATTTTGATCTGAGTTTTGATTTTCAGTTAGGTTATCTGTAATGTTTTAGAACTGAAAAAATTGACATGAAAATGACAGTAATTTAAGAGTATGAGTTGACAAAGTTACAAGGATAAGTGAGCATGGTGAGTACACTAATTTGCCTGACCATCATCTTACTTTAGAACACTTCACACTGACCATCAGTAAGTAAAAATTTATTTTATATGAAATAAGGGCAATTAATGAATGTTTGTGCAATATCAATCACAAGTAACATTACAGTCTTTTTCTAGACTACTTTAATAAAAGAGGTATTCCTATTTTATAGCTCATTAATTGGTATCAAATCTTGTTTTTGAGAATTTGAGGATTATAATAGTGATTTATCTATTACTTGGATTTTGGTTTTTATGGGTTTAACACTATTTGCAGCACTTGATAGGCTACATATTGTGGATGGAGAACCATCTACACATGGGAAGCTAGTGGCAAGCTTTCTCACGTATCCACATTGGCCAAGACTCAGCCCCATGCTGACAGGTGAGATGTGAGTGGTCACTAAAGATGATTGCCTTCAGCCACTTGGCTACATGGGGTCATTCTGTTACAAGTGACCCATCACCAGTAAAACTATTTAATTTGTGATATTGAAACCACCATTTATATCCTCAAATGCTCACATGCCTTTTATTTCCCCATAAAACATACTACAAAATTATGTAAAGATAATAATGAATTTTGTAAGTAATTTTAGTCTTTGAAATAAAAGCAAGGCCAAAACCCAAGTCCACTGTATTTTAACTTGGGCCAAAAACATTTCTTAGTTCAAATGTTGACTGGGCCAGTAAATATTAAAAAAATGCAAATAAATTATTCATATCCAAGCAAAAAATATAGTGCAAAATCTGTCAGATGTGTAAAAATATTGTGGAAAATCTAATGTCCTTTGGTTGTATAGAAATTGCTAAGTATCTAACTGAAATAATACAGTGTTTATATTCTACCTCCCTCTGTTCATTACCTTAACACCTGAAGGCAGGGTCAGTTAAAACATTTAAAACTAGAAATTATAGAATGGTATTATATCTTTATTGGAATAATTTAGCATCCTGTGGTAGGAAACAAGAGAGGTGGATTATTAAGGTTAATTATTTTCTTTTATTTTGACACAAAAAGTAAAAAAGTTTAATTGTTGTGGTGCAGAATTGAACCTCATTTACCAGTCTTACAGCCAAGTGCATATTCCACTGGACTTAGATCTAAACTAGCTAGGTGGGTTAGTAAGTTGTCTCTTATAGCTAAACTATTACATAGAGAATATTAATATGTACATAAACTTAAAAGCATGGATTTGTGAATGTTGTCTCTTAGGAGAAGGTGTTCATTGTATAAAAAAATGTCCATGAAAGGTCACCAGCAATACTCCAACATTTTTGTTTTTACATCAGATTTGCATTAAATGATTAAAAGTAGTTACACTCGCACAAAAAGAATACAAAAATGATCAACTATAAAGAAGAAATAATAATTTAAATACTCAAAATAGAAGTATACAATGCTGTTACTTCCCCTTAGCTACAATTTCCCACCTATAGAAGTCAACAGGCAGAAATGATGAACATTTATCCTCACAAAATAAAGTATATCCTTCTTGTTGTTATAAAATAAAACACTAAACTATGGATAGGAACATTTAGATGAAACTATTGAAAACTAATTTACTGTTCAGCCTTATATTAATGTGCATGCTTGATGCACTAGATCATGTCGCTATCATAACTGTTCCATTGCTTCAATATATGTATTTTCAAAACTCCCATTAATACAGGTAAAAAAGAGTCAATGCTGGCTTCCCTATGTCAGCAAACTTTATATAAATAAAAGAAATCGGTAGGCTTAAAAGAATCCAAAGGATCCAGAGTTGGCTTCCTTATGTCAAATGACTTCATAAGAACAAATTGGTACACTTAAAAGACACCAAAGTTAATTACCAGGGTTGGCCTGCTTTGTATTTGATATCCTGTTGGTAGGTTTATGCAAGGAGTTTATTGCTCACTGCCAATTGTGTTTATTCATCATGCTTTTAATTGCTTGCCATATGTAATTGTAATTTATGTTTGCAAGGTAAATAGAGTGCACAGAAATTACTTGCTTTAATAATACTTTTATAACCCATGCTAGCAAAAAGATTATCATTTGCACTCACAGTGAATGTATTTTCAAAAAATTATTTTTGTTTGTGAGATATCGTTGTAGAGTTATCCTGGATGCAATGCAATCTTGGTCAGTTTGCACCTTATTACTTATCATGCATAAATGGCAGGTGCCTTCAAGCAGTCTGGTGATATTTTTTATTCTTTTGTGATTTTGTTATCTGACATAAGCAACACACACTACAGTAAGGAGACATATGCAAGCTGACATCTGTTAAATATACAGAATTCATGGATATATCTTTTTTTCTTTAATAAATTTTGCATGATTAAAAAAGAATTAAATGATAACAATGCAAGGTTAGTTTCTTTCATTTAATTTTCAAATAAGTGTTTACCAATTTTATTGTACCATGTAACAGGGCACAACTTCATCACAAAATTATTCCCATTTTTATTTGTATAGAATAATGGATCAAATATAATTGACGATATTGACTAGAAATGGCAAGCTTTCAGTTTATGCATGCATACACTAAGATATCAACTTGAAAAATAATAACAAGCAATAAAATAAACTGGTAAAAGCTTCATATTGCAGCAACTAAAGACATAAAATGCTCAGCATTATTCTCTCTCTGTCTGTCTGTCTGTCTCTCTCTCTCTCATGTAATCGAGTGTGTATTATATGCAGCAGTTTTACAACCTAAAGTCTAAAATTAAATATATTTGGCATAGTATCTCATGTATGCTACCCTTAGAAAAATATATACATATTCTGTAAATTATTATCTGTTAAGTATTATTGTGCATATGCATATAATTTTTAGCATAAAAAATGTGTATAAATATTTTATTTAGAAGGAGCAACATGTCAGTTTGTATTTTTGTATTTTCTCTCATATATATGTATGTTACAAAGTATGATTATTTTTTTTAAAGAATAACAAGATAGTTTAATTTGTTTAAATATATTTTTCCTAAAACCTATTCTATTTTTCAACCTTTAAAATTGTCAATATATATATGTGTGTGTGTGTGTGTGTGTGTGTGTATCTTACATAACATCTTGTTGTTTGAAGAAAAAGAATTTGTTCAGACTATTGTTAAGTTTATTAGAATTGTCAATAAAGTTGGAACAAATTGTCTTAATTTTGGCCCTATTTGGGCCAAATTGTTTAATGACCAATATTGACTATAATCAAGCATACAACTTTCCATCCCTCACCCTATTCGATCCCACAGCTTCAGTCCACCTTTTTTCTGGTAAACAGGTTTTTTTTGGAGAAAAAAGAAAGAACCCTTTTGTCCCATCATCACTCTTTTGGTTACATTTATGTGCAACACACTGCACCATATTTGCTATACAAAAGCATGATCATAAGATATATCACATAGACATTTATGTGGGTAAGTTAAAGGCTTGACTAGCTAAATTGAATCGAAGGGATAAATGTAGGTCATATCCATTTTTGGCATGCAGAAACTACTGATTGTTTACAGAGATTGCCCAATAATTTTTTCATTTAAATAACTGGATTTTAAGTCTAATTAAACATTTTTATGGTGTGCATACATAAAAAATGCATTTTGTTTATTACTGTAATAATATTACATGATTGTACAATATTGGTGTCCAGTGACCTTTAAGTCATGTTTGACTATAGACCATTCTCAGAATGTATTCATTTATTTGTGTGACATTGGGTCAACGAATTCAAAATGAGGCTAAGCTAGGCACCAGCTTATATATTTGTTAGAATCAGGATCAAATTCGGCAAATAAATGTTTTATTAAAATTAAAGAAAAAATTATTTAATAAACAGATTAACAGAATATCCCATATGTAAAATGATAAAATTTTATATTGTATAGATACGATTCTTCCCTATTATGTTTATTTTATCTGATGCCACTTTTACATATTGGGTGTTAAAATTTATTCATGAATCAAACCACAAAAATAATACTAATTATAATCTATATTGTCTGTTGACAAAAGATTCCGAAAAGAAAAACATATCATTTAAAGGGAAAATTCCATTTCCTCCCACCCTCAGGCACTTAAAGCAGCAAGCACCATAGCAACAACCAGGTTGTGCACTTCTGATACAAATTAAAATGCAAGCATACTGATATGTACCCAAAACTATTTAAAGCACACCAATAAGTCTCTACTGGTTTGATTGGGGCGTGGTTGTTTAAAATGGCAGTTTGTGTCACTATGCATATTTTGTAAATGTTTTATTCTGACCGCATGTTTTGACCACATTATTCATCATAGCTGTACATTTAAACCATACCTAATCAGAAACAATTAATGCTTTAAATAGTTTGTTTTCTCTATCATTATCTTGTATTTTGTGTGCTGTAGAGAAAAAGGGCACTCAAGATGGGACATAAATCAACTTACGTCGAGTAAGTTTTCATTACTTTAATGTATACAGTGATAATTTTATAAACTAAAGTATTCTTTCGCAAAAGGGAGAAATCTCTATAGAACACTTTACATCCATTACATGCATGATCAATATAATATATTCTCTTGCAAAAGAAATCTATGTAAAATATTATATGCAGTATAGTTGCGATCTACCTAGCTTAGCCTCATTTTCTTGATGCAATAATATTCATGAGGATCTCATTAAAAATAGTCTATAGTACATTAAATTCATTGATGTAAGTTGCTTTTCTGTGGAATATTTAATTGCTATCAACTTTTTATTTCTTTAAAGGATACAGGTCAAAAATTAGGAACTCCCAGACAAGGAACACCTAAAAGAAGCCCAGCAGGTTCCAGGAAGAGCAGTGGCAAAAGTGGTACTGGACAGCCTAGCAGTGGAAAGGGGGAAAGATCTACACCAGCAAAAAGTCCTACCCCAAAACATGCTCCTAAAGGTTGGTTATTATATGAATGAAAAAATTACTCACAGCTTTTGATATGTTGGCTGTCCAGGAAACAATGCCAGTATAAAACATTCATTCTTTGCTTATTATGCATTGCTTTAACACTAATGATATAACAGGTTTTGTCTAAAAACAATTTATTTGCTTACCTGATATATATTTTTATGAAACTAAGATGATTGATTTTGCATCATGCTTTTTTGCCTCGGTTACCTTGGGGTCAAGGTTAATTTCATGGAAAATTTCTGTCAGGCTTTTTTCTAAAATATTTGCTATATCCTAAAACCCCTTGTTAGATTCTTATTATACTTGGCAATAATTGTTATGTAGCTAAAACAGTTCATTCTGTGACACATTTGCTTGCCTGTGTGACCTTGGGGTCAATGTTGTAGAAAAATACCTAAGGCTTTGCTTGAATTTATTTTATTTGCTTATATTTCCTAAACTCTTTATTTTTTAACACTTGGGATGAATCATTACACTATAAGACAGTTCATTTGGTGATATATACATTCACCCCTTGGGTTTTAGGTCACAATCTGAGAAATTTTGTGTTAAGATTTTGATGATAGTTTTCTCATTTACTTTTTATTTCCTAAACCCCTTGATGGATTTCCTTCTTAATTGGGATAAACCATTAGAAGCTAAGATAATTCATTTTGCAACACTTGCCTGATGGATCTTTTGATTAAGGTTTCAGTTATAGACAGTTCGAGTTAAGGTTTTGTTAAAAAAAATTAATTTGTTTATATTTCCTGAACTCTGTAATGGATTTTCTTCATACATTGAATGAATTATTAGGTTGCATGTAATTTTGAATTGTTTGGATCCTTATCAATTTACAAATATCAATATTAATTTCCAAACAAAATTAGATCTCCAGCATTTCATTGAATATCCTCAAGCATAAAAATTTTCAAGGATCTAAGACAAGATCTTCCAGCACATTATATACATGATGATACGGGCCCAAAATGTTCACAGCTTGGAGTATGTTCTACATGGGTAAAAACTATCAATACAGTATATTTTTGATTAATCAATCAAAGGAGAAAGTTAAAATAAATCATCAAAAAAAGCTTACTTTGTGACGATTCAACAGGCATAATTGATGAGGTCTTGGTTTATTTTTTTTTGTTTCGATTTAGCACTTGAAGTCAGATTCAAGATAAATTATAGACTTTTGTATGTTTTCCTCACCCCTACCACCCACATCTGTGGAGAGGACATAAAGATATCCATGTCTATGTTTTCATTTCTGCTTGATTCAACTTTATATGAATTGATTCTACTTTCTATCACTTGATACTACTTTCTGTGACTTGATTCTACTTTCTGTGGCTTTTTGGATTCAAACCAAATTAGCACAAGTTTGATTTCTACTTTTTTTAAACAAAATGTAATGGAGTTAAGACCCTTTTTTTGAGTTTGAATTGTATCCTTCAATTTCAGTATATTTTAGACACATCATTGTCATATGGGTGTATTTCAAGTTACGGCTGTTCCATTTAAACATACATGGTACCCAGGAAAAGGCAGGTTTTAAAAATATATGCCAGGGTACTTTGATTTCGCAGAGTTCATATTAAAATAATAAGAAATTTTGAATTGCATCTATGGATGGGTACCCCACTTTAAAAGTGCCTTTCCTGGGTCCCATATGTTTTTTTAATGCAACAGACTTTACAACTGAAAATCAGTGAATCTGTTTTATAACATGGGTTTAATTCTTGGCCAAGTTGTATTGCAATTATTGTTTAAGAATGTCAGTCGTGAAGTCCATCTGTCTGTTTGTCCATCAGGAATCAGCACTTTAAGTCTAGGGTTGGCATTAGGACATTTCTTAAATGCCATTGCTTGTAAAGTTTAATTGTATAGAGTTGTTTCATAAGTACTACAACCATCAGCAAAGTTGGGTTTTCTTTGACTTTCATATCATCCTTTATAATTTGCTTTATTACTATTGGCAATTTTCTTAATATAGGGTTTAAATAGGTTTAAATGATTATGGTTGGGTATTTATCGATGTATAAATTTTACCTAATTACTCACAAAGCAGATGAAAGTCAGAAGACTTTATATTAACTTTGTGAGTGATGAGGTAAAATTTACACATTAATAAATACCCAACCATGATCATTTAATTCTTATAGTTCCAATATTTGTTCTTTCTATCAACAAATCAACATATTCAATCAACAATGCATTAAAATTTAATTAACACATACCTTAATTTCATTTGCCACGTCACATTGCCCCATAATAACTAACCTGTACAGATCACAACAGATTGATGACTATCACAGCTAGGTTTATGCATGTTAGGCAATGGTTACCCATTGTATTTAGGAATAACATTTTGTGTCATTTGCAACTTCATCAATACTTAACAAGACCATTTCAGTGTTCTAATCTGAAATGAAATATGAAGTTGTTAAAGGTAGAGTTGCTCACATAGCTGGCATATGTTTTATTTGGTTGCATAGTTGAGTGTTGGAGTGATGGAAGGACTGTGCAATTAGAGAGTTTGAACTTTTGATTGGATATTTTATGAATGGTTGCTGACTTTCAGAAGTAAATGTGGGGTTGGTGTTAGGACCTGATACAGACAGAGCTTGACCACCACTAGCCATATTGTCCAAAACGAACTAATGATTTGTTTTTATTGAGTGCTAGGTCTGTGAATATGTGTTTTGAAAGACTCCTCAAGCTTTGAATCTGTCATAAACAAAACTTTTCAGGTACCAATCCTGGCATTGCTCATAGCTTGAATTGTTGTTTTGCAGAGTGAGTGACCAGTATAACTTTGCATTTTTGTATATGTGTGGCATGAATGAGGATAACTGTTTTGGTTTCCGCAGTTCACAAATATACCACAAGTCATTGAATTCTGGAGATCTCAGTTCTTCTTTACTGCAGTGCATAAATAAGGTCTTTGCTGTTTTGTCTGATTTCTTCAGGAAAAATTGTACAGATTTCACTGGACAAGTGCTTGTGCCAGTTGCATTTATTCTTTTGTTGGATATTTCTTCAAGCTTTTTTACCAACGTCAAATTGGTGATATTTTTTTACTGTTCACTAAATCAGAGTCATGTACTCCATGCCAAATTTATCCTTTACAAATTTTAAATAAGTTGGGGTCAGTTGAGGGTGAAAGTCAACACCTCTGGTCGCAAAATAAATAGCCAGCATATACCATAATTTGAATCACAGGGCAACAGGGTCCAATACACTTTGATTTTCCCTAATTCTTTTAGTGAAATTACTTGATATTGCTAGGTTGGTCTTGAAGTACCTGATTTTTGATTAAGTTTCAATTTTGCATTTAACACTGAATTAGCATTTTTGAATTCTTTGTCTTTGACAGTGTTGATTTCTTATTAATTTACTGCAAATATCTACCATGGATGATAACAATTTGGGTTGAACCTGAGCATAGAACCTTCTTAGATTGTATGATTGTGTTGAAGTCCAGCTTGTGTATTAATTTTGATGTACCAATCTGTAAGTAGATATAATAAAAAATATTCATAGCTACATGGTTCTTACACTTTGCAAGATCATTTTGAAATAAAGAAGACATTTCCTACGATCTGTACATTATTTTTATATTTATTGTTGACATTTAATATATGTAATATGGTAACATTAGGAATTATATCCTTGAACTGATTGTGTTTTATTGATTATTTTCATCTATTTCAGGTAAAGGTAAAGCAAAGGAGGAACCCAAGCCACCAGAGTCACCTGTTGCTGGTGGTAATGAGGATGATGGCAGTAAGACATTTTTTAAAATTCATTTTTTGAAGTGTTTTTGTTTATTACTCCATCTAGGTATCACATAAGAGTCATTATGCTCTCCCTTTGTCCTCTGTGCCTCTCATATGTTGGTCTAGGGCCCTATTCCATCTGTGTCCCTCAAGCTCACTAAAATTTCTCTTTATATCTTTTCAATGTTTCATTATTTCCACATATTAATATGTTTATTTTTTTAATGTAGAAATACATAAATGATAGTGTTTTCTTATTTTTGGTTCTTCATCCAAACAGTTACAACCACAAAATATTATCATCATTAGTAATTCCTTGATTGCAGCAGATGATCTTTGTACATGTTATGGTCATCATTTGAAGATGTACATACCAACAAATCACTTTGCTCTCATTTGGTTGCATTTATCTCCTGCAGCTGAATGCAGTGTATGACAGAATCTTGTGATACAAAGTGTCCTATAGTTTTTATGGATTGCACTATAATTTTGGCAGTATTATGGACATTGTTTAAATATGAACATATTAACTCTTTATTGATGACATTGCAAATGACATTGCCTTTAATGATCCGACGAAGGATCAGACATTAGTTTAAGTCTTGTTTTGACACCTGACATTTCAGATTTATCTGAATATGAGGAAGAACCGTGTGATGATTTTTTTCTGTTTGAAACAAGTGGGACCATTACATGTGGATGACTTTATAGCTTTTCCAGGGCCAACATTTAATTTAGATGTAAATGCAAAGGAGATAGATTTGTTTTTACAGTTTATTTTTTCCCAAAGAAATTTTCCAGTTGTGCAAAATAGTAGTGAGAAAGTAGTCTAGTATACATTATAAACAAAATAGACATCTTGAGGTATATTTTTTAATATGAATATGTGAATATAAACATTGATTCAAGAGGATTATATGTACTTGTTGGTGAAAATGAGTGGCACAAAAGTTTGGTAAGTATTAAAAATATTCATTTTCATTAAATTACATAGTTTGCATTGGACAAGATTGATATAGAAAATGTAGACAGTATGTGCACTAAGTCAAGAAGCTCTCACTCCAGGCAGCCATTATGATGCTCTGGAGTTTAGCCTACAAACAGCAGCTAGAAGGCAGACTGCTTATTAAGCATAGTTGGCAGGGCAGTAAGTACTTGCAGAAGGTAAAGAATTAACAAACTTTGTGTTTCCTCCATATTTGTAAGAGTTATTGCCCCTTTATTACCTGGAGCTGCTGGCAGTGTACAACAAAATTTTGTAAGTGCAGCTGCTTTTGTTTTTTTAGTTGATTGGGTGAAACAAGGTAAGAATATTGTCACCACAAGTATGTTGACCAGTCATTGTACTTTTTGAGGAAAAATTATGAATTTGTTTGGTATTATAGAATCCATCATGGTCAGATAGGAGTGGAAGGCAACAGTCAGGCTTATGTTTACATAAAGAAGAAATTGTTTTATAGATTGAAAATTCAGTTGCCTAACTTAAAATGCCAAGCAAAAATTTCCAGAAGTCAGCTGAAGTCGTCCATAATTTACCTTAGGCAAGTGTTGATTCAGAATTTAAAGGTATAAACCTTTGATAAAAAGCATTTTCTGTAAAAATATTTTAGACTTTGTTTGCTAGAAGTCTATACTTTTTACCAGATGTTTGTTTCTATTAGTTTTAGTCAAGCTCATTCAAGCATCTTTGTCATTTTTCAGTACTAATAAATACCAGATTGAAAGAAGTGCAGACTACTCACAATTCATAATTACATATAACTATTGTTGGAATGATTATTACATTTTCTCCAGAAAAGAACCATTCACATTATTGAGTTTAAATTGTTAACTAATATGATTTTAATAGCTGTTTGAATAAAAACTATCTGGGTGTGTAGATTTGAGAGAATTTTCAAACAATGTATATACATATGTACATAACATTTTTTAGACATACTTGTAAAAAATGTTTAAATATTAGACACAAGGAAAGCAAAAATTGAATTTCTAATGCTTAATTTTAGAATAAATTCCAGAACTGGATCCATATAATAGAGTCAGAAAACTGACAAATAGTAGTGGAGACATTTCTCAGTATAAATTGTTAATATGTAGGATTGACATATTGCTTGTATATTTTTATTAAAGGATAAAGCCCAATCAGTAGATCAGATGTGAGCAGGAAGTTGTTCTCCTTTTGGTCCTCAATAATATAGAGTTCCTTTGAATTGTTCAAAGTGAGATTTGGGGTAATTATAAATTTTTGTTGGAAAAGTAAGTCTATATATTATGTATAGTGAGGTGTTCAATTTCACCATTTAGTGGAACAGTTATCATTCGCTGGAAGTGTACAATCATTGTAGTAATGAGTTCTGGAGTTCTTTGGCAAAACCTTAATTGTACTAAGCAATGACATTGTAGATGTATGGGACCTATAGATACTGTCTTCTTGTTGTTTTGTTTTTTTAATATGTCTGCCATATGGTGGAGCTTGTCATGTTGTGATTTATATCTAATCCCAATTTTATTTCTGCCTAATAACTCAAGTTCTACACCTTCTAGTATTACCAAACATTTTTAATAACATAAATCTTGGGCAAGGAAGAGACCTTCCAATTTTGGATTCAGACAAAAGTCAAGATCACATTGACTTTCCACACTGTAAGTTGACTTGTATAACATATAATTTGACCAGTTTTTGCAGTGGTTTGCATATCAATGTAAGAAACATGCCTGTTGTTATGACCACACTTTTTATTTCTCTTGCTGAGAATGGAGAACATGGTGTTCATGCTGGCACATTCCAGAACCTTTGTGTTGAGTACTTTGTTCTGCCACTAGAAACGCAGAATGCACTGCAGGCATATCAGGTGGAATCTGTTGAGTTTCTTTCATGGAATGGTGGTCCATGCCTTACTACTGTAGAGGAGTGTGCTGAGCACGCAGGCCTGGTAGATGTGCATTTTAGTCTTCTCAATGAGATTAGGGTTGTTCCAGAGCCTCTAGTTCAGTCTGGCTATTACTGCTGCTGCCTTGGCAATCCTGCGATTTACCTCAGCATCAATGGAGAGCAAACTGGAGATGGTGGACCAAAGGTATGTGTAGTTCTCAACAACTTTGAAGTTGCACCCTTGATGGCAATAGTGGGAGGGGAGTCTGCATCCTGCACCATGACATTCGTCTTCTTCAAACTGATGGTCAGTCCAGACTCCTTGCAGTTGGGGGAAAGATGGTTTTCCAGCTTCTGCAGTCCATCTTCTGTGTGTGATGTCAAGGCTGCATTGTCTTTGAAGAGCAATTCACAGATGAGTGAGACCCTCTTTTGTCTTTGCTCAGACAAGCGATGTTGAACAACATGCCATAACCCTGGTGTAGATGTACATTCCCTCACTGCTGTCCTTGAAGGTATATTAGAGGAGCATGGAGAAGATGGCAAAGAGTACTGGCACAAGGGTGCAGCCTTGCTTCACTCCTTTGCTGACTTGGAAGGCCTTTGATGTTGCGCCATTGAAGCACACTGTGCTGTGCATGTTCTCGTGGAACAAAGTGATGTCAGTGAGCAGTTATGGGGGCAGCTGATCTTCTCCAGGAACCTGAAGAGTCCACTCAATCTGACCAGGTCAAACACCTTTGTCAGGTCTATGAAGGCAATGTAGAGGGGCTTCTGATGTTCATGACACTTCTGCAGCTGGTTTAGGGAGAAGATCATGTCTATAGTTGACTGTCTGGCTTGGAAGCCACACTGGGATTCTGGGTAGATGCAGGAGGCTAGGGTCTGTGAGCACACCAGGCCTTTCTGACGATGTTGTGGAGGAAGATGCCCCAGTAGTTGCAGTTGCTATGGTCTCCTATGTTCTTTTCTTGTACAAAATGATGATGTTGGTGCCTCGCATGTCCTGGAGAATGTGTCCCAGTTCCCAGCAGAGGCAGAGGCTCGGTTATGTCGAGGCTGCATTTTCAAGGACCTGCTATACAGCAATCTGGCAAAAGTTGCACGACTGACTGGATGGGCATGTCTGCATTATAAAGATGTCTGCAAGGACAGGAAGATGGCCAAATTCAACATCAATGACTGGGAGAGCTGTGATGACGATTGCTCAGTCTGGCGCCTTGCTGTCAGACAGGGCATTCAGAAAGCTGAGGAAGCAAGAAACAAAATCCCTGCTACAAAGAGAGCCAGGAGGAAGGTGAAACAAAAACAACCTCAACAAGCATCAATGTTCACCTGCAGCTAGAGCAACAGAGACTGTCACTCTAGGGTCAGACTCTTCAGCCACTTGCAAAGGTGTAGATAGAACACCCAATCAGAAGCTACACCATTGTTTCCCAAAGACGGATGGATGCCGATGACATTTTCTTACACATTTCTTGATTATTCTTTACAGGTGGCTTGCATTTGGAGACAAGGAAGACATTTATTGATTTTGGGGTTCAAAGATTAAGGTTAAAGGGACTTGATGAAATAAATTGGCTTCACACAATACCTGAAGTCCTTTGTCACAAACCATGACTTGCGGCTAGCTTAAATTTCAGATATGAGAGACATCTGTGGGATCAAAAGGGTATACATGTAAATCAAAGTAGTTTCTGCAAAAAAAACTTTGGTGTCTTTTATCATGACCAGATTTTGTGGGTGGCTTGCATTTGAGACTAGAAAGGCACCTATTTATTTCAGATTTAGAAGATCAAGTAAGAAAAATTAATTTTGAAGTTAATCGTATAGGCTATGTACCTTGTTATGATTAGTGTTGATAACTATGAATGTTTGGTCCATTCTTTTTCTTGCTGTATATCTTTTTTTTCACTTAGCAAAGAGTGTGAAGAATATTAGTTTCACTCAGACACAATATTTTAGGTAAATTGTTGATCATCAAAACCCAGGTCTTTATAATGGCCACAGCCTCATTTGCATACTACCATGAGAGCTAGAATATTTGTTGTTTCTTCTTTTGTGAAGTTTTAATGTTGTTTATAATAGATTCACTGATGTCAGACATTCTCCATTTATGTTAAAATAAGTGTTTAGCTCATTTTAGTTTTGTTGGTACTGGAAATCTGTAAAAAAAGTCCATTCAACTTCACAAGAGGAGTGTTAAGATCAAATATGTTTTCAGTATCATGGAAAGGCATTTGAGCTAATTCATGAAAGAATTCCTTTCATCAAATTCTTTGAAGTCTCCATTGTTGTGTATATATGTATTTTTTGTAACTCCTTGTACATGATTTCATCTAATTTTTGTAAAAAAATTTTCATGGCTGCAAATCGTGATTATCATAGGATCTATAAATAGAAGCTTATGCATGTGTTGCCAATTACTGATAATAATCTATATAATAAGACTTGTTGATGATTGGGTTCAATTTTCATTGGCTTGTGGGGTTTGGATGACTTTGACCAACTTACCAGGATTATTTTTAGCAGTTTTTGAAAATACTATTTTATGCTGCAAAAGAAAGGGGGCATCTTGTGAGCCCAACTCACTAACATCTTTGCTGTTTTCTGATTATATTTTAATTCTAGCTGAGAGAATATATACAAAACAAATAATTTTTCTATTTATACAGAACCTCCTGAAGGTTGCATCCCAATATTTTTGTCCTCCAAGACTCAAGAGATTTTCCATTGTCGTGCTGATGTGGATGTCACAAAGGAAAATCAAATGAAAATCATCACCAAACAGGAGATTCTTGATGACCTGCATAATCGTGCAGGTGTCTCTGACTTCCATCCTTTCAAACAACAGATCATTGTAAGTCATCATCTTGTATTAGAATCTTTTTATCTTGCCTGCATTGCTTGGTAGCATGACAGAGGTTTTCACTTTCATTGTATCAACAGAATCTTTAGTGACTATCGCATTTGCAATATATTAAGACATTTATACCCCACCACAAATGTATCAGTCTCATGGAAAAGTGGTCATAACTTAAGTTACCAGTCACATACATGGAGGAGTTGTCATAACTTATGTCACCTATCACATACATGGAGGAGTTGTCATAACTTATGTCACCTATTACATACATGGAGGAGTTGTCATAACTTATGTCACCTATCACATACATGGAGGAGTTGTCATAACTTATGTCACCTATCACATACATAGAAAAGTTGTCATAACTTATGTCACCTATCACATACATGGAAAAGTTGTCATAACTTATGTCACCTATCACATACATGGAGGAGTTGTCATAACTTATGTCACCTATCACATACATGGAGGAGTTGTCAAAATCATGGAAGAGTTTTCAAACCTTATGTCACAACAAGATATGATGATTCACAGTTTTAGTTTGTTTTTTTTCTTTTCAAAATTTCTTTTTTGTTGTAGCTATTGTTTAGGCTTAACTCGTACCAGTTTTCATTTTAACTGGAAAAAGGCTGTTGAATGCAAAGCATAGTTGTTTAGCCCTCCTTGTTGGAAACTCAACATAGAGATTGCTTTGGTGTCATTATATGTGTTCATCTGTCCACTACCTATTTTAACCAGGATGTTAAATCTTTTAAAGACATAAATGCAAGCTTGACAGAAAGGAGTTCTGTTTTAACATTGATTTTAATTGGGTACTTGTAGCTCAAATTTTTAACTTCTCTTAGATTTGTGAACAACATCTGCAGTCACAAAAAAATTTCTCACACAAAAATATGCTCATGTAAGTCTTATGAAAAATCATTATGTAATGAAATTTAGGTTTTTATTTCAATAAATTTTTATTTTACACTTGGTAATCAAGCTATGTGGTAGAGTATTCTGTGGCAAAATTAGCAAATGTGTTAAATAATCAATACTTCTGGGTTGAGGATAATAGGAAAAAAACATTAAGTAAATCCCTGGATTTCCAAATCAGCATGATGCAAAGAAATATTTAGATGAATAAAAATTCCTTTAAAATGACCCAGTAGGAATATCATACTTGTACTGTCAAAAAGTAGGTCTGAATATAATTGGAATTTTTCTCACATTACTTGTCAGTGTATATTTGCCCAGAAGTAAATAAAAATGTCTGTTTTCCTAATATTTCAGGAAATGCACAGTAAAACTATGTCTGATCATAATGTCATTTAAATTCCTTTTCATTTGTATAAAGATTATTTGCACTTAGTAACCCTTAAAACAGATTTGTGTGACAGGTTGTAAAAATTGGGTTTGCGCTTAGTAAAGCTAAAGAATGCCATCTACACTTGCTTATATGTCAAGGCAAACAATAAAGATCCTGATCTGCTGTATCATAATGTGCCTACATATCAGGGTCTGTGCACAGACCCAGATCTACCAGTACATTATGCAATGGCAGATCTAGGTCTATATGGCTTGCATTTGAACTTGTCTTATTTACATTGTTACAAGTGGATCAAATGTTTTACTAGAATTGAATGGTTTCAAGCTTCTCGTTTGCAATATGTCTTTTACCCAATTCAATTTATTTTCTATCACATGTTATGTTTAATTTTCCAGAACTATCCCTCAGATGAGCTCCTGTTGATGTATGACTTTGATTTTAAGTTTGGACAGAATTTCTACATTGCCCTGACCGAAGAAGCCAAAGAAAAAATTCTTAATGTGAGTGCATTGAAACTTCTCAGGACTAAAACTTTAGTAAACCAAAATCCCTTAAATATACCAAAATCCTTTATGTGAATGAAGTAAACTGAAATCCCTTAAGTAAACCCAAATCCCTTCAATGCTGAAATAATTTTTGCAGACCACATATTTTATTGCTTGAAATACAGTAGTAATAGCTTGTGTTAAGTGAACTCTTCTCCTCTATAAAGAAAATGAAATTTTCATTCCTTAGCAGCATTTCAGTTTATAAATGAATGCTATAGCACTGATGCTTCCTTAGAGTATATGTCAGTCAGTAGGTCAGATATGCTAAGATAAACTGATTTAAACTAATATTCTTAAAGTTGCATGGCTTCCAAAATATCATGTACCTGTTTTTGTCTCATACAGGTAACTTTTTGTTTTCTTGCTTAAAAGTACAAGTGTAATGTGTACAAATTTTTTTTTATTTTTGGGAAGAGATTATGTATAAATTCTAATACAAAGTGATTTGCATGACCTGTGCAGTTTCATATGCATTTGTTTGTTTCCTACACTGAAGTTTTTTCTTCTTAAAAGTACAAAAATATAACATGTTAAAAGTATTCAGTGATTACATTGGCATTGCCAATATGGCAAATCATGATTTATTCCTTACAAGCAACAAAATATACCATCTGGCAAGTTTTTTTGTGACATTATTGGCCATTTTACCTTTTATATACAGTCTTGGGTTTGGAGTAATGAAATTCAGAGGCACCATGAAAGGAAGCTGCAGACTTGATATAAAATGCACTGGAATTTATTCATTGTTAGATAAACAAAATCTTTGTTAATGTTAACAAACCATCTTAACAGTGCATTGTAATATCATAATCTGCTTATCCTGACATCTGGCATGAGAACTGTATGCTGTGAGATTTTTTTGATTTTTTAAGTTTTTTGATATTTCAGTTAGTGCCTTGTTGGGTTGATCTCTGCTATCTTATAATGGATCTTTCAGTTGAACTAGTGTTGGACTATCAACCGCTCTCTAGTAATTATCATATTTATTTAGACTAACCTTTGTAGGAGGATGATAAGTAAAATTCCTCTTCTTTTCACTTATAGAATTTAATCCTTCAGAACACTTATAAAAGGGTTGAGTCATACCTGGATATTATAAACATGTGGTCTGTCTTCGAATTCATGGATTTCATATATACATGTACTTACAGATTATGGATTGTACTAAACAAATGTAAGTTGTCAATATACACATGTTTTTAAGTCTTCAATTACTCAAAAGCACATATTTATGCACCTGTTTTTATGTTTCCCCCCTTCCAACAATATTTAAGGTAAATGCATCATAACATGGTTCGGTTTATAACACAGTCAGGTTCTATGGACCCAACTACTGTGTTACAGTGGGATCACAGTGCATATTGATTTTGGGAGCAGTATAAAGAGATCAGTAGCAGAAATGAATAACCCAAGTAATCAAAAACTCCTCAAACCAAAATTTTCATTAGGTCTCAAGGTTTTCTGTTTTGAGATGTTTGACAATAGATAAAAACTGAATATTCTTATATATTGCTAGTATTATAGTCATATATTTTGTGCAGTATCTGAAACAGATAGTGAAATATACATAGATTTTAATGATGCAAAGACATGATATACTGCAGTTTTTCAAATCTATGTATAATGCATCTTATATTCATTGATAGCATTTAGTGTCATTTGTAAAAAAATAATGGATATGCTGGATATCTTGAAAATACGGGAGACTGATTCTATTCTGGATTTGTATTGAATGTGTTATGTAAGTATGATACCAGTACAACCATTCTAGTCACTGTTATGTTTTTATTATTGTGTAACATAATCCACAGTCTTTTAGATTAACAAAGTAT
Organism: Potamilus streckersoni; assembly: GCA_016746295.1. Taxonomy (NCBI): domain Eukaryota; kingdom Metazoa; phylum Mollusca; class Bivalvia; order Unionida; family Unionidae; genus Potamilus; species Potamilus streckersoni. Next base: position 500,128 of record JAEAOA010000747.1, on the reverse strand, counting down.
AGTTACTATTTACATCCATGCATTGATAAAAGCTTGCATTGCATATTGAAAATCATGTTTCTTCACATTTTCCAGCCACCCAAAGAAGAGGGTGAGGAAGAGGGGCAAGAGATGGTGGAGGAGGAGCAGGTGGTATACAAGTATATCCCTCCTGAGCCCAAGGATTGGGTGTCGCATGGCAGTGAGAAGGAGATCACTGAAGAATCTGTCATTGAAACCAGGAGAAAGGTATTATCAGAAAAACTAGTTGCCTTTACTTTATTAATACTTAATACAGAATTTTAAAAAAATGTGATGGGGAAACACAAATCAACAAAGTTGTAGTAAAGGACAGATACACATTTAAGGTGACATAATTAGCTCAGTTAATTTTGGAGTTTAATCATTGGAATAGCACATTTACCCCTATTTCAGGACATAAACAGTTCCAATTTTCAATTTTCAGTTGATATTTCTTGGCAAAATTGCTAAGCAGCTCTGACCATTGGATTAATAATGTTCATCTGTCCATTTTTCAGAGTGTCTGGTATCAACACTTTGCTTGATGTTTGCATTGAACTCACTTTCTGGAGTCACAATATGTAGATCCCTTTTTTTTTAAAAAAAAACGTTACCCAAAACAAAAATAGGTCATTGTGACATATGTTTTGTAGTCCAATTATTTACATTGATTTTATCTCAGTTTCTCAGACACTATTACTAGAAAAGTAATGTAACATGATGCAATATATATCTTTCCATTTGGATAAAAAAATCTACATGCTATTTACATTGCCAATTTTCTTTTAAAGAAGTAAATTTTGTATTGATGCGTCTTTTCAGATTTGTCAGAATTATTATTTGTTGTGGTTTTCATAGCTTATTCACATGCAGAAACAATAGGATTTCTTTTCTATGCCAGTAAGCGTAAGTAGTAATGATAATATGCAAACCAGTCTCAAAATGAATGAATTTGCATGAGCTGCATGGTTTTTTAACCTTAATAAAAATTAGACACTAGAAATACCCTAACTCTCTGGAGTTTAAGGTACAAAAATGTTTTGTACTTTCAAATGCATTCTGTTGAAGTACAGGGACTTGATTTATTATTAAGAAATTGTACAATGGTTCCATTGTTTCTGAAATCACATTTAGCTCAACTTGCTCTAAGGCCATTTGAGCATATGATGTCTGCATCTATTGTGTGTTATTATCAACAATTGCTTGTTACCTCACTAGAAGCTATATTTCTAAACCAGTTTTGATCAAACTTAGAAAGTGGACTTACATCATCAGAATTTGGATAGGTTTGGAAACGAGCAAAATGTTAATGAGACAATCAGATTGGCTAAGATGGTAACCATGGTGAACATATTTCTGATCCAGTTTTGATCAGACTTAAAATATAGGCTTATACCATTGAGATTTTGTTTGAATATTATAATAATAAGATTCACAGAATGAGTTTGATAATATTTATTGTTATTTTTGGGATGGTAGTGGTTGTAATAACTGCTGTTTTGCTTTCAGAATTCCTGTTGATGTCTTCTATGTACAGTCTATTTTTCAAATTAAACACTACAAATATCAGGTCACAAAAGCATTGCAGTAAATGTGGGACGTTTTGCATCTGGTAATCCTATTTTGCATGAAAATCGCAACAATGTAACATTTACTGGTAGTTCTTAAACACACATTTTAGGGTACATGTATATTCTACTCTCAGCCTGCTGTACTGTGTACCATATCAAACAATGTGGAAGCATCACATCACATTGATCATTCTGTTTTGAAAAATGATTTTGTGGTTATAAAATGTTCTGTTTATTTAGATGGAAGCTTTTCTTTGATTTATAGTTTGTAAACAGTACAATCTACTTTTACCAATTCAGCTTAGTTTGGGACTATATTTTATGCACAACAAGTGAAAGGTGCACCTTCTGTCAGAATGAATGAAATTATTTGTTGTTCTATCTAAATAATTTCCACTGAAATAAAAACTATGTGATAAAAGGAATCTCAAATTGGTAACGATTTAATATTAAATTTATGAAACTCGTTAAATTTAATGTCCAGCTTTTGCAAACCTTGGCTACCAAAAGCTGGACATTATGCAACTTGTTTCATAAATTCAATATAAAATCATTACCCATTTGAGATCATTCATATATATATATATATATATATATATATATATATATATATATATATATATATATATATATATATATATATTAACATGCTATTTCTTGACAAATAATATGATGCAGCCCCTTGATTGTTTCTATTCGGTTATGAGAAATCATAATGGAATGATTGGTCATGTGACATTTATGACCAGGTTCTATTTTTTAGATTAATCATCACACCATCAGTAGATATAGTTACATTATTAAGATAAAAATCTTTGAAAGAATAAATTAGCTGCCATATGATGTGACAATTTTTGTATTTTATTGTTGTTATTCAGATTAAAGTGTCTGTAAGAAGAAAGAGGAGAGAATTCGGTGCACCATTTGAATTTAAGGACAGAAATGTGAGTGATGCAAAGGATGGTTATGTTGAATGTGTGTCTTATGAGGACAGAACTTTTGATCTGAAGAAAGTAGAGCTTAACAAAGGAATACAGGTAAGATTATGTTGCTACTATATGAAATCTAACAATTCAACTAGGCAAAAAAAGTTGTGTTTTCAGGGTTTTTTTATTGCTAATCCTGGCACTTTTTTCTCTCAAGATCAAACAAAATTTCCTGAAATTGAGTTTTGCATCTAATTGAGCTGTTTAATACATGAAGTGCTTAATACATGATAGATACTAATCATTATTTTATATATATATATAATGTTTTAAAAAATACGTACCTACCTACCATAATTTAAAACCAGTGCTTTAGGAAACAAATTTATGGTAGAGCCCTAAATTGGTCCAATTATTAAAAATTGATGTTTATTTTATTTTCCTTACATGACAGTTTGTGTAGGATGATTGAATAGCTTCTGTTACAAAGTTTTTTACTTAAATTGGTTAAATCACTCTCTTTCAAGTCTATGTAAAAAAAACTTAATGTTTGGTTATATGTGTTTCTTTACTTCATTTATTTATCTGTTTTCATGACTTTATGGCTTTTGCAGTTTAACTGTTAGGTTTGATCAGTATTAAATTCAAACTTTTTGTATGTAGTTATATCAGTCATGCAAGGGACACAGCTGCCAACCCTCACGATTTTGACATGATTTTCATGACTTTTCAATGATTCATAGATTCATACCGCATGCAAAACAATCATGAATCCCCCAATTCTCAGTTATTTTACATCTTTGATAAAATAACAGATTTCCCATTAGGTGCAAGTCATGATATCAGCAGATGCCAAAATGGTCCAGAATTGCTGGTCACAATATTAGAACTTTAGCCAATTGTTTCAGTTGGCCCAGTAACAAGCATTTTAGTGTATTTTAATCTATATGTATAAGAGTAGGTTTACAGATGCTTTTGAGAAAACTGGAGCCTAACCAGAATTTTGCTCAGCATATGCACTGCCAACTCTGATTTGAATTACCATTCAGCATCAATATAAAAAATATGTTCACCACCAAGGAAAAAGACATGTATTGCACAAAAAGTGAAGTTAAGTTTGGAATATACCAAAATTTGGCCTTGCATTCAGCCATCAAACTCTGATATACATCATGCTTTTTGCACACAGTGTGCCACAAAGTTTAGAATTGGGAAAAAAGCACATAGAGATTGGGAAAATTAAAAACTCCAGCAAATTTCAGCTCTGGAATATATTTAGCCATAAATGGAAGACCTGCAAGCTACCAATGCTGAAACATTGTGAGTTTTCTTGTTGAACATAATCTATTTTTATCAGCTGGATCCTATGCTAAGCATTTGTTCCAACAAATATTCCCACATTCAACGATCACTTCACAAATTCATGTAAAATTTTCACAAATTTGTATCCCTATTTTCACTAATTGCGAGCCTGGAGGGTTGGCAGCTATGAAGGGAACACATTTAACAATTATACTAACAAATATTATTTGTAAATTATTTGATGACCATGTATTTTTTATTTACTTTTGGTAGGCAATCCCAGTATTTGTTAACTCTGGAACTCAGACAGACTGGAAGTATCCCAGGAATTCCAATGTCCAGTATGAATCCAGAGAGTTTTCATCAGAGGAAAGAGAAAAGATAGAAAATTCCAAAAACCTTGCAAACTTCATTTCAAATGTCACACCTAGGTATGAAATAATATGCATGTACTGTAGATATACCAGAACCTAAATAATCTGTGAAAGGATACCAAATATCTAACTTAGAATCAGAAAATGATAGAATCATTTTCCTATATTGCATTTAACAAGTTGATCCATATATTATGTATGTTGAGATTGAAATTCAGTTGCTAATAGACTTCATGTGAAATTTAAAGAAATCTGTATGATTGTTGAGTCTTTATTGCTGTATAATTATATTGTTGATGAATGCATATAATATTTTGACAAGATATATGAATATATAAAATGTATGTACAGTTATTATCGGAATTTTTGCATCTTAAATCAAGCTGAATTTTTACCTTCAATACCAGCCATCCTGCCAGATTTATCATGAAACACTAAACTGTAAAACCTGTCTTGAGAGACCACTGTTTGTTGGTCAAAGGGGTGGTCTCTCAAGACAGGTTTGACAGTTTATAAAGACCATCAGGCTTGTGTCCAGAGAAAACATTTTGAATAAAAAATTGAACTTAGGTTACAAAGTTGTAAAAAAAATATCTTTCTGCAACTTAGCATGCATATTTATTTATTTTTTCTTACATGTTCAGTTTTGATTACACTTAAGTATGATATCTGACTTTTAACGTGAAATGATCTTTAAACCTCCTTGATTTAAACATTTCCTCATCTGTTTTCCAGCTATTAGTCAAATGATTTAGACATTTCCTCATCTATTTTCCAGCTATTAGTCAAATGATTTAGACATTTCCTCATCTGTTTTCCTGCTATTAGTCAAATGATTTAGACATTTCCTCATCAGTTTTCCAGCTATTAGTCAAATGATTTAGACATTTCCTCATCTGTTTTCCAGCTATTAGTCAAATGATTTAGACATTTCCTCATCTGTTTTCCAGCTATTAGTCAAATGATTTAGACATTTCCTCATCTGTTTTCCAGCTATTAGTCAAATCAGTATCTGACTTGAACATCTTTTCTCTATTAAAGTTATAGCTACAGGTATTACTCGCAACAGTTTTACTTTTTTAAACACTTAATATATTTATTGTCAGATTTGAGCTAGCTCTACAACAGAATGAAATTATGGATGTCTTTCATATTGACTGGGCTCATTTAGGAGATTCCTCAGATGCATTTGGCAGTAAAGCTGACAACCATCTCAAGGTAGGAATTAAATATTTATGTATTCATTGTTATTTAGGTATTTCTTTGATGCTATTTTTGAACTTGTGTTCAGCAGATGTAAGGACAGATACAATTTTTTTATAATGACGGCATAATCAGAATAAAAGTTTTGTTTATTAATGTTTTGTTTAAAGCCATATACAGCAGAATACTTGAAGGTGAGACCCTGCTATCTGCAGAGCTTGGGTTTTTCTCTGAAGTACTAAAAATTACTTTTGTTTACCAGGTACCATACATACTCGAGTACATTTTGGATGCATTGCAAACAGCATAGATACTGTTCTGCCATAACATAGTGTGCTGACATATCAGGGTCTATGTTATTTGCAGTTGATCCTGACATATTTATGAGTATATTCAGTAACCTAATGGTACACTTAGGTAATATGGTATTCAAAATGAGACTCCTCTTTCAGATGAATTTATAACTATCAGTCATGGATTTCTTTGCCACTTTGTTGATTCTGTTTGATATGCCCTACAGCAGTGACTCAAACATTGATATAATTATATATTGTACAAGTTAAAGTCAGTCAGTTAGGAGCAATATGCCAGCATTTATTTATTATGGATACTGCTGATGAAAGCTTGAAGAGTTTTATTCTCTTGCATGATTTTAGACTGTCACATAATTTTTTGTGAAATTGTTTTTATTCTTCCCTTTTTCAGGAGTACCAGTCTTTCACAGACCTACAGTTCAGTAAAGAGAAGAAGATTACATGTATACAGTGGCATCCAACTATAAAAGGTTTGACATAAATTGATTTCTGTTTTATATTTATATTTACTAAAGCGAATCATGTTCAGACATAAAATTTGTATACTTAGATATCTGTATGATTTTACTTTCTCAGGCTGATCAAGTTTTAAATAACACAGTATATTTCAAAGAATACCAATTATATTTGAAATAATTTTACATTTATATTCTGAAGTCAAGTATAGAAATGATTTAAAAGTTGCAACAGATTTTTATAGTTGTTCCATTAGTCTTATCTTTTTGGGGCATTCAAGTATATTCTTGCATCTCATTGACACTGGCACAAACAAAACTCTTCTCTAACTTAAGTTAAAGTTTTCTTGGAGCAGTAACTTTTGAAGGCTTTGACATGAGATATCTACTTTGAAATATGACCACTAGCAAGTCTATAAACCTTCTCAGGTTATACTTCACATTTTGAGAAAGAAGGCATCAAGGGAAAATAAGCATACATTTTATCAATATGAATTAAATAAGGATGACAGTCTATCCTTTTTAATGAACATTGTTTGAGACAGATATTAGTCATCAATTATATTTTTTATATGTAGAATTAAGGATGAAACACTTTTTTCCCTTCTAGGTGTTGTTGCTGTGTCTGTGGCAGAAAAGATGAATTTTGATGAAAGGATTGATGAAGCAGCCAAAGTTATAATGACCCCATCTCTTATCCTCATATGGAATTTCACAGATCCTATACATCCACAGGTTGGTTAAAAACAACTACTTTTTAATTTCACTAGTCCAACAAATAAATAAAAATTGAGTGACCATACAGTACAACCTGTATTTAGTGGACATTCAAGGGACTTTTTCTGTCCATTATGAACATCTTTGAAGCATGCAATATAAAAAATAGTACTACAAATATCAGCCCTTTTATGGTCCGGTGGCTGTTAAAACAGAATTTCTGGAGTTTGTATTTTTAATGTTCTTTTTCACAAAAGATAAAAGACTGTATGGCCCTTAGCAGTTTTAGAGCTATTACAGGCTTAGGTCATGAGGATACATGTTGACATGGCATATATGATTCCTGTGTGATAGATATTTCATGCAAACGATTTTGTTTTATCAATCAGTTTTAAGAAGAGAAACCCTGTACATATGGCTACTCTTCTTAATATTAGTATATCTTAATAGAATTATTATTTTTCGAACTTAGTGGGACATATTTACACATCTCTTTCCTAAAATGTCCACAGTGACACAAGAGTGTTTACCCATATTTTACTTGTATGTGAAAAAGTATAACAATTTTGTGTTGTACATGGGTCAGGAGACAGTACTTGCTTCACTTAGTCATCCAGTACTGTCAATCCATCCACTTTTACTTCCAGGGTATGAATTTGTATGTGTTTTTTGTTGTAACACACCCAATGAATATAAAGACAAAATAAACAATTTTAATGTATTCGTGAAGAAAGTAAAACTCTTTTCCCATTGTCAGAAGCCTAGTGTCCATGTATCCACATGTCATCGTGTTCCTTCCTGGATTAAGGGTGATGTAAATGAATTTTAGAGTAATCTCAGTGTTAAAGCATATTACTTTCTAGCTAAATAAAAGGTGAGCTTGATAACTAGATTCTCTTGAAAAAAAAGTTAATACCAGTAGAGATATCAATTCATTGTTTAGTTGTTTTTTTTTTATTACTGATCATTATTAACAGCTGAGATTTTATAAATTGTATAGCAAAAAAATGTATCAGGTAACATTTGTTTTCTCTAAAATCAAACATAATTCACAATCTCAACCAGCAACAACTTTGCCAGCTTGGCAAAGAAAGAAACTTAATTTGCAGAAATAGCATAGTTGATAATGAGCTGACAATTGTTTTTATCATAAATATGCTGAATTACTAGTATTTTAAACCTAATGATACTGAAATTGTGATTGAGGGTAGACTGTTTGTCATAATATATTTTGATAATAAATGGTATACACATTGATAGGTATATCTTTGCAGCTTTTGTTAGAAGCCCCTGATGATATCTACAGCTTCCAGTTCAGCCCATCAGATGTTAACATTATCGCTGGTGGTTGTCAGAATGGACAGTTGGTGCTATGGGACATTTCAGCTCATGCTGAAAGACTCAAACAGCCAAGGGGAGGCAGCAAGAACAAACGGACCTTAGTATTGGTACTGATGTATTAATGGCATTAGCATAAACAAACACTATTAACCATTTTTTTGGAGGAGACACAAGATAAGGAAATTAGACACAAATAGTATGTTATTTGTCTTCTTCAAGCAGAAAATAATTTAACCCCACAACAAAGGTTTCCTTATAGTGAGCATGTTTCTTATTTACTGTTCCAGTGTAAAATTTGAAATTTGACAAAATGAAATGTAAAGATCCCAAAAAAGTATTCTTGACTGAAGAAAATTGACATCCTCAGTGTTAATCTTTCCACAAACAGTCGTAAATGGGTCATTTTTTATTCATTCTGATTTTTATTACAAAAAAAATTGTTGGTGAACAGCAGAGCAAGCTGTCATTTTCACAAGAAAGGGTTTCTGTTTCAGTGAGCTATGCAGAAGAAAAATGGAGAGCAAAAGCAGAAACAAATAAACTTGAGTAAAATGAAAACAAATGATCTGCTACTATGCAGGAATTAGCTTTCACGCTGATAACTGAATTGGCTGTGCTGTTTCTGCACAGCATTTTGTATAATGACCTTTCATATTTTTCATGCAAACTGTAAGTCACATAACGAGATTATGAAAAAAGGCTGATATATCTACATTGTTTACTAAAACAATAATGTCAATCTTATTTACATGTATATACTCTGCATTCCTTTTTAATTATGTACCAATGGTAGTTGTTTGAGAATCTTTTCATCAGGTCTACTAAAACCAAATTCAGTTACACTTTTCTTAAAGATATTGCTACTGAAACATTTAAATTTGTTATTCAAGTTATTTTATGTGTAATAATTAGTATTAAACATCATAATGAAAATTTATTTTGGTGTAATTGATAGCAATAATTTCAAGAAATTTAAAATCTTTGTTTCATCAATAATCAATATGGAATTGGGAAATACACTGTATATTTTCACTTTACCTGTTACTGTGTTTACAACATACCCCACTACCAGTGCAATCAACATACCCTACTACCACTATGAATAAGATACCCTATGAACACTGTGTACAACATACCCCACTACCAGTGCAATCAACATACCCTACTACCACTATGAATAACATACCCTATGAACACTATTTTCAACATACCCCAAAACTACTGTTTATAATGTACTCTACTATTACTGTTCACACCATACCTTACTACCACTGTTTACAAAATACCCCTACCACTGTTTACACAATGCTCTACTACCACTGTTTACACAATACTCTACTACAACTGTTTACACAATATTCTACTACCACTATGAATAAGATGCCCTATGAACACTGTTTAGAACATACCCTACCAACACTGTTTACAAAATGTCTCATACCACTGTTTACACAAGGGTTGGAAACCAATGGCATGTGTGCCACAAAGTGGCAATCCAAGAGGTTTTGTGTGTGGCATGTAAATCACAGCTAAAAATCTCAATTTTAACAGTGTTATTCTCTTACTGGTGGCATGCACTCATTTGATTTGTAATTAATCAGCGGAAAAGTGGCACACTATGTAAAATAGGTCGCCCATCCCTGATTTACACCATACCCTACTACCACTGTTTACAATATACCCTACTACCACAGTTTACATAAAACCCTAATATCACTGTTGACACAATACCCTACTACCACTGTTTACATCATACCCTACTATCTCCTTTGTCAACATACCCTACTACCACTGTTTACACCATTCCCAACTATCTCCTTTGTCAACATACCCTACTTACACTGTTTACATCATACCCAACTTCCAGTTTACAACATACCTCACTATCACTGTTTACACCATACTCTGCTACCACTATCTATTGACAACATATCCCACCACTCTGTTTACAACTTACCCTACTGCCAAGAACATAGACTCAGAATTATCAATACATGTGTCAGCAGATCAGGATCATTGTACTTTATGTTTGATTTATAACAGTTACTGATATACTAGTATATATGAAAAATAGTAGCAGACTTACTATTTGATTTAAAACAATGTAGATACCGATATACCAGTATACAGTACTATAACAAATCAAGATCAAGGCTGCACTTTCTTTTTATGATTTATAATAGTGTAGACTCTGATACACCACTATACAACAGTAGATTATTGTCTATTCCTTTTGCAGTTCAATGCCAATCATTCACATCAATATAATGACCTGACAGTTTAGTCTGAGTTGCAGTGCAAAGTGTGTTTTGACTTGGCTGTCCTGATACAGGCTGCCCATTTTTTCCAAGAAAATACTTCTATAGAAGAATAAAACTCATATCATTTGTGTTCTTTTTTTTATATAGCCAGGGTTTGAAGACCCTAATGCCTTGAAGACCCCAATAGTGCGTTACTGTGCTGTATCCAATATAGAAAATAGTCATCATGCTCCCATCACAGATCTCTTGTGGCTTCCAGACCATTTAGAGGTAGTCTTTCTTCATTTCATCTTTGTACATTGCTGCCATTATTTCTGGTTATGATAGTGTGTTGGACATTGACATTGTCATTACCATCCCGTTATATTGATCTATTAGATAGCCAGATTTAAATATTGTTTCAATAGTTCATAAAGGAAATCATTTCCAATATTTGTCATTGGGAGAGTGGGACATAATTAGATTAAAGATTCTTGAACCAGTTGTCATATTAATATGACATCATGACCAGTATGTATTATTGCAGATCTTTCAAGGTGTCATTAGTTTATTGAATTTTATTAAATACTTGTATTAATATGATAGTTATAATGAAAATGATTTACTTAAGATGAATTAAATTAAAATTTGCATCAATGATTTAAACAGTTTTAAACACAAAGCAAATATTATGTTTGTGTCGGTTGTAAAAGAATGTATAAAAAAATTAAGTTTTGATAGTGATACTGTGAACAATAATTAAAAAACCTGACATCATATACTAGAATGAATGTTGTCCAAATTTGCTTACATATTTTTATTGCATTAGATAGCACTTGTGAGGAAATAATAGTAAATATTATGTTTATTGAAATTCAATGACATTTGAAGTATGATAGGTTTGAAGATGTGTAAATATGACACAAACTGGCATTCCATTATTATCATGTACTTTATACTTCCTCTGATACTTTGGAACTCAATTTATGACTTGGTTGGACTGTTTTTCTAAAAGATTTAATGTAGATTGTTTGCTTCTATGGGGTAGAGTGGGGGTAGAGATTTAGGCCCTTTTTATGTCAGTTTGCTCAATATAACTTTAAATGTCCCTGTTTAGGTGAAGCTTTTTTCAAGGAGGGAAACAGATATAAAATAGTAAATGGAAATTTAAAAATATACCATGTTGATTTATTTTCAGGAGCTTTAGTTTTAAATTCAAATATTACATTTATATCCATATATACTCCATTTAAAGTGTATGTCAAGATGGTAATGCAGGAGCATTAAGTCATTAAATGTTAATTGTAGTTCTGAATTTAATACTAAAATAGTGTGACTAAAGTCTATTCGGTCCAAATTGTTAAATTCACTGTAAAGTAAATGTCATCAAAACACTTCAGATGAATATTATTGATTGCTATGTACTTCTACAGTTGTAGCCAGGTAATAAACTAGGTCAAGAAAAGAGATTTCTGGGTCTGTAAGAACAAATGACATGGTAGATCAAATTTGTTTTCAACATATGCTGCTTTCATTGTGACATCACAGTGCAGAGAGGTGAATGACATCCAATCTAGTTTGTACTGGATCATAGTGTTAAGTTGACCAAAAATTACCATGTAATTTAACATTGATTTTGCTGCATGTATTTCTCAGGGCATGAAAACAATGAACTTCCAAAGAAATATGGGTGTATGAATATCCAAATTAAGTGAATAATTACTATTTAAAAATATGTGTAATCAAATTCTAAAAAAATGACATGCATTACTGAACCTGTCCTGTATGACTTTATGATTTGTAATTTAAATCACCGTAAGTATCATATAAGTTGCAAAATTGTTCACCTTTACGTTTAACATGCTGTGTTGTTTTCTCTGTCAGTGAAATGACCTTTGTATTCCCACCAAAGAAATATGATCAGTGTCCTTTATCAATGAGTGCATTATACTTCCAGTATACTTCATTGGTGGCATTACATTTTTAATCTTTATTCATGCCAAAGCTGTAGTTGATACTTTTGATTCAATAATTTAACTTTGCTGTTGGCAAGTAGAAAGGTGTCAGTTTTCTGTTATAAAACTTGCAGGATAGTACCTGGCATATATATATATGTATCATGGTACATTAACATTATACACATTAACAGATACCTACCATGTAAAAACAAACAAAGATACCAAGATATATAGGGAAGCATGAATTAAAATTAAATATGCTGATTATTAAATAGTGGTCATAACCTGAAGAGTTGGACCTGGAAAAGGGGTGAGATAAAATGGAGAGATATGCAGTATTATTTAAGGTACTATAACAGTATTTAAAGTGAAAATCTTGAGATCACAAATGTAAATTTATGTCACAATAAATTCAGACAAGTTTTATATATATATATATATATATATATATATATATATATATATATATATATATATATATAAAAACTCAGAAAGTCCTTATTGTTTTTTGTGTTATTTTTACTACATGGAGCTCTGATTCCAATAACATTGTGTACTGAATCATCAATTACAAATATTGAGAACATAACTATTACTTCATTTGGCTTGCATATGATAATGAAGACTATTTCATTAGGATTTACCTAATAAGTGCATCAATTGCTGTAAAATAATTGTCTGCAATTCCTCCAAACTTGCCCTTCTTTGCCAGGTTTGTTGATGATTTAGATCTTCAAAAAGCTCATATAGTGATTTTAGTTAAATATTTTGTTGAAAATGCTTCAGAAAAACTGCTAGCTGTTTGTACACTAGACTATGAGAGGTATTTTAAAATAAATATGTATAAATATGACAGGCATTAAATAAGTGAAGAATCAAACACAATCATTGAAGATTATTTTTAATTCTGCCTTGTTTGTGTACATTTTCATGTATACTTTTTAATTCTTGTAGTAATTCTTTTGTAGAAAAAAATAATTTGTATAAAAGAAAACAAACTTTATTGTTTGGAAAATTTAGTAATAAAAGATATTTAAAATTGTTATGGATCTAATATTTAAGTATAGTTCAGGGGTTCCAATATGTATGCAAAGTACTGTATTAAATTTATTAGGTAGTTAACACACAAAAGTCAGAAATCTTTGATAATGTCAGGGGTGGGTGGGTGGAGGATTACACATGAATCAGATATCCATTAAATTATTGTATATTTTTTCTTCTACTCAAAGATGTTTTAGACTGTTGAATTTGTAAAACCTGTATCCTGTGTTAAGTTCAAAGAGTGTTCCACAATTTGTAATGTAAATGTGTCTCATTTTATTTCTACATTGTAGAAGATACAGTATATATGTGTGTGTTTGTACATATGTATACACATACAGAAACATTTTCATTAGAAAAGTGTATTAACAGATGGTGTGTTTATTCTCCTAAACTCTTTTTCAACAGGTAAACAGAATGGGTGTTCCACAAGAAAACAAGAGTTTACAGTGCTGTCAGATTATGACATGTGCTGCAGATCAGTATGTGTCATTTGACTGTCAGTCTTCTTCCCTGTCTACCATACTTTCTCAATTTATATGCACCTTCATGACATCTGCAGTCATATCAGTTCTGTGTCATGTTTTTTATTATTGGATATATTTATACAAAGCCACTAAAGTATATGAAGTTCAATTTCTAGAACCTTTTCTAGTCCATTTTCCTAAAATTTATTGGCTCTCACTAAAATCCTGTAATTTGTTTTTGTTGCTGAGTAACATTTATTCCAGGTTAAGTAATGGTTAGGTACTTTGTGGTTGGTTGAAATCATTAATTTAATGACTTAAAATTAATGAATCAACCTCATATTTTAGCATGGCAAATTGAGAAATCTAAGTTGAATTGACAAGTGATTATTTGTAAAACCACAAAAAGTTTACTTATAAAAGAATGAATAATATTTTGTGGGACTGCTTGGGTGGCCTTATGGTTAGAGCATCTGCCTTGGATGTAGGAGGTTGTGGATTTAAATCCCAGCTAAGTCATACCAAAGACTTATATCAGCATTAAGAGGTTAGTGTTAGGACTGGTTGGCCTGGTGTCAGAATATTGTGACTGGATGGGACATCGTGCTGCATGCCTGCAGTATGATGTCCCAGTGCTAGACATCACTATAAACTGCCACACTGCAAACTTTGTAGCGATATTACTGAAAATTGTTTGAAGCTATGTCAAAAGTCCAAATCACACACACACACACACACACATTATTTCTGTGTACTACTTTACATTCTGACAGTATGCAATTAATGTTTGTAATATAATGCTGATGAAACATTTTTGAATTCCAAATCTTGTTCACTTTCAGTTGTATATTATTCTGGGACACAAGGCCACCAAAAGGACCACAACAACAGCAGTCAAGCAAGAATGCTGAAAAAGAGCCTGTAAACCCTATGGGAGTACCGAACACTTTCAAACATTTAGATCTGACCTGGAAACCTATGTTGAAGGTACATTATTGCATGATCATTTCAAAAACTTCTTCAATTCTGATTGCATACACAAGTATTCAGGGTGGGAGATTTGTTTTTGACTTGATCTCATCTCTGCTTTTTCATGCAAGGGAACTGGCTGCAAAATATCATTTAGTAACTTTTGCCTTATATTAGTCATACACTTGAAGAAATAATTTATAAAATGTCTACATATAATTAATTATGAAGTTGTTACATAAATTAGTGTAAAACAAAATACTTAACAGTTTGTTTTGTCAGCTTAATGGGTCAAGGCAAGTGGCAAATCAGAATTTCTTTGGAATAATTTTAAAATCAGATGGAGATTTTTACTGAAAGCCATCTTCTTTATATAAGTCAATATCTTTAGAGTGCTTCTGGTTCTTTTGCTTTAGTGTTTGGAAGGTTAATTATGTAATTTAATTACCTTTTATTATGCAAGAGGAGTAGTCCTAGAATTACATGGTTTCCTCTGTATAAGCATTTGCTTGAGCTGTTGCAAAAGACTTCAAAACCCATTGGCTAAAATGCTCCCCTTTCCTTCTGGTAAACATTTCCACAGAGTAAAACTGCATATGAATTCTGTAACCTCCTACCTTTTCGAAATTTTTTCAACCAAAAAAGTTTCTAACTTTAAAATATTTAACTATTGCATTATTTCAGGGTTGTCATGTACAACAAATTTCTTGAAAGCCACTGAAAACTAAACCCAGTTTGTTGTTTTATTTTAAAATTGGTTTATACAATATTTTTAAGACAGTTATTAACCGTCAAGATAAAAAATTTTCGAGTTATGTTCTCAGATCATTTCAAGCTTGAAACATCATCCTATTACTGTAAATATGTGTGTTAAACTGCAGGTCCATCTACATAAATCGGAACCTGGAGGAGATCATATGCCAACAAGATTCTCTATCTCTGAGAAACAGGGTGACAGAGGAGCATGTATGTTATTATGTCTGTTAGTCTAAAAATATCTTTTAGATTGATCTTCAAAACAGTTAATTTTATCCTATCCTAATCAAAATATTATGAGAAGAAAACAAAGTGTTAATATATTTTATCATTATAGTTTTTGATATACTTAATTTCACAATATGCACAGAAAATGGTTTGTTAGAGAGCATTTGTTAAAGATTTATACATAATCAGTCAACTTTTTAACTGTATAACAAATGTGGTAACTCATTAAAATGCAGTCATGTCATCTTTGAAAATATCCATTTTTTAAGTTAATGAGAGTAAATTTCATATTTTTCTATTCTTTAAATAACCTAAATGACATTCAGCATTACTTCTGTGTAATTGTCCATTCAATTTGTTAATGTTTTATCAGATTTTTTTCAGTTTTACTTTTTTATCACCAGAGAATAGGCTGGACAGTTGTTAGTGTCAACACATTTAATATTACACTATTAATTCAAAGACAGTTTTATCTGATAGGTAAGTATCACAGTGTGTATACTGCTGGAGATCCTGTTCAACAGTATCAATAACTAATGTCTCCAGCTTTGTAAATTTACAAAATAATGTAGTTATTTTTTTCATTGAAATAGTGTGAACATTTTTAGTGTTCACTGCATCACCATTCCCTGTTTTTCATGCACACAATTTTTTTAAGCTGAACCAGTTTTTATGGATTGTTATGAAACTTGTCAGATATTATGGTTGTCATCTGAAGATATGCATATTATGAAATCTCCCTTCTCCCACACATTTTTTTTATAGATTTGACCCATTTTGACTCACAGCTGAATATAGTGCATCACAGAATCTGTCAACAGCTGCTCTTAGAATTCAGTGGATCACCAATCCAACTTTATAATTTTTAAGGTCATCATCTGAAGATGTACAAATCACTATTTTCCTCTATTTTTGTTGAGTTATTACACTTTTGTCTTGCAGTCAAATACAAAGTCCATCGAATTCTTGTGAACACAACTTAAGTATAATTTTTTTTACAAATCACCTGGAAACTCAGTCTTTTTTATGTTGCAAATTTTGTATAAGATTTTAACTTTATTGACTGTACAGTACTGTTCAAGCAGTTTTGTATATTTTCAACAATCATTGTACTTACACAGTGATTGGAAGAGTTAATGCACTTTGTTTTACTTAAGTTACAGCTATACCCAGTATATGACAAAATCCTCTAAATTGAACTAGTGTTGTGGATTTTGTTAGAATTCAGTGATACATGGCATGTTTTCATTTGATCATTTTGAGTATGTTGTATAGACTGATCTCTGATTTCAGATGGGGTGTAAGATCCAGGAGGAGTTGGTATATTTATGTGAGCAAATTCTTCATCATGGCTCTTATTTAAAATTCCTTTAACAAGTTGGTGTTTACATTTTACATTATTCTGAGAAAAGCTGGTTATAAGTAGGTCAGAGTGGTTTATTTATTTATGCATCAGAATTTCATTTCAGAATGGCAAATAATTTTGTTTCTGCACCTGAAGTTTTTTTCCCCAGAAATTAAATGTCTAAATTCCATGTACGTTTCTGATCCTATGACTGTGTATGTCGGTGTCTGTGAAATTTGTTTTAGTTGTTCTGTATCATTTAAGTTTTTTTGCAGTGTGAAAATTAACATTTATTTAATTTTTCAAATGCCTTTCAGTGTCTAAAGCTGCTGATAGTAACATAAATGACAAGGAGGCCAGCATTCAGGGAGGCCACTTCATTGCCAAACCAGGCTCGGGCAAAGACAAGAGGACTTTACAGGGTGTGAAGACTCATTTCTATGTTGGGACTGAGGTATGCACTGCTCAGACCCAGCTTAACAAATCAAGATGCCACAGAAATCATTTCTTGATTTGAAAATGGTTCAACACACTCTGTATAGCCTTATTTTAGTCTTGCACATGTAGCCACATTGTAGCAGTCTTATTGCACTTTGTCCCTAACATAGAAATAGCTTTACCACGGCTTGGAAAACTACCAGTCTCAGGATTCTATAATTTTGTTTAAGTTTTTGCATTGACAATGCTCTGTTTTTATTTTTGTTTTACATATCAAAATAAAATAATATATTACAATATTGAAATAGTTCTTTTGAAAGCCATATAGAGTAATAAAGTATACATTATAATTACATATTTTTAAAAAAAAAACTAATTTAACCTATTTCCACTATTCTTAATATGGTTGTTGTTTAAAATTTAACATGCCTTAATTTTACTGGTCAATTGTGCCTATACATTTAAGATCTTCAAAATGAAGCAAAACTATTGTTTGAAAAATGTGACATTCTTTAGTCTAATCTCATTAAGAAAATATTTCGTCTAATGTATTGTCAGCTTTCTGGTGAAACTGAGTTTGATACCACTAGTTTTCCAAGCATAATATACATGCACTTCCATCTGTCCTGCTACAATGATCACAGCTGTGACATATATCCATTGCTCCAAGCTTAAATCTGTAAAGATGTTTTCATGCATGCTGAGCACTACCTTATATCTATTCCTGTTATGTTTCTATGCTATTATAGAAGGATATTTTCTACAGATCATTAAGCATGTTCATATATTTGCACATCGTTTGACTTTGTTATTATCTGCAATTCTGAATGCTCCATCTTGCATTAGTATATTCATGCATGAGCACTGCGCACATTTGCATGAAAATTTGTTTGCATGTTTCAAGCATCTGCACACTGTATTTTGTTGATTTGCCTGAATATCTATCTCACTCATGAATCTTATTGCTAAAGTTGCTATATTGTACATATGTATCTCAAGAAAATGCTTTTTGTTTTGCAAAGCTTAGCAGTTTGCAGATTTGTCATGGTTTGAAAATTTATTTTAATACGATTTTGTGAAAGAGGGGAGATCACCATTTTCAGATTTAAGTTACACTTGTCATGTACCGATTTGATTTCATTCACTAGTTATTTTTGAGTGGTCAGGATGCTATCTCAGAATTTATACCATTGCATTTACTTGCATATTACATTTTCAAAATTCTCATGCTATAGTTGTTTTCAGTTGCAATTTAACATCATAATAAATCACCAATCTCTTTGACTACAAAGTCACAACAATCTGTCATTATCTGATAATGATTCACATACACCATGTTACTTTATATTCCTCAAGTTACATTTTCTTTCAAGTTGCAAAATGACTATTGCACATCACAAATTTCCTTTATATTGTGCTTGAAGGGCATTAGCTACTCTTAGAATTTGCTTAATACTGGGGAATCATTTTGTTCATGTCATTCTTTGAACATTCCACACAACTGGATTTCACCTTTTTATAAATACAGATCACTTTTGGTAGAACACTCATAGATACATTTGTGAAGTTTTGGGAGAGCAGTGACTTATTTATTTAAGTATAACAATATGGGAGTTAAACAATTTTTTTGTAATTATAGACAGTTTTCCTTTTGTCTGATCAAAACTAATCAGCATTTTATTTTGTGTAAAGATAGTCGTTTTTGTGGTTACAGGTATATTATTGTTATGATGTAGTCATGATCAGCATTGTGATTGTTATTCATGTTGTCATTATATTATCATCACTGTCACGATATTGTGGCTCTTTACTATCATCATCACCACTGTCATTGTCACTATCTACTTTCTGCCCCTCCTCAGAATTTTACAATTTAATTTTGACATCTATTTAATTTAAATTTCCTTGTATTGTGTAACAATCATGGGCAAAAATTTGTTTCCTAGTATAATCTGGTCCTTAGATGTGGCATTATAATTTTGGTATTTGGGCTCTAATGTGCTTATTTAAATGAAGTTATTCATCTATTCTTAAAAAAAAGGTCTGTGTAGAAAAATTTTGGAGATGGGTCAACTCTCTGATTTCCAGTTTGCAATATAATTTTTCATTTCTTATTCTGACCAATTGTTGTCTTCTGGTCACTGACTTTTCATTTCTTCCTTTATATTAGCATGCATGTTTGAACATTCCTTACAGGTGCTGTGTTATTTCCAATGAATATTTGTACAGCAACTGACCTGTATAACCCTATTTTAGACATTTTGATTTATGTTATACATTTTTAGTGCTTTAAAATTTTCATTTTTGCAACATTAGAGTTTATTTTTTTTAAATTTTATACCCCAATTATGTGTAAATTATTTGCCTAGAATGATTTTGTATCAAAGAATTAGCAATTTTGTAAAAATGAAAGCATTAAAGCTTTATTTGTTAGCTGATTTAGAATTGATAACCCTCATTTTGTTCCAGCATACTCCTGTGTAGATATGAATCACCCACAAACACAAGTTATTAGAATGTATTAGTTTTCTACTTGAAATATTTTGCACATGTACCCTGATGGTCTAACACAAAGTTGATCAATCTAATTCATTTCTGATTTATATATTGACATTTTACATTAATAAATGGAAATTCATTCAGTTTGACACCAAGAAATGATGATTTAAAAAAGAAAAATGTTTTTCTGGCAAAATAATATTAAAATTAAACTTTTAACTGTAAAATTACTGACATGATCAACTTCTTTTTTGTAACTTGTTAGTCTTTGTACACTTTCATTGCTGAGTTTCATTAGTTACAAACCTGTTTATGCATTAATATTTGTCAGAAATTATCCAAGATTTGCTTGAAATCAGATGATTAACATATTTTTCCAAATATTCAGAATTTTTTTTCCAGGCATGCTCTGTGTAGCAGTACCTAAGTTCTAATTTCCTTTTAATTTTTAAATGATTGAAATAAAAAAATTCCATTTCTTAAAAAACACAAAAATATCCATTAGCAATTAAATTTATGGCAGTGCTGATTTTGACCTTAATTGTAATATGAAGAATATAATGTTAAGTACATATACTTTTATAATACCGTGATATAACTAAATTATTAGTAGAACATGCAAAATCATGTTAAAATTTTGGAGAATTATGAGGTATAAGAATTTGAGGTGATACTAGTTATGACAAACAGGCCAGTAACAACTGTATTATATGTTAAATATTTGTGATTTTACTGGATTGAGATTTATTAATAGGACGGTGAGGTAGTGTATGTGGATTGGATGCCACAGAAAGACCAGGACACTGGAAAAATACAGAGTAAGTAGTTTATCATTATTAATTATGGTATATTTATATATGAAAAAATATGCAATGCGCTTGAAAGAGTTTAGTCATCAAATTTCTACTGATTTGAATAATGTTTTTTTATACATTGAGATCTGGTTCAGTCCCCTTGGACTTTGAAGATGTAAAGGGACAATGAAACTTTGACTCATTATTGTAGAATTTACTGACCTTAGACAGCTTAATTTGCCTTTCAAAACATATGTATCCAAAGACATGTGAGAAACATGTTCTTGATGTATATTCAGAGTCTCAAATGGGACCAATTTTAAGTTCTGTATAATGAAAATGTTATATCTATAAGGTTGCAGACAAGGGCATGTAATTATGAACCATTACAAAGCTACTCATATATATAGATTAATCTATTATTAGTTTTTGATGGATCATTATCATCAGACATAATTGTACATTTTATTTTGTTTTGCTTTCTTTTTATTACAGTAATATATATATATATTTGTCTGCATTTATTCTCACAGTAATTTTTTAAAATTTGGTTTCTTCATAGATTAAACTGTGTTTTTATTTATTCTCTTTTGGCTCCTTTTTAATGACATTTTTGTAATTCATTTTCTTAACACTCTTTTTATAACCAAATTTAACAACCTCCTCATGACTCCTTTCTTTAACAACCTCCTCATGACTCCTTTCTTTAACAACCTCCTCATGGCTCCTTTCTTTAACAACCTCCTAATGACCCCTTTCTTTAACAACCTCCTCATGACTCCTTTCTTTAACAACCTCCTCATGGCTCCTTTAACAACCTCCTAATGACCCCTTTCTTTAACAACCTCCTCATGACCCCTTTCTTTAACAACCTCCTCATGACTCCTTTCTTTAACAACCTCCTCATGACTCCTTTCTTTAACAACCTCCTCATGACTCCTTTCTTTAACAACCTCTTCATGACTCCTTTTGACTCTTAATTGTAATATATTTTATCACTCCATTTTATGACTCAATTTTAACAACTATCTGTGACCATATTTAACTACATATTTCCTTTTCAATTACGACTCATTTTTTAAAGCTCCAAAGCCAGATTTTTACCACACAATCCATGATGGTCCTGTATCCACTGTCCAGCGGTCCCCATTTTTCTCAGACATCATCCTCGTCGTAGGGGGCTGGACTTTTACCATATGGAAGGAGGGAGTAACAGTAAGTACAGTAGTCATTCAATTCAGGTAAATGGCTAAGCAGTCAAATATCTTTATTCTATTTATATTTAAGAAATAAACTCAAAAAGAGTACACAACATTTCAAATATGAATCTTTCTTGATTTGTTGATTGTGGTCATCTCTGAAGTGTTTAGAAATTTGACTAAATTTGACTGGAGCAGTTAGCAAATTTGTTGTGGGTTTGCTGTTAGTTGTATTTCATAATTGTCACCTTTTGAATTTTCCTTTCTAATTTAGGGACATGTATCTTCATGACTGGGTCACTGTATTTGTTTAAACTATTTAGTAAGACTTTTCTTATTGGAAAGCAGTAACATAAATTGTTTTCATTTTGAAAGCATAGGAAAAGATGGATTTTCTATAGAAATATGACATATTACATGCATGCTCTATACTAGTCACTTTAGTCTCAATAAAACATGGTATATTACTGAAGGTATTATTATTTAGAGTTAGGACAGCCATTGATTACCTAAAACTTTGCATGCAGTGTTTAAGATTCAGAATAACAAGTACCTGAAACTCAATAAAATGAAAGATGGAGATTATGACCTAGTAATAAAAAAACCATCAAAGAGTTTTAAAAAAGTTAAAAGGTCTTCAAATAAGATAATGTTTATAATTATCATGTAGTCAAAACCTTTTTATCAGTCATTGTAATACCAAAACCACTTAACAGTTCAGGGCTTTACAAATTTTTATAAAAGTTAGGTTGTCCACAATCTCTTGCTCAATTTGTTTTACTTACCTGCAGGTAAGTACATTGCAAGTTTGATCTTACTTGAGCCAACTTTGATCTTGTATGCTGGGCATTGAGCAAGTGCATTTGAAAAGCCCTGCGATTTGTAGAAGTTGATTTTGTTATCATGGTCTTCATTTATAGAAGTGAGACAGAAATTACATGGATCAGTTATTAGATATGTTTAATTAGATTTCTGTTTGAACCAACTATAGATGGAAAAAGGGACACAAATGGATCCTGTAAGTAAATCCCTGAAGTTTCTCCAATATAATTGTTTGTTACATTTCTATTAATTTATGCACAAACATTAATGATTCATACTTTTATTATTATTTCTGACACACCTACTAAAGTTAATTTTGTTGAATATTAAATATCATAAAAATGCCAAAAATATGTGGACTTGAAAGAATTTTGTTTTAATACCTCCTGCACAGCTAAATTATCACTTTTGGAACAATGTCGTATTTGCTAATTTAAAGTTTGGATATTGTTTCAGTTTCATGATCATTTGTATGAGGGTGCAAGAGAACAATGCAAATTTTAAAATTTGAATCAGTCAAGTCATAAAATTGTCACACATATCTTTTATATATTTTAAGCAAAGTTACCTGGCAGTTGTACGTTTCATTATGGTACTGATTACCTCTTTTTTCATCCAGAAAGTAGATATTAGTAGTGTATATGCTTAATGTAAGTAAGATAATACTCATTTAATATACATGCAGGGTACTTTGTATAGAAATCCTTTTTTAGTATGTACACAATGCCTTAATTAAATATTCCACAAGAGACGGCAACTGTTGGTTAAATCTCCAAATAACTTTGGCTGAACTCTTCTTATTCTGATATAATGAAGATTAAAGCAGTTTGTATTTTGAGCATGCTCTTCTGGGACACAGATGGGGAGTTTCCGAAAATTAGTTTGGTAGCATTCATCCAGTAGATTCATAATTTGAAAAAACAAATCTGACTGCCATGGTCTCCTTGGTCATGACATTTTTGTATCTTAAGAATTTGCTGGTTTGACTTGGTAGCATAAAGTATAACACTTTTATATTGGAGAAACTTCATCATCATCAAAGTTTGACAGATGAATAGATTTATTAACAAGAGAGTAGCTTTATAATGAACAGGAGACAATGATAAATTTGAAGTATATAAAAATGGAAGTGTAGATTGTTTAGTAGTGCATTTTGATGATGTACTAAATGTTTTTAAGACAGCTTGATATTTTGTATTGTATTTAATTTGCTTGAGGTTATAACATTTACTCAGTGCTTGTTGAAATGTAATTTTCAGACCATGGACTGGTGGCATTTGCAGACACAGTCTCATGTTTACAGGGACTTGAAGAATTACTTTATCTTATATTCAGTGTCTTCACTATGAACTTAAGTCTCTGTCTTTGCTATTTCTATTAAAGCTTTCAATGTCTATTTTCTAAATGTGTTGTGTTTGACATTTACAGAATGAAACTAACATTGATAAAACACTTCCTAAGTTGGAGTACTTCTTAATTCTTAATATATTGGTTGCGACTTGAGTACATGTTACTGTTGGTCGTATTGACTTCTAAATAAATATCTGACTATGGCTAGTGTTCATTATCCTCAACATTTGTACAGAAGAAATAATAATAATAATAAAAATAATAATAATAATAATAACTTCATCTCAAGACTAAAGTTCACTTGGTGGATAAACCAATCTTCCATGAGCCTTTTTCAGTTATTTGCATATGATACACTATTTTTACAAGTTGTGGTGTCGTTAGACAATACAACTAATTAAAACTAGATAACCGATCTAATTCTGCTTTAAAATATATACAAGGCAGTACAGGTAAATATATACAGGATTCATATACAAAATAGTGAACCTGTGTAAACCATTACAGTTGAGTACACAGAAGTACATTTTGTCTTATAGCTGAGCTGTACTGAATTACACATAATCTTACCAAGGATTGTTTCCACAGCTGTTGATTAAGAGTCATCCTAAAACTCTTGATTGAGTCCATAGTTTGGCTTCAGTAAAGCAAAATTCTTCTTACAGAACTCAAAATTTGGTTTTGATAAATGTAATGTTTCAGATGGATCTTAGTTCATACCAGAGTTCCTGAAATCCTTGCATTTGCTCTACATATTCTGTAGATCAGATACTGTCACCTTGTAGAAAATTATTTAGAGTGATTTGGCATGGGTCATATTAGTTCTCTAACTATATAATACTGATTTGTATTTGATCTGTTTCTCCATTAAACTGCCAAAATAAACACTTTAATGAAGTAAAATCTAAAGTTGGGTAGGTCTATTTTATGGATTTTTTTTTTCATCAGACAGTCAATAGAGATGATGCAGACTGAGCTTTTTGGGCCATTATGTTTTCCCCATTGTTTAAACACTATGTATCCACAGCTTCTCAATTGTTTAAACTCTATATAACCTCAGTTTCCCATTTGTTAAACTCTATATAACTAAAGAATGCAAGACAAAAGAAGTGTGACCAAGCTTAATTAAGAGGTGACTATATTTAGTTCACATATTTTTTGTCAGACAATCAAAAGAGTTGTTTCAGACTAAACTTGTAAACTTATTTGGTCATTATGTTTTTCCCATTTGTTAAAACTCAATGTAACCACAAGACAAAACAAATGTGAAAACTTATCACCTAAGTTTATCATAAACCCAACAATTGAATGAATGCCCAGGAGTCTGTACTATAGACATGGTGTTAGTCCCTCATGGTTTGTATCGTTGTGTCAGCATGTGGTAGCAGCATGCACTTTTATTAATGTCCTTCAAACCTTATTAATGAAATTTCAACATCAGACTTTACCAGATCTGCCTTTTATTTAAGTGTTATGTATTTATGAGGTATTATGGCAGTTTGTTGTCAATGAATATGTGGGTATTTCATACTTTTTACTATTGTTTTAGGGGTATATTTTGAAATAGCAGATGTAATAACATATTTGGAACAATTTCTCAGCACTTTGCAAACAGTGAAAAAACTTTAATGGCAGGCAACAAATATTTTGGTGAATTGGTTCTTTTTTAATGTCTGGATAAAACTTGTTAGAGACTGACAAGTTAATCCATGCCCTTTAAAAAAGTAAAGCTTTAATTTAAGTGTGTGACATATTTAATAATATTTAATATTTTTCATGTACTTTCTAGCAACAGCAGTGTAAGATTCATTGCAATGTAGTCATTGAAGTAGTTGACAGTCTATAATGGTATATTCTAAGTCATTAAAGAGTTGACAGTTTATTATGGTATATTCTGTCATTGAAGTAGTTTACAGTTTATAATGGTATATTCTGTGTTATTGAAGTAGTTTACAGTTTATAATGGTATATTCTTTGTCATTGAAGTAGTTTACAGTTTATAATGGTGTATTCCTTGCAATGTAGTCATTGAAATAGTTTACAGTTTATAATGTTATAATTATTATGTCGAATACAAAATAACAAAGAACTCTTCGTAAGTCACTTATTTTATTTTCTTCAAACATTTTTTCCTTCATATTTTTTTTAAATTACTTTACCTTTCAATAATACTCTTTTTAAAAAATTCTATTATATTCTTGCTTTATTTAAGTTTTTGAGTTTTTAATTTGAGTTTTTAATTAAGTATTGTTTTGTAGTTTTGTTATATTCTATAAAAGATATCTTGACTTTATTGTTTTTCTTTATAACCAAGGAAATTATCACCCCTTAAGATAAGGGTTTAAAAAAATCACTGCTGATACATGAAAATTACATTTCTATGGAAAAAGATCCACAGGTAAACAACTTGTTCATGGTATGGAGTGCAAAGAAGGTTCTTGGACTGGTTCTAGTCCTCCATTCTATCATAGATTTTTCACGTGACTTGCCAGCAGTTTTGCTACACTACAGACTTTTGTTCTCTCTTAACCAAAAGTTTGCTCAGGAATATGCAAAATTGAAATGTTGCAAGTTTGTAGTTAAATTCATGTTTAAGAATGCATATCATAATCTTTCATTCATTATTAGTGCATAATTAATTTACCAAATGTAGTATTATCACTAACGAAAAAATTAAGTGCTTTCTTTGTGTTCTGGTAGGCAAACAATGGCTGAGGACTCCTATGGAATGATATCATATCTCTAGTGAACAATGTCTTTAAAGTAGTATAATTTTCTACATGTTTTGAATAATCTGAAATATTTAAAGTGCTTCCTCTTTCTTAACATAATTGTTTCTTCTTAAATTGGTTTTTAATATCATAATGTATATTTTGATATCCCTGTTTCAGGAAGCAGTGGTATATATGATTGAATATGTTCATACTTGTGTCCCTATTTCGATCCTTCTGTAGATCCTTGTCAGGCTGCAATTATTACAATACATAATAACATCAAACTTTCATTGTGCTGCATCTTGGGATGAGCTTTTGCACATCAAAATTGGCTCATTGTGACCTACTTTCCAGGATTGGTTGTTATTTGTAGTTTAATGCCATTTCTCAGAACAAGATAGGCTATACATGCCAGCTAGTATATCTGGTAAAAGAGGAACCAAGGAAACTATGGTAAGAACCACCAAGCCACAGAAAGCTTTCTCACATACCCACATTGAAAGAGCCTTAGTCTTGATTAAAAACTGATTTAAATAACAAACAATATATAGGTTCGATAGACACTTTATTGTGCATATAAAATAGTCTTTGATATAACAGGGGCAAATCCTGTCTTAGCACACTGCACCAGCCTAGCTCTGAATTTGTTCTATAAGAATACCTCAGGCAGAGAGACATGGGGGAGCTTGTATGGTTATGTCGAACTGTAAGGGGCTGATCTGAGGTATATACGGACACTGAAAACCAAACACTGGAAAGCACATCTCTACAAAACGAATCCTAGTTGCTACATGAATACCTTAAACAACTGACAGTGTTTGATTACATGCTCCAACTCAGTCATCTGATTAGTTCAACATGACAATATACCTAAATTTAGTTACTAGCTTACTAATATATATTGGTTGCAATGACATCATGTCTGTGCAGAGAAACCATAGTTGACAAAGAGGGGCCCAACAAGGAGCCAGAAGAGGATGCACTGTTTATTACTTAAACTTTATTTAATCAATTAAATCACAATTAAATATTATGTCCAAGCTCTGATTCTAAAAACTTTTTACCTATTGGCACCAAATTTATGTTACAGGTTCATCAAGTAAGTCTCTCATTTAAATAGCATTGCTGTGACCATACATTTCAAAAACATTACACAATTGCTTAAAAATTGTATCATAATGCTCCCTTTCATACTGCAGCTTCTAAACTACCACACCTGTTGCCATCAGTCTTACCATTTGTGCATCTTAAGATGAGTATGTGTTGTTGACAAATATTGGGTCACTGTGACCTGCATTTCAGGATTTAACATAAAGATTGGTTACAGTTATGTCTGGGATCTAATTCCAGCAACTATTTACAATTTGCTACCAGACTTACACTTACAGAATGAAAGTATCAGTTGCACCAAAAAATTGGTCACAGTGACCTCTTTTCCATGATTTTGAATATTACTTGAAGGATGTACCCTTATCTTAATACTTTTCAATCAGTTGCCACCAAAACTGCATTGTAATCTGGTTTTCTGTGACCTGTCTTCAGCTAAATGAAGACTTTTGAAGATTGTGATTTGTATCATAGAAACAGTTTTTTGTGAGATCCTGTTTAGTGTAGATGATATATATGTATTACAAATATATGTATTACAAATATATGTATTACAAATACATGTATTACAAATATATGTATTACAAATACATGTATTACAAATATATGTATTACAAATATATGTATTACAAATACATGTATTACAAATATATGTATGTAGGTCATCAGAATCTATTTAAGATTTAGTTTCTTCTGTAAATTTTTAACAGAGCATTGCTAGAGTGTCTGATGGAAAGAAAATACATAGTTATGTATTAGGAAAACATAATTGCCAAGACTATGATTTTGTTCAATTTAAAGTTATGTATCTTCTGAAAAAAATAATATGTTGTATTGTAATTGATTAATTACTATGAGGCATCAATGCTATTAACAGAAAGTTTACTTTTCTTAATTTAGATGTTCATTAAAACAAAATCATAGATTCAAGTAGTTTAGTGTCCTTTTTTAATTCTTACCTTTAATGGTAAATACATTGATCAGTTTTATTTCATAGACAGATCTATTTTATAGGATTTTAAAATTGACCCTGCAGAGACTGAAGCATTAAAGGTAGAAATATGGAATGGGTCTAATACGGTTTTGGTTTGTGTTGTTTGCATTGTAACACTGGTATGTTATGGAAGTGAATGTAAATACTGTAAAATTGACACTAATAGACCTTGAACTTGTTATTATGATGGTCTTATTTATATATGAGTCTTTTAATTATGAATGGAATTACTTTCTTTGTGTCCATGATGCATTTTTGAAGTTTAATATTGCCATGTATGCATGTATACATGTTGCTTCTAGATAAGCTGCATCCCAGTTTTTGACCATATATAAATCATCCAGGTCATGACTAATATACAGTTTAGTTTTCACATGGATCAAATCCCACGTCCATTCTTTTTAAAGTTTCTTTGCTTAATGTGTGTATGGTAATCATAAGTAATACAAATTGCTGGTACAGATTTTCACATTTTCAATAGCATGTATAAATAAAAATATCTTATCACATGGAACCAGTTTATCACAAAGATCAGAACATTCAACAGTTCAGATACAAATTTTCTCCATTTTTTAAATATTTTTCTAACCCAGTTGAAGTATCAAAGACTAACTGGTAAAGCAGTCTATTCAACCTGACAGATGCTATTTTTAACAGTTGTTTAGTAAATCAGATCATGACCAATACACCTAATGGCTACAGTCAGATTCTAAATTCAGGTTGAATTTTGAACATTGAGTAGCTACAGATATCTGTTGGAAAATAATATCATGCAGAATGTTTTTATTATATAATGGTTAAAAAATTGTCTAATGTTTAACTATTCATCTGCTTTTAGCCATTTATATTTTATAATTGATTTTGAGTATCCCTTATCACGCCCAGTGTTTCAGAGACAAATAATCAAGGTCATTGGGTACTTATATAAACAGTTCCATTATAAGAGTGAAAATAAAACTGACAGAAAAATGATCAAGAAAATGAAACCTATTCAAAACTATTGGGTGGTTGATCTATGGATAAACTTACTGTTCAAGAGGCTATTTTTACTGTTGTAAATTACAATAATAAGGGATGTTTTTAATTTTGTAAGTGTTAATTTTTACAGATTAGGTAGGAAAACAAAACTGCAAAATGCATGTCATTGTTTACTTGTTAATGTGATTATTTTGTGGATGGACTAGAAGTGGAAAAATTAGTAGAAATTAGTTATATATAAAATATACTCATTTTGAGTTAAGTTTCTTCCTGTTCTGTAAGTTTAACTATGACAGAAGTAATGACTGTTCTGACCTAATTTAGTGGATTGATTTTATATTTTGTGGGATTTCATTCTTTGTGTTGAGTAACCATGAGGTATTGTGTTGATAATTGTATTTGTGTGCACAATTGAACATGCAGTAGTTGAATCCTAAAAATTAACATTTATTTTGAGAGTTGATATTGTGTTTTCCATGGCATGGGGTTTGAAGTGAAAACAATATCATAGTATCTTTTTCTTAACACACAATGCATGTAGACAGAGTTGAATGCAAGTTGAGAAAAATTTCAAAGTTTAGATTATAGGTCGGAAAAAAAAACAGCATACTAAATGTTTATGTTTTGCAGTAGTGATGTAGTAGTTTAGTTTCAGGTATTCATTTGTTGGCATATACACTTAGAAATTTTTAAGATCTGTGATTCAAATTTGTTATAGATGGTTAGTATATCTTTTTTCAATTTACAACTTTCTTCTTCAAACACCTGCCTTTTCCCTGGCAATTTTATAATCTTATAAAATTTTATTCATCTTCTACAGCAAAGGTGAAAGGCTTGAAACAACCCAGCCCTGACACAATCAGTGTATCAAAGCATGTTTAGGCAGTTAATATCAGTTCACACTGCATTTGAATTCTATAATCTGTTTCAAAATCTGAACATAAGTAACTCTAGTCTTTAAAAGAAAACATATGTTAAGTCTCATTTCAGATAATGTAAGTGACAATGATAGCAACAGTTTCATTTTGGACCATATATTACTTGGAATGAATGTGTCAGTACAGTTTGATGGTAGTCCATCTAGTAGTTTATTAGTAGCAATAACAACCATACAAGCAATGAACAGATGATGAACATGCTGTTTTTTTTGTCCATGACAAGTAAATATCTTGCTACTTTGACAGAATTTAGTGAAAAAATATCATGTACCAGTCATAAAGCAGAGGGCAAAATAAAATAATGAAGTTGTGTCAGGCATTCAAGGTGTTGAAACATTCACTGGTGGATGTGATTCATTCACTCAATGCTGGTTTTGTATAGTCCATTTTAAATTTAACACATCATATTCAGATTTCTGCCTCGATTCAATTGAGAAGGATAAAAACGGTGCCACTCAGACCTTCAGATTGAACATCTTATTATATGTATTACTACTTGACCTGATTGGTAGGTGATATTAAAATGGGATTTTCAGTGAAAGACTTCATATGATGTCTAGTTGGTCTCCTAAATGCAAAATTATGCCATTTAACCTCTCATGCTATCACAAAAGGTTGCAGCTTTAAAATCTTGTTTTTACTGCTTTTACTTTATGGAAGGCTATATTATGAAATCATGCTATATAACACTTCATTGTAGCACAATTTTAAATGTAGCAAAAGTTTGTGGCTCCCAGAATTTCACAGTAATATCAACAATATCTTTAAGCACTGCAATGCTTTATTGTCAAAATAAGCTAGAGTTTGGTTAATAATTTGGAAAGATGTGTTGTGTCCATAAAGAAAAATGTTCTTGATTATTATTAAAAAGATGTTAGCTCCTATACAAGGAATTTTTGTTTATTGATCAATTGGTAAGGTTGTCCATAGTGTCAGCAGCATAATTCCCTAGAATATTAATCTATGATGGCATGATTGTATTAGTCATCATAAAGCAAAGTTAAGGAAATAAATACATTTTATGTAATCTGTGAATTATATTTTTTTTGTGTATGGAAGTGATGATCTTGTGATTTACATAAGCTTTTAAGTAATATACATTATAGTTTCAAAGATGTATCTTTGTGAATGTGTCTGAAACCCATATACATATTTTGTGTAGAACATACATATATTGAGTGAGCTCAACATATACCAGTATGTACATTGGATAACTTACATATTTAAATTAAATTTCAAACATGGTGAGAGGTGTGTAATGCCTGCCCATCTGCTAACACTTTACATGTAAATTCATAAATGCAAATAAATTACCTCATGTTTTTTCTTTTTTGGGGAGTAAAAAAAATTCCAGTATCTCTTTTGTATCAATCAAAATCTTTTCCCCTATGTTCATATAATGTTTCTATCTTTCCAGAGTGGACCAATTCTTCAGTCCTGTGCCAACTCGATCCGCTTCACGGTAGGCCACTGGTCCCCTTCCAGGCCTGGGGTCTTCTACATTGCCAAGATGGATGGCAGTGTGGATGTTTGGGACCTTCTTGACAAGACCCATGAACCATCACTCACACAGAGTGTTTCACCTACCTCTATTACCACCATTTTTCCCTGGCCAATTTCACGTAAGTTGTTTCTTGATTGATGAGGTATTGTTAGGTCATTCCTTTACTGTCATATTCAGACAAAACACTTATATCAGAGGTTCAGAAAGTTTTGACATTCTGTTGGACATTTGATTTTTTTGTTGAGAGTTTTGTGGGAGGGGGCTAAACTAGCATGATGTTTAGAAAATACTACCGACAGTTAATTGTTTGGACTTGTAACATTTCAGTCCTTAAAGGAAGTGAAACATTACTGAAATAAATCCATAAACAACTCTGTAAGTGAAGTATATGTCATATTTCAAATTAAAAAGCTGGAAGTCGAGATCACTGCATTTCTCTGTGGTCTGTTTTCTCTCTAGAATGTCAAGCTTTTGGCCCATGATACTAAAAAGTGGTTTAGAGTTTCTGCAATTGACACAGAAATGAATATGTATACATTGTAGAAATACATGCTTTGAACAAAATTAGATTTTTGTAACATTTGAAAGCTTTTTTTTTCGGTTTTAGCAACAGCAGCTGCCTTAGACTCTCTTTTGGGTCTCATCATATGTTGATAAAATATATTTAAGTAAGATTCATGGAAGACACTGTCTAATGATGTCAAAACATTTCCCATAAGAAAAATTATATTCATTAAGTTGACTAAGTTCATTAAAAGAATAGTATTTGTAAATCAGAAGATTAGATATTTTGAAATAGCATCGTCAAAGATTCTTTTTGCTAGGTATGACACTTTATTGAAGATAATAATATCCCAAATGGTTGACAAGGGTGGACTTTCAAAAGTTTTAAAGATCTGTATTAATTAAAAGTCTTCTTGAACATAACTCATCACATTCAGTGGTTTGTTATATCTCAGCCATGAAAACTGGTCCATGCTGTTTAAACTTCTTGCCTTCTTTGGAGTCAAATTTTCATCCCAATCATCTGTATTTCTCTAATTTATGATAGATAATGCTTGTTGTGTATTTTTTATGATTATTGATAACATAGGGGAAAATGATAGTGCTGTGGTATTCCAAAGACTAGCATACATTGTTTTACTCTATATGTTCTTATTGTTAATTAAGTACTTTAATCAAAGGGCATTTACTATAACAAATTTATTTTGACTTATTACTAAGAACAGCCAGTTAGCAAAACATGGATTATGTGCTTTGTTTACTTCATTGATTTTTATATTCCTATGTTCTCTGTGTCACTTACTTGATTGAATTTTACTTTTCTGTCATTTGATTGATTGAAATTTGCTTTCCTATGTTTTTTTTGTGTCTTTTAATGTATTTTAAACAAAGTTGTAATGGTATTTAATCTAACAGCAATGTCAATAATGTAATGTGAGGACTATCTGATGCTTGTACATGGCAGTATAGATTGGATGGATGCCGTATTGTATTCCTTAATCTGCTATATTGATGGAAGCTGAAAACCAGAATTAGAGACGACGACCAATCATCAAGGCAGTTTGATGCCTTTTACACCAACATTTCCATTTCAAGCTTATTTTGTTTGATAAAGAGTTTGAAATTATTAGATTTTACAGTTGTGATGTTAAATATAAGATAAAGAATAAGATCTATGTTCATAAATTTGAATGTGTTTATAGGATTATTTTGCATTTAGTCAAAATATTGTTACTGTGAGACTTGTCCGGGATATACAAGGGTTCCTAGTAACTAACCTGTACACTATATACTGATATAAGGGATGAATAACACACCTAAACATATAGCAAGGAAGGCATTCAGCTAGAGCTTTGTCCACAAATTGCATCAAACTTCTAACTTAAAATACAGTGTGGAATGTTTGAAACTAAATTGTTGCAAAAAGAACTTAAGATTTCAGTGCTTTCAAAAGTAACTTTTCCTGTGAAATTTGTACAACTTTTTAGCATCATTTAATTTGAGCTAAGTTTATTTTTATTTCATTAAATGTAATATATTTGAATTTAGTTTTATTTCATTTTGGAGGAATTGAATTAGTTCCATTTCATTTCTGTGATTTAACCAATGTTAAAATAACCTAATTTTAATTTACCAACTTCAGATAAACAACACCTTCTTGCTGTTGGAGATTCAGCAGGTACTCTGCACATACTGGAGATTCCATGGAGCCTAAAACACTCTACACCTAATGAGGTATGCCATATTTCAGCCACATTTGCTAAATAGAGTCACATTTTTAGTAATTATGAATCGACTTTTTCCAGCGGAAGGCACATTTGTACCTTTTTGTATACTTTTCTTTTGGCCTTTCTGGTGATAGACAAAAATAATTTATGGTATGGCCAGTTTGTCCAATCATAAGTACAAGTTTGTTATCACTTATTCCTCCTAAAGTTCTTGGAAGATTGCCTTAAAACTTTACACACACACACACACATTCATTAAAAGTCCACCACATCAGCCATCTTTAAAATCTTTTTATCACTGCTCCTTTGAATTTATGGTCATGTCAACATAGAGTTTTAACTAAAAGATTTCAGGTTAGTCTGATGTTCAATATGGCCACCATGGCAGCCATCTTGAAGGTAAAGTCATCCTATTTAATGGAAAGTCTTTTTGATGTGAGGTTTTCACAAGACGTTTTATGAGGTCTAGTTGGTCTTAAATGAAAATGACTCTACATACACATCAGAATATGGCTGCCATGATGGACACCTTGAAATTATTTTTATTGGTGCTCAGCTTGAATGCATGATATTTCATGAGGGGTTTTCACTAAAAGACTTCCTATAATGTCTGGTGGATCTAGGTGAAAATAGTGCCAATCTAAAATACATTTTGATTAACATTGATGCCATCTTGAATATCTTTTTATTAATATGCCTCCAGGAAGAAAATTCATATTAGTATGAGGTTTTCACTGGAAGACCTTTTAGATCATATACCCAATATGGCTACCACAGTGCCCATCTTGAACATCTTATGGCTTCTCATTCTAGATGGAAAGTCATATCAACATGGTTTTTCACCAGATTTCTTTGTTGTCTAGTTGGTATCAAATGAAAATAGTACTGGCATAAAATCCAGTATGGCCACTATGATATTCATCTTAAAAATATTATTACTATTCCTCCATGGAAAGTTTTATCAACATGGGGTTTTCACAAGAAGAGTAATCATGATATTTAGTTGGCCTTAAATGAAATTGATGTCAGTCTGACATCATGTATGGTTACCATAAAATAAATTGTGTCAATGATTCTCCTGAATAAATGTTCAGAACAACATAGGGTCTTCACTTAATGTCTTCTAATGGTCTTAACCCATTCCCTCATAGAGTGTATGGCTTTTTAGCACTTCTATATACATGTAGCAAAGTTACTAAGTGCAGTGCGCTACACATAGGCTTGTTAAGCAGTGAAGTGTATGTTATGTTTAACAGCAATTTTAACTATTTTACGTTTTTGGTACACATATATTATGTATGGAAAGATTTAAGAGTAAAATACGGTTGTTACAGCTGTATAAATATTTTTCACAGAAGAATTTTGTATGTGCTTTAAAATCTTGAGAGAACTCATTCACCATCAAGTCAGTGAAGCCACGTGACCAACCATAGATGCCATTTCTCATACTCAAAATTTGCAAGTTCTTTGCATCTACATCACTAAATCAGCTAAATTTGATAATTTATAAAAGCTAATGGCTTCCTACATCAGTTTCAGAGCCTTTACCTAAGTTATTAAAGCTTTCATAAATGTGATTAAAATCGTGAAAACTTGAGCAAGTGCTGTTTGAAATCCTTGACTGCCATTTTGGAGAGACACAGATACTACCTACTAACTTACAGCAGATTTCAACCAGAACATAAACAATGACAACATGATCTGGCATAATGGTCATTTACACCAATGAATGTAGTATCTAATAGGGGATTTTCCCTGCAGGTGGCACTATGAAAACCCGCTAAAAATGGCTGCTGTTTACAATTGCGTCAAAAGGCGCTTGTATGCAAATCAGGTAGAGGCGTCAAAAGGCGCTTGTTTTGCGAATCGGGTAGAGGCGTCAAAAGGCACTTGTATGAGGTAAAGGGTTAAATGAAAATGGTACAAATCTTGCATCCAATATGGCTGTCATTGGTTAACTTGAAAATCTTATGGATCAAGAATTTCAGAGTTGGTTCAACACTTGCAGATAAAAAGAAGAAATTGTTGTATATTGACTTCTAGGAAATTCTTTCCAAGTTTCGAATGTAAATCTCTTTGAGGGACTCTTGTCTTACCCATGCAGTATCAGTTTATTTCTCCACATAACAGTTTCTTCAAATTATGATTTTTTTTAATAGAATTTTGAAAAATATTTCTGTTTTTCCTTTCAAAAATTCTACCTATTCTTGGTGTCTTCAAGCAATCAAAAGTGTCTGTACATCCCCAGCACCATTTTGTTTGTGTTTGTGTCTTAAAGACATATTTCACATGTACATTTATCACAATTTTATAGTAGTAGAGTGTATACCTTTATATGTAACCTTTTCTGGAAGTCATCAACGACTTCAGTGTAATTGCATAGTATGATGAAATAATGATTGATGGATTTATTTTCCCAGTTTGTCAGTTTCAGGCCTTGTACAACCTTGACATTTTTTTATTGTCATCAAATTTTTCCAGGCTGTTGATTTCATAAGTTTTGACAGTTCCATCTCAGTCAAATATTCTGTTGCATGCACTCATTCTACACAAATCTATCAGACTGTATGACCTAAATTTAGAATTGAATACCTAAGTATAGTGTAAGAAACTATAATCCATGCTCAGGAGTAGAATAATTAGTCTAAAAATGAAAATAATGCAAATTTGGCCTCCAGCATGGCCACCTATTGGTATACCTCTCCTGAATTGGTTGTATTGTCATACTCCCCTGCAAATAAAGTGTAAAGAGAGCAGTACAGGTATAATGGAGTCACCTTGTTCATTCATACCACTTTTATTGCCTGAACTTTAAATATCTTCATGAATGCATTTGTATTGTGAATGGACACTATCTTTGAAAAAATTGTATTCTGTCTAATCAACATTTCAAGAGTTGTCACCATTTGTATTACAAATTGTGCCATTAGTGGGGGTGTAAATCTTTCATCTGGTTAATATCAACATAACCATCTGAGATGTTTTTATGATTTTGTGTCCATGTAATCTGTGGCTTTGTCACATTAATACTTTAGAATCATCATAAAATATTTTAAAAATTATATGTACACTGATTTATTTGATAATCTAATTGGAGTATTTTGTAAGGATTCAGTGATTGACAGGCCTAGTTAATATTTGGTTTTCAGTAGAAATACTACTTCTTCTGATTATTTGGTCATATTAACATGCATGTTTTTATAATGCTATATGATCTCTAACATGGCTACCATGGTGGCCATCTTGAAAATTGTATCACTACTTATCCTCAATGGATGGTCATATTGACAGAGGGAATTCACTAGAACATTCTTAAACTATGTGGTTGTTTGTTATTAGGCCACTGTTTCACATGGTCGTATCTGGTTATCTTAAAGTACTTATCAGCTAGCAAAAATAAAGGGAGGGAATAAACAAACTTCTAATGATCCCTACTAATTCATTTGGCCATTCTATTTGAGAGACATGTTTAGATGAATTTTTAAGGTTAGCTCCACAAGACTTGTCAAAGTAGAATATGAATATCTCCTGATGTATAACTTACAGCTTACTGGTGTTGCTAACTACTTTGAGAGGGAAGTCAAGAGGCGAGTGTTTGTTGTGGCAAGATGGGATTTCCGTGAGCTGGAGAAGAGAGAGCTGGAGGCAGAACAGAAAAAGAAAGCTGGTGTAAGTTAAGTGTTTGTTAGTATATAATGAATGCCATGTAGCCTCATGCCCTCCCCGTTTGAGAACAGTCCCTTCCAGTGTACTGAGTGAGTAGTCCTTTAGGCTTGTCAACCCAGCCCCAAGTGTTCTTCTAATCTACCAGTTAAAATCTTAAGAAATGAAACTATGGCATGTTTATAGTATTGTTGCATAAAGTTTGCATAAAGTTTTATATTGCATATATTATAATTACTATTTATAATAGATATACAAACTCCATATGAGATGTGATTTTAATGTCTGAACTTTATTTTAAGCATCTGCTGAAAGCCACATAAGTAAATTTATCATATTGTCACTTACATGTACCAATGCAGGTAAAATTACAAATTAACTTTGCATTTCACCTGTCTCATTGTTTCATTAATTAAAAAGCTCAGATATGTCTAAAAGATAGTTTATTTCTTGTGGTTCAACTATAGATATGTTTGTAAGTTAGAACTTTATATTATAGTTGTGAAAAT
Organism: Potamilus streckersoni; assembly: GCA_016746295.1. Lineage (NCBI taxonomy): Eukaryota > Metazoa > Mollusca > Bivalvia > Unionida > Unionidae > Potamilus > Potamilus streckersoni. The sequence continues at coordinate 461,181 of JAEAOA010000747.1, read as the reverse complement.
CACAGGTGTAGAATAGGTAACAGTTTGTGAACATCCAGTCAAGAAATACCACAAGCAAGTTTACATCTCAAATCTTTTGATGTCCCACAAAGCCTTGTAGTTTTTCCTTTTTTATTCAAGTATATTTCTGTCATCTAATATCTGTGTGTAAGATTAGTCACCGGTCAAGTTTGTTACTTATTCAGGTAATACTTGCTTAGAATGATAAAAAATATATCCCACCTATTTTTTTTGTTGAAGTATGGGGTTGATATCACATATTCATCTGTAGCCCAGTAAAATGCAAAATCAGATCTACACACCAAACTCACAGCCATAAACAAAATTTAAAATATATCAGGATTGACAGGCTTCCATTTTACAGCTATTGTCAATAAAGTCTACCCCATTTATTCTCTGATCTACATAACAATTTGTTTGATCATGTGCAAGAAATCCTCATTAAAGATAGTGTTAAATGGTTTATAAGCCTGGTATTCTCCATTTCTACATTTAATTTTAAAATACTATTGAAAAGGGCATTGACCAGCTCAAAAACACTGTGACACTAGTGTTTTTGGTAACTTTCCAGCTTCAATAATGTAGTATACTGCAAAACTTTAAAAATCTTTAAAAAATCTGGTCTACTTCAAAACTTTAAAAATCATTGTCTTCTTTGGTATCATCAGCCAGTATTTGATGAATGAAATCATTCTCTGAAGATGAACCATATTGGGAGTCAACCATTTTGGATTTTCTAGGCAGCCTGTATTTTAAACAGTTTGTAAAATGTTTTTAATAAATCCAAAGGTTAAAACTATGACAGATTGCTTTTCCAGGGTGCGGTGTACAAATCAGCTTTTGGTTAACAATTTTTCATATCAAGTCACAGAACCCAGATGTGCAAACAGTTGCCTACATGAAAAAATAATCTTATGTTGTGAAAAGCACTATGAGACCTCTACCAACAGAACAACTCATCTTGCAACTTGTTCTTTAAGGGTTAACATTTTAAAATAGACTATCTCCATACTTTATATAAAACTTAAAATTTTATGTACAAAGTGAAATGAAGCAAAGGACAACTGAGAAAAGAAATTGATATGCAATAGAGGCTGCATATTCCTGATACATATATAGCAAATTCTTTTCAGTAATTATTGTTTGGTGACAGAGACGTATATAAAGAAAAAAATAATAGTGTCCGCTTTAGATGATTTTCCCGTATTTAGAGGAATCTTCTGGTCCAGTAACTGTAATAAAAATTTTCATGTAATTGCTGAAATAAAATCTAAATGTTGTGCACAAATAACAAGTTAACAGTGAGGTGCAGAAAGAAAGTTCAATTAAGTACAATGTTCTCTCTGTACATTGTTCACTACCAACAGTAGGCAAATGGCATTATTCAGGAACAAGATGCTTGTACGGGTGTTTTGCTTTCATTTACAGACATATTTGTTAGTTAAGCTCTTTATTACAGTACCTTGTCTTTTTCAGATTGCTCCACAGGTTATTCTGTCCGAAGAGGAAATCGAGCACCGTATGAAGCAGGAGTACAACCAGTACTTAGAAACAGAAGCAGCCTTCTTGCGGGAACTTGGACTGAAGGATGATGAAGAACCACTTCCTGCAACGTGATGCCTTGACATGTCCTAATTCAGGATTAATGCCTTTATGTAATCTCAAGAGTTATTGATGATCTAATCACATGGACATATTAAATCATTATGAGTAGAAACAAATATTGCATGAATTAAAATTTAAAAAAAAATTTAAGAAGTGTTAAACTAACAAAGAATATTGATATTGGAAGATGATTGCTTGACATATTTTCCACCTAGATAATACCATCAAACTAATTTAACTTATACACATGTCAAATATTAATATGAGAAAGTAGCTTGATGAATAGCCTTTCTTCTAATTATATATAAATATCTATATATATATATATATATATATATATATATATATATATATATATATATATATATACAAAATTATCTAACTTGAAACATTCAGCATATTGAAATATTGATTTGTTTACTAAGGTGTTTTACTTTATATTGTGTTTTACTTTATGTTGATAAATTTTAATGTTATTAGTAGTATGGTTAAATGTATCATATAATAAATGCTCAGTATTTATTTACTTTGTCAATACATTGTTAAACATTCTGAATACATTTTACTTTACACTGTAGCTGTGATGTTTTATTTATATATGTTCCATACTTTATCCAGTATGTAATTTTCAATACTTAAACATGGTTACAGAAGTGTATTTGATTTTGTTATTCATAACAGTATCTTTTGGAAACTTGAAATGTCTAAAGTTGTCTGTCTACAAGATTACATTTGCAGAGTGAAAACATACTGTGAAATTAAAGATTTTTTTATAACAACCTTGCTCTGTTTTTGTTTCACAACAATACATCTTCACATGGAAAGTTTACCAAGATATGGAAAAAAACTTGAATGAGACCAAAAAAGGGAAAATGACAATCGTTTCTCTGTAATGTACTATGTATATTTGTGTATATTGCACACAAAACTGCAGAAAAACAGCATCAACCCAAATATATCAACACTATAAAGACTTGTAAATCAAGGACTGTGCATTTTGTATGATTCACCCACACACTATGCAGCAGTAGATCAGGGTCTATGCTGTTCACATTGAGGTGTGATTCGATTATACATTAACTCAGGCAGTGCTGGGTTGTTTTTGCATTTCTGTGTTACATGCTAATTTGTTTTTAACTCGCCCCATCAGTGTAGAGTTCTTTCAGAACAGCACAAACTTTTTGAGCCAAAATCCATATAACTGCTGAAAAGGTAGATTTTATTGTCTGATTGTTGTGAATTCTGCAGAGTGATGTATGCTAATATCTAAAACAAAACAAGGACCTGACAACCTTTATGATTTTTCTACAAGGCTTACTGAAATAAACCTTAAATTACTGACTTGCATAACAGCAGCAAAAATGTATGAAAATATGATCATTGCAATAAAATTTGGATACTGGCTTCTCCAGGTTTGGTGTAGATCCAGGTTTTCTTATTAGATTCAGTGGACTTGGTCGGTGGATACCTCAAACATTTGAATTTGGAAATATCATTCAACAAATAAAAACACATAGAAGATAAAGTTGACAAGCAAACTCTTGAAATGTCCAGATTCGGCACAGAAGTATAAAAGGATTATTCAGATATCTAGCCTATAAGGCAATAAATACATGTATTAGATATCATGTCATGTGAACTGGAATATTGCTAAATGGAAAAGACGATTTCCTCTGCCATGTTATTTGAATGAGAAAATATAAAGATTTTATGTCAAGTTGAGACTTGGAAGAAAATCATTTGTGCTCATTGGGTTTTGAAGCTGCAGTTTTTTTAAACTGAATTGGGGGTTGGGGTTGGGTATTATTGATAAATGTTCTTTGCAATATTTTAGTTGAATATAATGTTGTCCTCACTGCATCTGTGGCCCTGGTGACCAAGGGGTCTAAGGGACTCACCTTTACAGATTGTTTACACAAACACCTCTGTCGATGTGAGTTTAAGTCTTGACCAATGTGGGTATGTAAGAAAGCTTGCTTTTAGCTTTCAGTGGTTCATTAGTTCTTACCAAGGTCTTGCTCCACCAAATGGCTGCCCTGTATAACCTATCATGTGCTGCAAAATGTTGTTAAAAACCCAACAAAACCAAGTCTTTACTGCATCAGACACACTTTTAAACTTTTAAACTTTTACAGCCATAGAGTTATTTTTGTGATTGACAGGACTGTAATAGCTGTTTTCATGGTTACCTTGGCAAACATATAGGTTGATAGGATAAAAAAATATGTTGAAAAAATAAAATATAATAGAATCTTTATCATCAAATATAATTATCCAAAATGTGTACATGGATTATAAGACTTGTATCTCCGGTTTATTATTTCTAGATCAAGCGCGATGATTCAAGTTTTAATTTCTAGCATGCCTGTGTAACAGGATGACTAGGTTGAATTCACAACAAAACACTTTTGATGGCGATACAAATAATATGTTTATTGATGAATGGATTGAATGGAAAAAGAATTGTGATTAAGGTGTGTGTTTGTATAAGATCCAAATTAACATAATCCACACAAACCTAATAATGCAACAAATATAAATGCAAATAAATGACTTTACTCAGTACAAGGATAAAGGTGAATGATTCACAGCGATTTCACACAATGAAAGGAATGATGTGCTTTACTCAAACAGTAAAAATGATGTACTTTGCTCATATAGTAAAATGTATTCACTCAAATAGTGAAGAATGAGGTACTTTACTAAAATAGTAAAATTATGAAAACAATTCTTGTAAAGAACATGTAATGCTAACTTCAATGGAATGCTGATTTTTCTCAGTTTTACCAATACTTAGAATATGGCAATATATGAACATTAGCTGTATAACAAGATAGTGGACAGAATTTGCATATGAAAGGAGTAATCAGTAGAACAAACAACATAGATCCTGATCTGCAGGTGTACTATATGATGGTAGATCACGATCTTTGTTGTTTGCAGTTTTGCTTGACTTCTGAGTACAGATGTATGTGCTTTATACAATAATTTGGGATAAGCTTGAGATTGTTATTCAATTCTCCCTACTGTATATACTTATGTATAAGATCCAAGTGAAAACTACTGTAGATCCAAATCTGCTATCACATTATAGAATGAGTCTTTTCAGTTTGTTTTGAGTAATCAATAAACAACATAGACCAAGATCTGCTGGTATATTATGTGCCAGCAGATCAGGGTACATATTTTCTGTAGTTGGATCATATTTATGAGTATATACGGTATCTGTCTGATGGGATATTAAGCAAATACTTTCTATGATGATGTTTGAAATAAACAGCTTAAATAAATTTTGTATATGGTAAAATACTTACCCTTGGACCGCTCTGGTCGAAAATCTGAATAGTTATTCACATTTGAATACAAAATAATAAGCATACAATATGGTTCACTTTTCTGTGTCAGGTTGTCTTTGCTTAATCATGCAAACAACATTCTTTTGTCATAAAAAAGATGTCAAAATGTTTAATAAGTGGATAAGAAAATGTGTAACCAAAAAAAACCCTGCTGTAATGGCCTGAAAAACTAATCAGGCTATCTACATCTGGATACAGAAAAATTTCTTATATAACTTCATTTTGTCTATCTTAAATGGTTTTTGTTTAATCAGGTTTAAAAAATGTGAAGAAATTAATATAAATTCCTCTAATGACCTAAAAATTTAATTAGTACAAGCATGGTAAAATATGTAACATTTTGTGGCTCTAAGTTTAGATACTTTTTCTTGCCAATGTACAAAAAAAGATTCAGAACAAACATGCAGACTTGTGAAGATACAAATGTACAGCAGCAAAATATTCCCCTTCTGCTACTGTACTGCAATGGTTGTCATAAAAAGAGATAAATATTTCAGTGACAGCCTTAAAGATGTGATCTTGAATGTGGTAAATAAAATACTATCAAATTTAGAAAAATAAGTGACACAAAGTTTGTCACTGTACCTTATACAGCTTTTGAATTCTAAGCAGAACCAAAAAAACCAATATATTTTGATACATGACATTAAAGGAGCATTACTGTATACATTTTTAAAACAATTTTTTTTTCATTTTCTCTGATTCAAAATGTCAAAAAAGTTTGAAATTAAGTTTGTGTTTAAACTAAAAAGGCTGAAAATCATTTAACGATTGTCAAATTTCAGTGTACATAAGGTTTTATTCATCTAAAAATTGAGCTTGACAAAGTGTAATAAATCATCATCATCATCAATCCCTTAAACCTAAGAGGTCATTGGAGTACCACAGTTGACTTTACAACCAATTCTCTCCATCTTTTTCTGTTCTCAACTCCCCTTTGGGAATCTCCAAATCCCATGATTGTTCACTCCCTAATGTTGTCTTCCCACCTCTTTTTCTGTCTGCCTCTTTTTCAGTACCTTCACACTGTTCCTTACATGATTGTTTTTGCCAGTCCAGATGATCTTGAGACATGACCATACCATTTCAGCTTGCACATTTTTACAGTGGTCAAGAGGTCTTCATAGGATCTGATGGCTCGTTGGATCCTGTTGTGGACTTCTTCATTGGTTACAAGGTCAATGTATGAGATACCAAAGATCTTACTGTAACATCTCATTTCAAAGGTTGAATCCTTCTTTGTAGATCTGATATGAGTGTCCATGTTTGACAAGCATACAGAAGGATGTATATGACAATCAAGCACAGCAGCCTTATTTTGGAACCAAAAGCAATGTTGGTATCTTTCCATATTGGTCTCAATCTTGCTATTGCTGCTGTTGTCTTGGCAATCCTGCAAAGTAGTTCCAGTTTGGAGCCCTTTTCTGTCATAATTGATCCCAACTACTTGAACCTTGTGACTCTTTTCAGTTTCTCTCCACTGACCTTTATCTCTGCACTAATGCCATTGGTGTTGTTTGTCATCAGTTTGGTATTTTTTTGGAGCTAATCTCTATATGCTGTGGAGGTTGTGTTGAGGCACTCAACCAAGTCAGCCAGTTCTTTTTCATCTCCTGTGTAATACATCACATGATAAATCAGAATAGCAATCTATGGTGCAAACAGCATTAGAGTGTATGCTGAAGCTTTCACATTAATTTTTGTAAAGAACATGTAATGCTGTCTTCAATGGAATGAAATAGTTTAATACAAATTAATGTTCTCACCTAAAATTTAACAGGAATTTTTAAATAATATGCAGGTTTAAAGCAGTGAATAAAGCAATTCTTTTGTTGCATAGTTGAATCATGGGGGTCATCTCAAATTGTTATTTAAGTTTACATTATAATGTATATCTGTCTCGTTTAGCAACAAAAAAAAAGATGAGCCTTGTGTTTATTTATATGGTTTATTTATATGGTACACTTGTACTTGTCCCAAATTCACCCATACTGTAGGATTAATAAGTGAAGCTTTAAAAACTTTCAGTATGAACAAATGATATGGATGGATTCTCAGACATAGATAGCCAAAGTAAATCCTGTTTACCAAAACCTTAATACAGAACAATGAAATATTTTTTTAACAGGTCACAACTATTTACTCCTTTCAACACACTTTAAAGAACCAAGTATGGTAAACTAGACTTCAATTCAAATAACATTTTTAAAAATAAAAATCCATAATATTGAATGCATATCCATTCCACCATCATTAATGTAAAAAATTGATTTAAATTTGCTGAAAGAAGTGACTGGAAGTAATGGTACCAAAAAAGATCATTAATAATCGAACATTTGGTTTTGAGAAACCCCTCAATCTCTCATAAATTTAAATTCTTTTTCCATATAGGTTGGAAGCATCTAGACAATGGTCTTTTCTGCTGACTTTTATTTATTCTTTCTCCATCTTCTTGATCAAACTAATCCAATCTACATGTCATATACATTTTCCATAGAACACATTTCTTCTTCTGGGATGTACATTGTTGCCAATTTCATGTTTATATGGATTCATGAGCATGTATGGATTCTACAGTAATGGCTGCAGTTTGAATATGCATACATTATTCATATGCAATGTTTATAAAACTCAAAACCTCCATCGCCACTTTTCAAATCTGGAAGATTGACTTAGATAATTATCTATACAAGAACAAATTTTTGATGTGTCCTTTGTGGGTCAGAAAGTTGTTTCAACAAGGACAACACTCCTTTCAAATTTTCTAGAATTATATATTTTTTTCAAACTAACCAATTAAAATGCTCATATAAAGATAGAACCTGAAATGCAGTATGCAACACACTTTGTACTTTCAAAACTTGTCTCTTAAGGTCATTTACTTACCTCAAACAGCTAAAAAATTATTGATCAGAGAAAATAAAATACAACAGAAAACTTGAAAATATTGAACTCAACTTTGCCATGAAGACATGACCCCAACTGTGACACACATCACTGGGGTTATTGATTGGTTTAGTAATTTTAACCCCAACTGTGACACACATCACTGGGGTTATTGATGATTGGCTTAGTAATTTATAACCCCAACTGTGACACACATCACTGGGGTTATTGATGATTGGTTTAGTAATTTATGACCCCAACTGTGACACACATCACTGGGGTTATTGATGATTAGTTTAGTAATTTTAACCCCAAATGTGTGACACACATCACTGGGGTTATTGATGATTGATTTAGTAATTTATGACCCCAACTGTGACACACATCACTGGGGTTATTGATGATTGGTTTAGTAATATATGACCCCAACTATGACACACATCAATGGGGTTATTGATGATTGGTTTAGTAATTTATGACCCCAACTGTGACACACATCACTGGGATTATTGATGATTGATTTAGTAATTTATGACCCCAACTGTGACACACATCACTGGGGTTATTGATGATTGATTTAGTAATTTATGACCCCAACTGTGACACACATCACTGGGATTATTGATGATTGATTTAGTAATTTATGACCCCAACTGTGACACACATCACTGGGGTTATTGATGATTAGTTTAGTAATTTATGACCCCAACTGTGACACACATCACTGGGATTATTGATGATTGATTTAGTAATTTATGACCCCAACTGTGACACACATCACTGGGGTTATTGATGATTGATTTAGTAATTTATGACCCCAACTGTGACACACATCACTGGGGTTATTGATGATTGGTTTAGTAATATATGACCCCAACTGTGACACACATCACTGGGATTATTGATGATTGATTTAGTAATTTATGACCCCAACTGTGACACACATCACTGGGGTTATTGACGATTGGTTTAGTAATTTATGACCCCAACTGTGACACACATCACTGGGATTATTGACGATTGATTTAGTAATTTATGACCCCAACTGTGACACACATCACTGGGGTTATTGATGATTGATTTAGTAATTTATGACCCCAACTGTGACACACATCACTGGGATTATTGATGATTGATTTAGTAATTTATGACCCCAACTGTGACACACATCACTGGGGATATTAATGATTGATTTGGTAATTTATGACCCCCAACTGTGACACATCACTGGGGTTATTGATGATTGGTTTAGTAATTTATGACCCCAACTGTGACACACATCAATGGGGTTATTGATGATTGATTTAGTAATTTATGACCCCAACTGTGACACACATCAATGGGGTTATTGATGATTGGTTTAGTAATTTTAACCCCAAATGTGTGACACACATCACTGGGGTTATTGATGATTGGTTTAGTAATTTATGACTTCAACTATGACACACATCACTGGGGTTATTGATGATTGGTTTAGTAATTTATGACCCCAACTGTGACACACATCACTGGGGTTATTGATGATTGATTTAGTAATTTATGACCCCAACTGTGACACACATCACTGAGGTTATTTTTGAATGGTTTAGTAATTTATGACCCCCAACTGTGACACACATCACTGGGGTTATTGCTGATTGGTTTAGTAATTTATGACCCCAACTGTGACACACATCAATGGGGTTATTGATGATTGGTTTAGTAATTTTAACCCCAAATGTGTGACACACATCACTGGGGTTATTGATGATTGGTTTAGTAATTTATGACCCCAACTGTGACACACATCACTGGGGTTATTGATGATTGATTTAGTAATTTATGACCCCAACTGTGACACACATCACTGGGGTTATTGATGATTGAATTAGTAATTTATGACCCCAACTATGACACACATCACTGGGGTTATTGATGATTGATTTAGTAATTTATGACCCCAACTGTGACACACATCACTGAGGTTATTTTTGATTGGTTTAGTAATTTATGACCCCCAACTGTGACACACATCACTGGGGTTATTGCTGATTGGTTTAGTAATTTATGACCCCAACTGTGACACACATCACTGGGGTTATTGATGATTGAATTAGTAATTTATGACCCCAACTGTGACACACATCACTGGGGTTATTGATGATTGATTTAGTAATTTATGACCCCAACTGTGACACACATCACTGGGGTTATTGATGATTGAATTAGTAATTTATGACCCCAACTATGACACACATCACTGGGGATATTGATGATTGATTTAGTAATTTATGACCCCCAACTGTGACACACATCACTGGGGTTATTGATGATTGGTTTAGTAATTTATGACCCCAACTGTGACACACATCACTGGGGTTATTGATGATTGGTTTAGTAATTTATGACCCCCAACTGTGACACACATCACTGGGGTTATTGATGATTGGTTTAGTAATTTATGACCCCAACTGTGACACACATCACTGGGGTTATTTTTGATTGGTTTAGTAATTTATGACCCCAAACTGTGACACACATCACTGGGGTTATTGATGATTGGTTTAGTAATTAATATCTACTCTACTCAAGTAGCTATTAAGTAGAGAAAGGAAACTTGAGAACTCTTAAAAAAATGAAACTGATCTTGCAGTTAGGACACACCTTCTAGTGCTGATAAACGAGTATACAAAGTTGTATACATTGTCATCTTAAACTGCTTTAATGTTATGTGCAGATACAAATGTGAGACAAATGAAAGAACTGACAGAAAAGCATTTTGTCCACCATTTCCTTGCAACAACATTCCAAAAATCAAATAAAAATTATATTGAGAATTTAAGGAAGCTTGCTGTTTGATATCAAAAGAAAAACATGCTTTATAATAATAACTTTTAATTTGTTCATGTTCAAAATACTTTTTTTAATACATACAATTCTTTTAATATCTGGCACTACCATACTTATCTAAAAACAATTATACGTGCTATACAAAGTTTATGTGATAACAGGCAGCAATATTAAAATTTCCTGTAAATTATTCAAAGTTATTAATATCAAGCTGCAGATAAAATAATGTAAATAATGTAAAGCATATTTTAATTATAAAATATAATTATGCATTAAAGACAATCAATGCATAAAAATGACTGCATAAGTAATAAGTAAAATTTACAGTATGTGGATTCTATATATATTAATGGCACAAACATCACTGCATTAGAATGAACATTATAAATCTCACTTCTCACTGAATTCTGTTGCAAACTAATTCAATCTCACAATATTAAACTCTAACAATGCATTAAATAATTTAATTTTAAGAATCTATGATAACCAGTTCAGCACAGCAGACTCTTGTCTCTGATTGGCTGCTAGCCAACCCAACCAGTGTGTCTGCTGAACTGACCCACAAAAGGCTTTGACTGGAAATCCATTCTTTGTGTAAACATTATTTAATTACATTAAACATCTATGATAATCAGTTCACAGTAAATCCATGATGGCTTGGAGTCCTAATAAGAATGACAAAATTAAACCTGGAACTATACATGCACAAAAGGACCCCGAGGTTATATTTTCATAATAACCAAAAAGTTTTTTTTAGATCCTTCGGAGAGAAAAAAGACATAAGCATTTATTATATAATTCCTAATAAGATATTGTAATATTTCTGGAAGAGAAAAATTTATGGCTGTATTGGTGATGCCACTTTTATCACCACAATGGAAAAATCAATAATGGATCTACTTTAAATTTTCCATTCAGAAAATAAATCTGCCCTTATGCAAGTTATTCATAAGTGTCTTTCCATATTTAGGCTTACATCATTATTTTCTTCTATTCCTTTTCTTTTTCCCCATCAGGATGAATAGATCTTGAAATGTGGGAAGACTTTTGACCTTCAAGTATATATTTATGTAATTAATAAAAAAAAGTACCATGAGCAATGCTTAAAAATAAACCCCAAATAATAAAACATAGGTTTCAGGTATTATCTTTTTATAATTAATCTTCAACATGAATCATGCAAATTGTTGGTGAGAAAAATGTACATGACCTAGTGCTATTTGATATTCTGTGCCATCCATAAAGTATTGTATTCCTATTATACTACATGATAAATATTACATACTTTAAAGAAAAAGTCAGATTGTATATATTAATAAAATTGTTTAAATAGCATTTTTAGCTGTCATCACAACCATAATCATGTTGACATTGTTTAGTGTAAATTACTAAACAAAATAAAATGACAATCAGACTTTGGGTGCTGTGTCTATTACCAAAATAGATAGTAAGGTTGCTAATACAAACACTCCTCTGAAAGCAGAAATAAATAAAAATAGAAACCAAAATCTTTACAACTAAACTCACAATCATTGAAATCTCTTTAATGATATTACTCTCTGAAAACTGCTGGACCATTCTATCATATTTCTACTGCACCCCCACCGAATCAATGTCTACTGTGTTAATCCATATCCATATAAAAAATACATTAACAAAAATAAAAAAAATAATACATTAACAAAAATAAAAATCTCTTCAACAAAAAGAAAAGTTATTAATTTGACAAAATACACTATTTCAAGCATTATATATATATATATATATATATATATATATATATATATATATATATATATATATATATATATATAATCTAATATTTGAAAAAAGTTCTATCCTAAATTTTATGTAAAAGTTTGGAACATCTTTTTACACCATAGTATGCAGTTGTTGATTGCACTGACACAAAGTGGAGAAACAAATTCATGCAAATCAAAGGTTTCTGCTGTAAAAAATATATAATAAATCTACATTTATTTAGCAGATATAAGGAAATATTTGACTCCTAAAGTAGAAACATTTTGCATTTTCACTCACAGCTTCACCACTCATGGCATTACAATGCTACAACTTCACTTGCTAAATTTTTCCTCATATCTACTCCAAAAACATAAATATCGTCAATATTGTAGAAATGGAAAACAAAAACATAACATTACAGCTGCATAATACAAAATCAACATAACTTCAAACATTTTTACCACAGTCTTACAAAATACACTGAAATTATTTTTTACAAATAAAACAGGAAAATAAAAGTACTTGTAAAAAGGTCCAGCCACTGAGGTTAACAATTGGGGAAAAAAATTTGGAAATTGCAGAAAGAAAAGCTTTGTGTGTAATCTCTATGATGGCTAAATGTTGGAGAGACAAACTGAGGAAACCACATTTAGATATAAAAAAGCAACAATGATTAATTCTATTGATTTCCTTGTTGCCAATGACTTTTGTTTCAACATGTAGCAAAAATAGCTCGTCATGATTTTAATAGCTGATGCTAACACAATGGCATGTCTCAAAAAACCAAAAAACATACTACATTTGGTCCAAGAGGGTGAAAGTTGCAGCTAGGAAAGTCTCATGTTTGTGAGGAGTTTTTTTTCTAAGCACACCAAAATGGGAAAAAGATGCATTGTCATTTTGAAATGGACTTTTTTAAAAAAAGAAATATGGCAAAAAAAACTTGACTCCAGTATTGATGTAATGGATAAAAACCAAAAGGATACAATAAACATAACATTAAATTGAAACAATTTTCATAACATAAAGACAAAGAATCTGATTTATTAACATGAAAACTCTACAAGAGCTATGTCAACATTCTATTATCATCATTTTAATAATGATGAACATATGAAATGGTAAAGAATGCTGAGACATTTTAAGTATTCATGTTTTAAGTCCATGAATTTTTCATGCCAATGTAGTAACCTTTCTATCATTTTGCTTTTTGGACCTAAAGCTGAATAATTATATCAAAACTACAAGAAATAAAGTAATTGAATTTCTGCAATACTCCAAATATACAAATATGCAGCAATAGATTTCATGCGCAGAGAGCACCAACCAGCAACCTTTAAACTTTGTAATGTATCATGTATACTTAAAAATGAATTTTTGAGTCAAACTGTGAATGATGCATCTTGAAACAACTTTTCCAGCTGTTTTGGAATGGAGGGATTTTGTTTTTCTGTCAATCCAACTAAATTCTGCATTTCTTGTTGTGATAGTTTTTAACTGGGTTAATTCCTTATGACACAATTGTAGCTGGATGGACTGGCCTTAATGCAAGCACATGTGTTTCTGTTCTGTCATTGATAGTTTCATGGGTAAAAACCACAATACCCCCTTGTAGGTACAGGGAAAAGCCCTAGTAGGGGGTGTACAGGGGAATGAGGCCCCCTCAAAGCTAAAAATGGGGTAATTTTGACACCATATTTTTGCATGAAAATTAACAATTCAAAATTCAGATTTTTTAACATGAGGCATACATTGATTGAATCAATAATACATAAATTTCTCACTGTAAATTTAGAAGAAAAAAATGTGCTTCTTTTATCTCAAAACATTTTTTCTATTATTATTTTGTAAAGGTGAAAATTCTGGAGCTGAGCATAAAATTTTGATGGAAATATTTGATACACTATAAATCAGGATGTATATATATATATATATATATATATATATATATATATATATATATATATTCCATTACAATAGTTCTATTAAACATTTAGTTTTGTGCATAAATCCTTGAGTTAACAATTTAAGTTAACAATTAACCATGATTGCTTATTTTAAAAGTCTGACATTAAACAATTTCATTTTCATTCATTTAATCATGGAATATTTTCTCAGTCTTCAATCTGTTAGTATGCACTGCTTTTGTATGTTGATTGCCTTTTATGTTTCAAAGTCATTCTCTGGTTCTCACCAGAAAAGTCAGTCTGCATATATACATTGTATAAAGCCGCTGAAATAGACAGTGCATTCTCCTGCATACAGGATCAGCAGTTGGTAGAAGTAGATGGTTACTCAACTGGGGAGAAAGGAGTGTTTTTCTTTTGGCCATTTATACATTTGTAACGGTACTGAGGTGGGGAAAAGAAAAAATGAATGCAGCATTGTCTGATAATTTAGTATGGACAAAATTCCAATTGTCTGAAGGGTCATACTGAAGATGGAATTTCTGTCATATGATGGAGAACTCTCACCCCTGTAGTTTGGAATCATGTGGTGGAAAAAAATTTTTTTACAATAGAACCTGTCTTAAAAGACCTGTCCTCATGCCAACAAATAATGGTCTCTCAAGGCAGTTGGTCTTTTATGACAAATGATAACAATTTAAAGTCAGTAAATTTTGCCAGGAGAACCTGGCCTCTCAAGACAGATAACCTTTCATAGCATTGGTCTCTCGAGACTGGTATGACTGCAACTTAAACACTCAAGAAGACACAGAATTAAATATTACTCATAAGGGAATATCAAATTCATTTCATTTTAGAGTGCTCAATTCTCCTTTGAAATCTGATTTGTTTGTCTGAATTGCAGAACAATTCTATTCAGTGTATCCCTTTTTGGAATTCTGAGTAGTACAAATAAATAAGAATATACATTTAGAGGAAATTCAAGATTAAAAAGGTATGTATATTTATTTATTTATTGCCATTGTTATTACCAGCACTGGACAAAAAATTTTATGCCCTATCACTTGCATGCTCTTTGTAAGAGGGCCCAGAGCTATTTACAAGTCCTGTATGATTTGTACCATAAATCCAAACAAATTCTCAAACAAAACCCCCAGTAAAATGAAGAAACTGCAAAGCAAATGGGTGTGTGACAACACATTTTGCCTGTAGAAGTAAGGCTTCTACACTGTCTTGGCTCATTCACTCTGAGGCTATTGCTTTTAATCCAAAACCTGCCTTCTTCAGATGCATTTTTGTTATTTAGTGCTTGGATTGACTTTGTAAAATGGAACATTTTTGAGGGAGACAGGATAGCCCCTTAAAATACCCATCTATACTATTTTTATAGACCCTTATCAGTATGGCTCATAGTTGGAACCATTTGATTTGCGAATAGTTGTTAACATTTCTCCTAAATAAGTGTTTAAATGATAAGGATGGTATATTCAATACTGTGTCTCATCTTTTTTGGGGTGGACATTGCAGTTATCATATTCAGTCCCTTTCATGGTTGAAAGTTTCTTTAGTGAACTCTGTCAACTTTATTGTCTCTAATTTCAAATTTAGTGTCTCTAATTTCAAATGGACAAACAGCTTTTTTAGTTCATTCACAGACAAATCCAATTAATCGGTAGTACAGCATCTGCTACATGAGTGTACATTGTTTCTTTACAATCGAAACTAGTTCCTAACAGATGATAATATTTTTAGACATGCATATCATGCAGTATGGAGATATACTACATGAATTGGACTATGTAAAATTGACTGAGAAAAAAAGGAGTATATAATAATTGTATGTACATATATCATTTATTAATCTTTACATATGTATTAAACAATCAAGCGTGTTTGAGACAGCATAACCATTCATACAGGCACTGTTAGGTATCATAGTTTCTTTAACTCTCTCCCAGAATAACAAACTGTCCAACAAAGTTTGCAAGTCCAATCAAAATAAGCACTGAGTGGAACACAAGCACTGGCCATGTAAGTGTATTCTCTTCATAACGAATCTTCATGTACACAAGGCAAGGCAGTGCAAAAGCATAACACAATCCACAGAATGCTCCTACAAATCTGAAAAAAAGAAAAAAAACAGTTACTAAAGTGTTTCTCAGGAATAGTGAACAGTGGAAAGCTGAATTTGCTTATGTGTAATAAGCACCCAACTGTGAACAGCCCAAACCCATAATTACTCTCACATATCATACAGGTAGATCAGGGTCTATTCTGTTCCCTTAAAACAATTAACAGAATAAAACAGACCCTGATCTGCTGTCACATAACAAGCTGGCAAAGCAGGGTCTACTGAGTTCACTTGTCATAATTGGTTCCATGTATAGCACAGACTCCAATATAATATAAAAGGCTTTCAAAGCAAGATCTACTCTGCTTTTAAGAAATGCAAATCAACACAGACTCAGATCTGCTGTCGCATAACATGTGACAGATCAGTGTCTACTGTGTTCAACATAAACAGTCAGCAGAATGAATGACACACAAACCCTGATCTGGTGTCATATCTCAAATTTGTAGATTAATATGTACTCTGTTCACCTGAAACTGTCACCAGAATGAATATTGCAGACCTTTATTACATAACAGATCTGGGTCTACTCTGCTGGTAAACTTGTGTTTAATAATCAAGGCATTCATACCAAAAAAGTGGAACATAGCTGCAGAGCAGCAATTGGCATTACGTTATTTTGTACTATTTATTCAATAAATACCACTTTTCAGATAGGCTATAATAAGGTCCCCCTATTTACAAAATGTTCAATAATTCTAAGAGACCTCTTCTCTGATAAAATTACAAAAATTTTATATGACTTTCCTTACTTCAGTCAGTTATTTCATTGTGATCCATTGCAAACAGATGCAAATATTTCCAAACATTAACATTTACAACTGATGGAACTAGAGGACCATGTGGTTCTGAAATCGCTCACTAAGCTGATATGGGTCAAAAGAGCAAATGGTTAGAAGGGTGATTTCTGTCAAATTAGACTATAATAAATATTTAGTAACAGTTTTCTTGAAGGTAGAGAAACACTATATTCTACAACCTTAAATATTCATTGAAAATTTAATTTAAATTCTTTTGTGGTTAAGGAATATCAATGAAATTAAATAAAACATCAAATATAGTTTTAGGTATATTGAGCATTAAGATAAGTTGATGAAATGTAAATAAAATGACTTTAAGTAAAACTACTGCACCATGCTATTATAAACATCATTAATTATATACAAATATGGACTTGGGAGGCAACATTGGACATGCTGTAACACAATTCACCAGCAGATCAGGATATATATATATATATATATATATATATATATATATATATATATATATATATATATATATATATATATATATATATATATATATGCCATTTGCTTGCAATCATAAGTAAAACAATGTGTAGCTGTCCCATATTTCACATAAGATTAGGTAAAACAATGTATAGCTGTCCCATGTTTCACATAAGATTAGGTAAAACAATGTGTAGCTGTCCCATGTTTCACATAACATTAGGTAAAACAATGTGTAGCTGTCCAATGTTTCACATAACATTAGGTAAAACAATGTGTAGCTGTCCCATGTTTCACATAACATTAGGTAAAACAATGTGTAGCTGTCCCATGTTTCACATGACATTAGGTAAAACAATGTGTAGCTGTCCCATGATTCACATAACATTAGGTAAAACAATGTATAGCTGTCCCCTCTTTCACATAACATGGTTAAAATAATGTATAGCTGTCCCCCATTTCACAATACATAGAACAATGAATAGCTGTCCCCCATTTCAAATAACATGGGTAAAATAATGTATAGCTGTCCACCATTTCACATAACATAGGTAAGATAATGTATAGTTGTCCACAATTTCACATGACATAGGTAAAATAATGTACACCTTATTCAAATTTCCTAAAATAAACACAGCACATTCAAAAAAATGTATACAACTGCCAGTTTCATATAACATAGAAAGAGCAAAAAATGTACATCTTATCCCATTTTCACAAAACATACAAAACAAATATTTTTCTTGTTCAAATGAAGACTTTTATAAAAACATATCTGTTCTATTGTTTGGTCTGCAAACTACAATGAATATTTCACTGAACACAAAGCAAAGTATCAATCATTAGAATACAGTCATAACATCAAGAAATGTTCATATAATTAAAATTGTTTTATTTACAAGGAAACTAATGTACTCCTAAACAATTTTTCAGCAATAAAAACTGCCACGTATACAGTATAAAAGAGTGTTATTTATCTGCTGCTAATAAAAATTCCAACATTATCAGAAAAACTGTAAGCAAGATAATATAAAAATCTACATTTATGGGGAAAACAAAGAAATCTGTCAATGTTTTCTGTGAAAGCACATCTGGATACAGACTATTAAGCTATGTACTTTGAATGAAAATATGATATTGTGAAAGAAAATGACTTAAACTTCAAATGAATTTTTTAAAATTATATTTCAGTTCAACAAAAGCTTTACAGAGGCTTCAGTCTTTCAAAACAATAATTAGCCCACTCCACTGATATAAAAGCACACTTACCCAATAATTTTTCCTATATGAGGCAGAAAAATAGCAAACACAACTGATATTGCCACAAGGATCAGGTTTAAAAGAAGCACATACTTGAGTCTGAAAAGAAAATATGAACTGAAGCATTCACAGCAATTTTCAAAATAAGTTAAATCTTTGTATAGATTGAATCCACCAAAAATGCAAACCTGAGATTATATCCTCTACTGTATTTGTCAGTATCTCAATACAGTAAAACATAGATTATACACACACACAAAACTACATACGCAATTTGTTCTGAATCAGTGGAAAGAATGAGTTTAATATAGCATATGATTATGTCGAAGCCAGAGATATATATGTCATACCAAAAGAGTGTCTTCTTTTGAATAGAAATAAAATATAAACATGGTTTTGTATTTTTTCATACACTCTCTTTTATGCTTTCTAAATATTTCTTGCCATACAGTGTGAACAGAATTCAAAGCAGATAGAAGTTATAAAAATTTGATTTGGCACAACAAAGAATACCAATAGGAGGATATTAATCAGCAATACCAAAACATTTCCAATAGGGTTGTATGATTCCAAAATACAGGTTGAACAAACTGTATCAACACAAAATCAATCATGTAAGATTAAATGAGTATGTAATATGTTCACACATCTAAACAATTAGTGTCTCCAGGTCATAACATCATACAGATTTTTCAATAATTAAAATATTAGAGTATCTCAACAAAATAGATCAAAATAACATAGAGACCCTCCAGGACAAAGATCATATAGATATTTAAAAAAATAGAAGAATCAAGTCTCTCCTGGACATACATCAAACAGATTTTTTCAACAAATGGAATAACAATCATTGCAGGATTTAGATTATACAGATTTTCAAACAAGAACAAAGTTTTTCCAGGACTCACATTAGACAGATTTTTCAACAACTAAAATAATAGAGACCCTCTAGGGTATGCATCATACATATTTTACAACAACTGGAATAATGGAGTCTCTCAAGGAATTAGATCGCACAGATTTTTCAACCATAAAAACTAACAGTTTCTCTCCAGAACTTACATTATATAGACTTTTCAACAATTTAAATAACAGAGTCTCTCCTGGACATACATCAGACAGTTATTTCTGCAATTAAAATAACAGTCTCTCCAGAACTTAGACCACACAGATTTTTCAGCAATTTGAATATTAGAATCTCTCCAGAACATACATCAGACACTAAGTCTGCATGCACTTTTCCCAAACAACCGGGATGTAAAAATCAGCAAGCCATTATTTTGTCTTCAGGCCAAGATGCTTCAGTAACTCAGGCAGGATGTTGTCATATCCTGCCGCTTAACCTGATTTGATGCTGCATAACACCATTTCAAGTGTTCTATTGTTGTAAATGCCTCTGGAGTATTTTGATCTAGTTTATCTGACTTATGACAACAGCATAGTCATCACTCATACTTGATGTCGGTGCTGTTTCTCCAGGGATGCTCTTGCTACTTATAATAAGTGGCTAGCTACAGCATTTGACTTGACAACAGGATGAGCTTGAACCGGTGGTTGCTGAACAGAGCCGAGCCTTTGAATCAAACTCCAGCATTTCCAGCTAAAGTGAGTAAAGTGGAGTTTCCCTGTAGTTTCCTACCAGCAGGTGCACCTGGCAGTGTCCAGGGAATCAATCAGGTGATCTGCTATGTCTGGGTCTCCAGATGCTTCATATTAGTTTGAAAGTAGTGTCTGTTTATAATTCTTTCCAGTTGTCATTTGTTTTCCTTTTTCTCTCCATCTATTGATGACCATATGCATAGCATTTAAAATTTCTGTTTCTTAAATTTCCATAGGACCACTATTTATTGTGTTATAACTCCCAATTTCCTATTTTATTATAATCTCTATGTTAATTAGTTCTTTATTTCTGCAATATGTCACTTCACTTACATATCATCTGCATCAGCTTTTTCAATATGTACATTAACAGATGATGACCAAAATATTTACTAAGTTTTAAGGTAATCCATCAAAAACTGTAGGACTAGACCAGCTGTGCTAATGAGATTGTGTTGTCCACTTTCAAAAGTCAAAATGGCCAATATCCTTAACAAAAATTGAATGAGCAAAGTCATTTCTTCGGAAATTTCTACTCATAAATTTCATAGTAATCCAACAAAAACTGCAGGACTAGCTGCACTATCAAGATTGCATGCCAAATGGAATGACAATTGCATGGACAGACACAAGGATTACTTTATGCCTCTATAGTGGTGGGGGCTATAAAAAATAATAATAATAATAATATGAAAATATTCCTTAATTGACTGTTGTAACCACCAATTCATATTTTCTCATATGTCTTTCACTTAAAAAATATGCAATGTCAGAAAAGTGTATCTTACCCAGGCCAGAGAGTACCGAAGAATGTGTGCATAAACTGGACTCTGAATATAAATGAAAGTAATGGAAAGACACACATCATTTGGAAAAACAGCCCTATGCGTGCTATGAAAGCAATTATATTGGTATCCTTCAGGTTATTTAGGAGATTCTGAAGAAGAAAAAAAAATCATCATTAAAAACTTTTCCCTGAAAATATTCCTGACATCACTTGATTGCAGAAGTTTGAAAAAAGATACAAATTATTCAGCACTTTTAAAATAAATGTTAACTTATATGACTATTTGTGTAAGATCCTATATACTTGTCTATTTTTGCTGTAGTACTAAAATAATTTAAGAAAAAGCAATCAATTTTGCAGAGACTCTTGTTTCTGACACAAATATATATGTAACTACTCACTGAATTCTCTTTTGTTGTCATTTGATGTATTAGTGAAAAAAAGAATTTCTACTCATTCTGAATCTATTATTCCTTAGCAGACAATGATTTTGTCCAGAATATTAATATCTTAAGTTTTAATTAGCTGGGAATTTAAATTTGTGTGGGTCATTGTGACTGTACATATGAGTGAATAATGTGGATAATCAACCTCCAGACAATTAACATTCCACTGTACATACTCATCAGACATAGACTGGTTGTCAATATCACACTACTCACATCTTCTATACAGTTCTTGTCTAATGGATAAGCTGCATAGAACATGAAACCGATGTACACATATGTCAGGGCTACCAAAACATAGGCAATTAACAGATCCCGCACCTAGAAAAGAAAAAACATGGAACACTTTCATCTAAGACATTGACTATTCTGAACAAATATGTTTGAAATATATACAAATAAATAAAAAAATGTTTTATTGAAAATAAAAACAGTAGTCCACACTCTACTAAAAAACTATAGTAGTGCACAAAAAACTTGTTTCCTTCCTATTTTTTATCTTTTAACTGGTGAGTATTAAAACCACACAAAACATTTTTGAGAAATATCAAAATACCAAATAAAGCAAAAAAGTAATTTTTGTTCTGTTTGAGTTAACATGTTTACAAACTATGTGTAGTACAAAATTCTTATGGGAATGATGATCCTTGATGTTGAATTTAAATAAAGGATAGAAAATTAATGAAAGTGTCTTAGATACTTTCAAGACATCCCTATATATTAAGTTTGATTAAATCCATATCTACTATTTGTTTTGAAAATTAATTTCATTCATGCGACAGAGAAATCTAGCTGTTTTATTAACCGTTTTTTTTCTTATTTCAGTCTGGTTATCTCAGTCTAGTCATCTTAGTCATGGTGTTCTCTTTTTAAAAGAATAAACCCTTGTTGTCTTCTGTTGTTCCTAACAGAGTTGTTATAAAATCAAACAACAACAGATATATAACAACAATAAATTCACCATGTAGCCACTTAAGGTCTCTCCAACTCTAATAACATACCATACAAAACATTTAAAGAAAGACTGATACATTCATACACATAAAGTATAGGAAACTAGTTCATTCCACATGGTGAACTTTATACTATCTGTAACTCAGTAATTTTCATGTAAGCATCATTAAATCTAGCTAAAAGTACCTAATCAGTTTTCAGTACTTCATGCAAAATGAATTGGGCACATTTAGCTATGTTTAATGATGCTTACTTGAAAATTTACTGAGCCACAGAAAGTACTGTTCAAGACACATAGACTTTATACACATCACTAGTTACAAAAAACCAAACTCTCTCAAGAGCTACTGCAAGGATGGTAACAACTAGAAATGTGTTAAGTCAGACCTGCATTCTTGAAACTTTGTCAAACACCCAACCAGCTCCAGTGGAATCAAACATTGCAAATAAATGCAAATTCCTATACTTAACAATCAGAGTGGTTCATTCATAAAAAGTCCACTTGCTATTCTATAATATGTTCATGTAGCATATCATTGAACTAGTACTAGCAGCACTAGCCATATTTCAAGGACTAAAAATATTAATTTATAGGAATATTATTAATCAGAAATCTTCTCCATCCCTACACACTTAGTTTGAATTGTTTCAGTATTGTACTATATTGTACCATTGCCTACCATGTATCTTTTTCCAAATTAGAACCGATGAAAGTAAAAAGTTATCAGTATAACAGATATTATGTTTTGTTATTTTCTTATAGCATCCACGGAATCAATGTGATAATCCAGTAATAATATCAAATGGTTTTATGTTTCTACTTCTCGTGCACAAAAGTTGTTTACTTAGGGTCGATGGGTTGCCTCACTGCCCTCATTAACATATTTATATTATAATGCATAGAAATTTGAAAAAGAAAATCATATGGTTTTGTAATACTTCCAACACATAACAATTATAAATTTTTCTTGATTTATTTTTTCTAAGAGCAGCATAAGCATATATAGCTAGATTCCTCTTAGATAATTATTCAGATTTTCAAAAAAAAAAGAGTACAAAAGCCAATGACCTTAAAATAGAGTCAGGAACAACAATAGTACCTGATGACTGTTTTGAATCTGGTAACTAATAATGATCATGTGCATGGTTATATTAATTTAATTGGAAAAGACTGATTCAGAAAAATAATCTATGTTGGTGTTTGTACCACAACAAGAAAATCACAGTTGCAGTTACATTGTCTCCCCAGATGGAAAACAAACAATGTTTCCCCTTGATTGGGATTTCCTTTTCTTGGTGCAAACCCCCAAATATGTTTGAAAATCATTTTATCCTGAAAAATCAATTTATACCTGAAAATCAATTTATACTTGAAAATAAATTTAAATTGATTGTCTTAGCATTTGCAGAAATCATTACTGATAACAATACAAGTCATGATCATGGATCACTTACCTAGAAATCAATCTCCCTGTGCTATCATTGCAACGAAATGCAATTAAATAATATATCCAGTCAAAATTACTTTTGTATATGTATTGTGTATGTACACATCACTGTGTTCACAAACTCAGTGAAACAAAAATCAAAGATGTGAATTTTGACCTTGACCTTCAGGTAGATCAACAAACTCATTTGCAGTGGTACTGTGATATACCAAAGTAGTAAATTTCATCAAAATTTAATAAAACTGTCAACATTATGGTATTCACAAACAATGATCAATAAATTATGATCAAAGTTATACATGTCAAATAAAATCTTTCAGTCAAACTTTTATGTAAAGATGACCATATAATCAGAAGGAGTGAGGATAACAAGGTTTTGTAAGATAACCAAGTTTGCAGCCATTTTTAAAATTATATCACTATTTTTTAAGTAAATCTACAAAGTGTCTGGGCATAGATGACCATCTGTAGATGAAATGCTCTAGTCATTCTTTGTTGGAATAGAATAGTTTATGTACATAATTCAGGCCATTATTCATTTGTGATATCAAAGACTGTAATATTACTTACATTATTCTCTGGGTATTTTTGATTCCTTACGATGGATACCACACAATTCTGTACAAAATATGCCAGGGCAGCAATTCCAGTAAGAGCAGGAAATGTTCCCTTAAACTCTGCAAAAAATTAGATATTTTTGTTGCCATCTGTTCAGCATATGTTGTTAGGAGTAAATTTGATGCAAATCACATGGAAGTTAAAAAACTGTTTATCTCCAAATACAGTATGAAATAAATAAGCTAAAACTATTTTCTTTGACAAATTTAGAAAAAGCAACACATATTTTCATCCCTAATTATACAGATATTAGCTTTACCATGCTGATTCTTTACTGATTTAGAGATTTTCTGATAAGTTTTATAGTGAGCACAAGTTGATGATTATGGAATTTTATCTTCCTATATCCACTACTGATGATTTTTTAATACTACTGATGGGTTTTTCTAACTTTGCATTCAAATGAAATCGTATCTAAATCAAGTAAATGAGATAATTAGTTCAATATTGTCATGATGTATGGTCTTTCAGTGAGATGAATAACTGAGTTATTTTGATTCAATAGAACACTTACGTGCAATGTATTGAGGACTGGATGGTTTTGCTGAAAAGTCTAGGTGAAATCCCCACCTGTACATATTAATAGCCACAAAACAAATCAGGTATCCTACAGAAACTGTACCTGAAGAAAAGAATATGTAAATTCATGCAGAATATTGATGGTATTCACCAGTGTATGAAGTACACACACAAACAACACTATGACACTGTGCCATGGAGAATAGAAAGCAACATTCTTGTACAAAGTTTATGGTATTCACCAGTATATGAAGAAATCACACACACAGACAGACACACACACATATTCTTTCTCACTCTCTCTCTCTTTTATAGTTGGGGAACAAACCAAAAGGGGTGAATATGTACATGTTCACCTGATGTCAACAGTGTCTGAAAAAAATTTCAAGACAATTTTTAAAAACTGCAGGACTAGTTACATATAGAGTGATGGGCCCCGAATGGTAGAGTAGTCTTCTAAAGCACTATCCGTTATGGATCACTGCCATCTCACCTCTGTCTGCATGAGTTCGAGTCTAAGATTCGTCGAATGTGGATATGTGAGAAAGCTTGCCAGAACTTTATCATGTGTCAGTGATTCTTTCCGTGGATTTCCCAGTTTCTTCCTCCACCATTAATACTGACCACCATGTATAGATTATCGTGTGCTGAAAAATGACATCAAGCCCCAAAACAACAACAACAACAATGTATGCATTAAGCCCCAAAACAACAACAACAACAATGTATAGAGAGTATCATATGCATCAAAAAGGGGGATAACTCTAAACGAAATACATTAGAGTGTGACAAGAAAACCACAGGTACATGTTAACCTGTGTTAATATGGCTGCACACAAAATAATACATATATGTACAGGCATGTGAGTGTGTGCATGCATGTGTGTTTGTGTGTATATAAGGGACAGATGGAAAAACCTAACACTGTGCTCCTGATGGAAAGAAAATAGTAATAATGATGTTGGCAGTACAGGGTGAGCTCCATTTTTAGGTGAATGCATTCCCTGGAAAATGTTGTACATTAATTACAAGCATTGATTTACTTATAGAATTAATTTTGCTGCTTTTTTCATATTTGAAATTGTCCATCTTAAAAATCATAATTTAAATATACCATTTCCATTACTTCTTGTCGTATATCCTTGAATTATCCGGCATCTGCTGATTGTGGATAGAAAAAAAAAATCAAGTCTTGCTGTATTTTGGAATGATGCAAAATTTTCTTTGGATTAAAGAGGTGTTATGCAGGCAAGACAATCTTTTAAAGATCACAATACTCAAATGTGCTTGTAAAAGTTGACAGATGTATACTAACCTAAAGCATTAAACTTTGTAAAAAATGTTGGAGACTTGAAGTTGATGAGTGGTACTAGTATCAAGATAAGGAAGAATGGTACAGTGTAATATTCATCCCAGATTTTATCAAAGAGAAGATGTTGCTGGCTGCCATCTTGGTATGCATTGTGCAGCCATAAGCTTCCTGATGACACAGATGAAGTGAATGATGGTAACAGAGAATCGCTGACATTACTGATGCTGTTATTACTTCCACCACCTCCTGTTGGTCCACGACAAAGAGCATCTGAAAAATTAGCATAAGCTGATTACATTTGGACCTAACTGAGGATGTCTATGTGTTCAACATCAACCTTTAACATCTTGTTTTAATGCAAAAGTTCTCTTAACAGATGCATAGCCTCTGCAGAATTCTCCAACTGATTTCAGTATAAGGCAATAAAAAATGGTTGTCTTCATTCAGTCATAAATCTATATGACTATTATTAGGTAATAATAAAAAAAAAAGTTCCCATAGCTGAATTCAAAGTTAAGGAATATGTAATAGTTTAAAGGACCTCATTAGGTGATATATTATGTAAATAACTTAAAATTAAATTGCAACAGAATACAAAGCATGACAAATAAAGCAAACAAGCATACTGAAGGAAACTGTTTACTGACACAGTGATGGAAACAGATCAAAGGAAGGATTTGTGACTGCAACGTCTTAGATCTCAGCATGCTCAGCTAGGTGTCTACATGTTGTAATGGCTTTCAGTACCAGAGGCAATTTTGGTTTCCTGTCTACTGTTACCAAAACAAACTAATTATAAGTGTGGGTCATCAGATACAAAAGTCACTTTAGGCATGCTACAGCAAGTTAGGAATACATCTGACATTGACTGAATACAAAAGTGGTTAAGAAAAACAAAGGCAGATTGTAAAAACATTTTCTGGCAATGTTGAATTTAAGTACCATGGTTTTGACATAAATGTCTGAGCCTATGAATGTTTAAAATGCAGAATGTTTTGTTGGCATTTAAGTTTTATAATTTTAAGTTCATGAACCAATGATGTTATAAACTCAATAACACATTATGTAACAAATGTAAGATAGTAGGTGAGTGTGTTTTTATTTTATCCATTTAACTCAATAATATCTGTACATATACAAATTTGCTTGGAGAATAAAGTGAAATCTTGCTACTTGCTACCAAAAAGGTTTAAAACAACCAAGAGTTGTAGTTCTTGCTACTCCATTTTCAATAAGGCTTTGATAAAATCTCTGCCTTTATATGGGCTCAAACATTCCTGCCAGGACTTTTGTAGCAATTTGTATAAGTGCAACTCTTTAGACTGCTAGGTTCTGGGCATTTTCACCACAAAAATTTTGATAAAATCTCTGCCTGTAAATGGACTCAAACCTGTAATAACCAGGTTTAAAGTATGTGTTAAAACTCAAACTTGTGATAACCAGGTTTAAAGTATTTGTTAAAACTCTATCACATTATGCTAGGCCATTTGTGTTAGTACAAGTGAAGAAATTGTGCACTCTTGTAAAGGTAAGCAGTTCTGAGCACAGTGAATGTTTTTTTTTAATTTTGATACAAATTATGAAACAAAAATCGGACATTTCCGAGTACTGGAGTATCAGTGCAAAAAACTTACACATGGACTAAAACAGCGACCGTATAAGGATGACAGTCCTCAAAAAATCGGGCTTGCTTTCTCTATCTTAGTTTTTTATCAGGTCCACAAATTATTTGAACAAAATATGACTAATACAAATTAAAATGCTTAATTTCTTTTCCTTTCTTTTCACTTCCCTAGAGAAGAAATTATTACTGATATATATATATATATATATATATATATATATATATATATATATATATATATATATATATATATATATATATATATATATATATATATATATATATATATATATATACTTTTTAATATATCTTATAACTATGATAATTAGAATTTGATATTTGTACCATTTTACAATATATGAAAAACCTGTCAGATTTTTATAATAAGAAAAAGAGAAACATAAAATAGTGAACAAACCAGTGAAAATATGGGCATAGCCAAGCATGTAAAAACCATTTATCTTCTTCAAGTCACAGTGACCATGACTTAAAAAATTAACATTTTTTTTCCCTTATCTCCTAAGTGCAAGTAATCCACACAGGTCATTTCTGCCACAATGAGCATAAGCTTTGACCTTTTGACCCCCAAACAGGTAGGTTTATTCCTAGCCTCAAATGCAAACAACAATCAACAAAATTTACCTGTAGATACTGTTCAACCCAAGTTATTGTGTAGAAATGAAATTGGTAACATGATACCATAATGTATTTTTCCTTATGGTCATCATATCATGTAAAAAGGATGTGTGGTACATTATAATATATATACATTTGATGGCACATATCTATGATTTAACTGCAATAAATATTGCATAACATATATGAATAGTATAATTTACCATAATACTGTAAATGATAACAGTCAATGGTTTTTAACAATACCAATTGCAAAAACAATATTTCCTCAGAATGTTTTTAAATGTATGCATAAAGATTATATATGGCTCAATTAAAATGTGACCTAGCTGCTATTGCAAGGGGAAAGACAATTTTATAATTCTCTGAAATACAACTTACCATTGTCATCGTTTGAATTTGATGCCCCATCAACGACATAGCCTGCAATATTAGATGAAAAACAACTGTACAGTAAAAGATCAAGGAAATATGTATTTGATGATTACAAATTTAAATTGCACTATATCTGAATACAAAATGTTTGTCCTAAATGTTCAGTGTGCTTAGAAAAATGAAAACTCACAACAGAGGAAATGCTCATGGATGAGATAATGTTCAGGATAATACAAAGACAATTTAGCTATTATATATGATGATGATACAAATATTAGGATGACTGTATAAGCGTCATCTTTTTTTTAATATTCAAGCTAATGAAATTAAAAACTATTGATACAACTGTGTGTGTATGTGTGTTGGAATTAGCTTTTTAACGTAGCTTTAATAATTTTAGTCATATCGCTATGATGTCTGCAGTGTGGCAGTTTATAGTGATGTCTAGCATTGGGGCATCATGCAGCATCACGTCTCACCCAGTCACATTATGTTGACACCAGGCTTACCAGTCCAAAGACTAACCTCTTAATGCTGAGAAATAAGCCAACCAGCTGATAGTATCATTTTATAAGTCTTTGGTACAACTTGGCAGGGATTTGAAATGTGACCTTCTACATCCAAGGCAGACATTTTAACCACTTAGGCCTCTGGAGTGGTCGGGTTAATGAGTGTCAATTTTCAACTGAAGAAGAGATAGTTCTGCATGCATGACAGGCACATAAAATTACATCATTTTCTATGCATATTCCATTTGTATTTCTTCTTTTCTGCTTTACACTATAATCAAATTAGTTTTGAACTAAGGAAATTGTAAAAATACAGAACAACAGTACTGTAAATAGCACACTATATGCATACCTCATGTGGTATAGTCCTCTAGGTATATTACTTTATTGCTGAAACCACTTTTCTACTTTCTATCACAATGTCCCTGACCTTGGACCCTTTCACATAAAAATCAATAGGATTTCTGCTTACCCCATGTGCAAGCCATCCACACAGTGGGGTTACAGGTCAATGATATTGTGTGGAAATATTTTGCTTACTTTTTTTATTCAGTGACCTTTTGACCTTTACAAAAGAATCATAGGTGTTATCCAAAGTGTATGCCATCCACAAAGTTTTGTAAAGTTATGTCATGTAGAATTAATGTTATTATGCAGAAACCATTTTTTCTTTCACCAAATTCACACTGACATTAGACTTATTGACCTCAAAATCAATAGTGTTCTTCTCCATCTTTGGTGCACACCATCTACACAGTTTGTGTGATTTGTTGTTTTTTTTTACATAGCTTTATCAATTTTTCAGTCAAATCACTACAATGTCTGCAGTGTGACAGTTTATAGTTATGTCTAGCACTGGGGCATCTCGTTGCAGACATGTAAGATGATGTCCCACCCAGTCAAATTATCCTGACACTGACCTTTTAATGCTGAGTGCCTAGTGATGCAGCTGTTAAAGCCATTTTTATAAGTCTTTGGTATCCACACTTTAATAACTGTAGATGACAAACAAGTTATTGTTT
This sequence comes from Potamilus streckersoni, assembly GCA_016746295.1. Lineage (NCBI taxonomy): Eukaryota > Metazoa > Mollusca > Bivalvia > Unionida > Unionidae > Potamilus > Potamilus streckersoni. Next base: position 430,383 of record JAEAOA010000747.1, on the reverse strand, counting down.
AGAAACCATTTTTTTTTCTTCTTTCTGTCTGACCCACAATAACCTTTAACCTTCTGACCTCAAAATCAATATGCCTCCTTAGACCAAGTTCAAGTCATCCACAAATTTTTTTAACAAGATGCCTGAGACCTCTGGTTGTTTTGTAGAAACCATTTATCTTCTTTCAGTCACCATAACCATAACTTTTGAGCTTTCTGAGTCCTGAAAATGATAGGCTTCTTTCTTTCCTCAAATGCAAGCCAACCTGAAAATCTGGTAACAGTAAATGGTACAAAACTGGAGTTATTGTGCAGAAATAACATTCTGATGGATGGACAAACAACATGATAACATTGCTAATGGAAGGCACATAAAAATGACATCAGCAGGCATATAAAATGACACGTTTAATAAATGAAACTGACTATTCACATAATGCATTATTTCCTTAGTAAAAAGTTCAAACCTTTTGTAGCTGAAAACTTACGATATATAAAACTGACTATGTTGTATAAGAAATTTGACATCAGAATCCAGTAGATAATTATCCCTCCTAACAGGACAAGAAGTGATGAGAGAACAGCTATACCCTCAGCGCCTCGTCCAAGGAAACGCCTGCAGACATCAGAAAATTCTACCATCTGCCCATCCAGAGCTGAAGAAAATATTCTGGTTACAGACACTATCAGTCCAATCATATAGATTATTACAAACTCAAAATTCATCTTTCTGTTGTTAGTTTTAAAATATTTAAAAATTTACAGCAGATAGCTACCTTCCTACCTGAAAAATAAAGTAATATATTACTTTGGTATATTGTAACAAGAGTCCATCCAAGGGACTGATACTCAACTGGCCAAAAAGAATAGGTGAGAATCCATGAGAATATTTCTTTACCCTTTGCCTTCTTTTTAACTGCAAATTACAGTAACCATATGAGATATCCTTCACAAAGTCCAAGATAGAAAATTAGTAACAAAATATTTTCTTATATATTTATGTTAAAATGTTCACAAGATATGTTAGTACAAAAGTCCTTTGACCTGGAGTGCAATGTCAAGGATAGTAGATCAAAGAACTTATCTCTAATGTCAAGAGGTTAATATTTAAAATTACTGTTTGAATTATTGTATTCACAAGCCAATATACTTTCAAAAGCTCAAGTTATAACCAATGAATTGCACTATATCTGTTAAATATTCAGAGAAGTCCACAACACGCGTTTCATAATTCAATAATTCTTGCTTGTACTCTGATGTGCACAAACCCATACAAACAGAAATCTGAGACACAACAATTGACTTTGAAATCAAAGTCAAGAGTGCTAACTTGATTTCAAGATGTTTGTTTAAGTGCAACTAAATACAAAGTTTTCTAAAAATCCATAAAGCTCACAAAATCCATAATGCCCACAAAACACGTGTTTCCAGTTGACCGACTGACCACATTTCTCTTTGCTGAACCCAGCACTTTTCCCCATGGTGAAAAAAGTCATATATATATATATATATATATATATATATATATATATATATATATATATATATATATATATATATATATATATATATATAACACAGTACATGTTTTGGAGGTCATATCTTCATTAATTAGGACCAATTTCATGTTATCAGAAGACAAACCTTTTAAATCTAACAGCATAACCAGTAATAAGATTTAAGTTATTCACAAAAGTTACAAAGAGCAGTAGAAGTTCATGCCCACCCAAATCAACCCGAGTTAACTGCCTAGGTATGTTCTTGGGAAAAGGCAATTAGCTGCCATTTCCTTGTCATGATACAGCCAATAATGTTAAATGTGCCATTAAACCAACCTACGAACACACTGACCATAATGGAGGTCAGATCTGCACTATTTTTATACATGATGAAGTTCATGTTCCAGAATGTTTTAATAACAAGTCCCTCCAAAGGACTATCACTCTACTGTCCAAACAAAAAATTTCAGTAATCTAAGATAAATATGTTTCTGACATTCACAAAGTTGGTACTTACACTGCTTGTTCCTGACATATATGACATATCAAGCGGTCTAAACCAAGAAGACTAGAAAATGAAAACTATGCACTAGTAGAATTTAACATTTTCTAAATCTTCTTATTATCCTTCAATTTTTACTATAAGAATAACCGGTATAGAATCAAATATCCGGGATATAATCTGCGTTACATATGTACACAAAGTAAAAATAGATGTCGCTTTGGCTTGTAGACTTTTAGGGAATTATACAACGTTTTCAGTTTCCGCAACTAGTCTATACAAGCTGGTTGTATTTATAGTTTTAGCACATGTGAAGACAGAAATGTAGAGGTTTACAAACACAACGTTTTTGTGTTTATTTGTTTGTCATAACTATGTGTTGTATTTGCCTTTGAAAAAGACTCATTAAGAGTCGAAAGCGCTTAGGCTAGTTATTTACTAGTTTCGTACTGTTCGTCGTCAGTTTATTGCATATATATATATATATATATATATATATATATATATATATATATATATATATATATATATATATATATATATATATATATATATATATATATATATATCTGGTGACTGCCTAAATAATATACTTACTTGTAACTCGTTTTGAAATGTTTACAAGGACTTATGGTGATTGGAAAATATATCATATGCTTTAAAAAATATAATAACAAGCAATAGGAACTACTTGGAAAGCTCTTCAAAACAAGGAAAAGTAGGGAAAAACTAGAAAATGTCACAAAAAGTAAGGTAGAATAACAATAAACTACTTACTCTGCCCCTCTACACACTTCAGAATCCTGTAACTGGTGTAAAACATGAGGCCAGCCATGAAAACCAGTAATGCGATGCCATTTATAAAACCTGCCTGCAATAACACAACATCAGTTTAAATTATATTTCTTTGCTTAATCACTGATAAAAAAAAAACTAACAAGGAAATGAAACTTGGATTGGAAAGCAAAGACAGAACACTTATAGGAATCCCACTTTCTTGAAATGAAAACTGAAACTGATATACAGGACTGATATATCATAAATGAAGTTTCCAAAAATGACCAGTCTTTTGAGTCATGATTAAGTCTGAGTGAATGATAAAGAATAGGTAGTGGCACATAATATATATGTGTATTTGATGTATAGAAAAATAAGAAAATACAAATTTCAGCTAGTTCAATAAGTGGCTGACCATACAAAATTTTGTAATTATGTCATGATTAGGTTAGGCCTAGAAGGAACAGAATTCTTCCTAACCAAAACTGAGAACTACTGAATTAAAGCTTACAAGCGATGTGTAGCAAAGATGTTCATTTTCTAGTACGTATGACAAACCTGCAAGTGTATATTATTTCTAACACCAACTCTCTCATTCTTAATCTACTATTCTTCATTGATGGAATAAATATAATATAAAATACTAATTTCTCATTGCTTTTTGAAAAATCTATACTTGTTCACAGCTCAAAATAATTTGTCATTGCTTTTTGTAAAATCTATGCTTACTGCACAGTTCAAAATGACATTACTGATATGACATCACTATTTCCAATGTTGTATCATAGCACTATGAACTTTGGGAGAGATTAGACATAAAATGACATGGTTGTGACTTCTGTCTTTTATCAAATGATTTTATTAATTGCAGTAACAGTCCTTTGAAAGAAAATGATACAGTCAATGAAAGGCATACAACAGTGGGAAATCTGTAACTAGTAATGGCCTGTCATAAATCTGCCAATCAGCATTTCTATTGCAGAAAACAAATGTGATCTCAATCTGTAATTTGTAACGACCTGCCAATCTGCATTTCTGTTGTGGAAAACTATGGTATCGTGATCTCAACAGCTGTGATACTGAGAATTTTCATTCAACAACATACCATAACAATAAATAACAAAGCAGATAAGTAACAGTTTCATTTAAGACTGCTTAGAAGTCTTTTCATGAAAATTCCATGTTGATATGACCAAGTTAGGAAGGTGTACTGATAACAAGATTTTCAAGATGGCACTTCAGCAGCCATATTTTCCTTTAGAAGTAACTAGATCTTGGATTGAGAGTGTGGAATGTTTCATGGCCATCCTCCAAGTTATTTAGGAGCTGTAAGTAACTTGTGATAAAGGATGGACAGATGAAAGACAACAAGCCTTTACATAGGTTTTTCTGATTTATGATCAGTAGATTAAAATGGACAGACTTATCATTAATTCATGGAAATTCTTTGGTCAGTATAGCATCAGTCCCTTCAAAGGGATTGTGTAGTATAATTGGGGTCATTTATTTCAAAAGCAAAGAATAAAGGAGGCATAAGGAAATCTGAAATGTAGAATCCGAATAATGACTTGATATATGGTAGATAAAAAGCGAGATTTATTGTCATCTCGCAATTTATTATTGCCTTGTGGCCATCTTGTAAATGTTAACTCTACTAATCTTTGCTGTATGGTCATATTGACATAGGATTTTCACAAAAAGACTTCTTATCAAAACTAGTTCCTTGTAAAAGAAAATCGTGCTCCTCAGATATTTAAGATGGTTTCCATTACTTGCTATTGCTACTTCTTCTTGGCAGACACTTATACTGACATGGGATTTTAATAAAAGACTTCTTATGCTATCATGATGGTTCTAAATAAAAATGGTGCCAATCTGAAATCCAACTAAAAGACTTATGTTGTCTAGTTGCTTCTAAATAAAATTGTTTCTCTTTCTGACTTCTTATAATGTCTAACTAATACTAAATGATAATGGTGCAGACCAAAATTTCTTGGTCAGGTGGCTACTTTTTAAATCTTGCTATTTCTACTTCTCCAGATTGGATAGTTCTAGCAATATGGGATTCTCACTGATAGGATGAGCTTTAAGAACACTCTTGAATGAGATCACTGTCTGTGTCTTTGTGTCTAAGTGCAGTGGGCAATTTGTTACATGTTGCTGGGCCCTGGTATGCAAAACAACATTGTCCATATGATTTCAACTTCATAGTGGGAATATTGAGAATGCAAGTGTCAGATGAAGAGTGTAAGCATCTTGCAGGTGTATACACATGGGTGAGGTCAGATAGGTATGTTGGACTGCAGCCCGTCAGTTAAATGTAGCACAGAGAACAAATTTTGTGTTTAATTCTGGATCATATGGATAGCCAGTGTAGGGTACAGAGCAATGAAGAGGCATGCTCTGATCGTGGTACTCTATGGATGATCCGAGCAGCAGTGTTTTGAAGTTTCTGAAGGAGATATTGAGATTAACCAAACAGAATTGAATTACAATAGACCAGTCTTGAAAGCACTAAGGAACACACAAATGTTTTAGTGGCATCAACTGACAGATACTTGCAAATGGAGCTGATGCGTCTTAGCTCAAGATATGCAGCCTTGCATATGTTCGTGACATGTTGATGCAATAAGAGAGTACTGTCAAGAGTGACACCGAGGATTTTTACTGACTGATTGGTGTTGCTGATATTTATCATCTGAAGTAAAGTATGTGAATGAGAAAGTATTTGTGTTGTAATCAGGATTGCTTCAGTTTTATCATCATTCATCTGCAGCTTGTTAGATCAGAAATGCACCTCTCTATGCCTTGGGTGGTAGCTTCAACTTCAGCAAGTTTGCTAGATCTGTATATTTGGGTGTCATCAGCAAACAATTGGTGAGACACTGGATGATGATCTATGACACTTGAGAGTAGCTGAGTGTACAGAATGAAGAGAACAGGTCCAAGAACAGACCCCTGTGCAACACCACAGCATAGATCAACTGGGCTGGAGGGTTTTCCATTTGCGGACACAATTTGTGTCCTGTTGACCAAGTAGGACTTGAACCATAGTAAGGCCGTATCGTGAATGCCAAATACATGCTGAAGACGGTGAAGTTTTATATCATGGTCTATAGTGTCAAATGCTGCAGACAAGTCAAGGAGAGTGAGGACTGTAGTCTTTCTGCCATCCAAAGCGGAGAAAGGTCATTGACTACTTTCAGAAGAGCGGTTTCAGTACTGTGGCGAGGGTGATATGCAGACTGTTCATTGCTAAAAATACTGTTTGAATTCAGATGAGATACAAGTTGGGATAGAACAACTTTTCTAAGTTTTTTGACATGAATGAGAGATTAGAAACTGGTGGTAGTTCTTTATATCATTATGATCAAGTGTTGGTTTCTTCAGCAGAGGCTTTGCAAAAACGGTTATGTAAAATGATGGGAATTCCCCAGATGAGAGAGATGTATTAATAACATCAGTTAGTGAAGGCAATATTAGATCAAAGCACTCTAGCAGCAGTGACGTTGGAATTGGATCCAGTTCATATGACTTTGGTGCACTCTTCAAATACATTTCTAAAATTTATAAGTAGCATTTAAATCATTAGCACTTGATTTGACTAAAGTTAAAGTAATATTTTAAATATTCAGATAACAATATTTTTTTTATACTAAATTCAAATAAAAATATCAATAATATTGTAAAATACTGGTTAATAGTTTTATTGTAAGGTGCATGGTTGTGACGTGGCTCTATGCCATATACAACATCCAAGATACCTATCACATTAATTATAACAATAATAAAGGAATACAATGCTACAGTAAAAAAATCTCTAAATCAGAAAGATGTCATATAAGTAGATTATAGATTATAGATTTTTATATCTGATTTAAACATTCCACACTAATGTAGTATGAAAAAAATTGTCTTAACCACAGAAATATGTTTAATTCATATTTAGATGTCATTTAGCATGCAAGTAATTTGATTAACATTTTAGAATATATACTATAGACATTATTTAGAAACATTACTAATATTATTACTATTAATGTTGTTGTCGTTGTTTATACTGCAAATACAATACAAATAATTCCTAAATATAAGTGTAAATATCTGATAAACATAAAAATTATTATTAAAATTATTTATTCATTTCAAAATCTGATTACATATTTCAATTGTACAATTATGATTTAAAAAAACATCATCCACTGTTTTCAATATATTTATGATTTTATTTATATTCATCATTCATTTGGTAGAAAAAATTAATGTCACCTGAATATTTTAATTATTAGCTTGATTCTGCAAGCATATGTATATCACTCTTTGTGACCTCTATAATAATAATAATAATAATAATAATAATAATAATAATAATAATAATAATAATAATAATAATAATAATAATAATAATAATAATAATAATAATGTCCAAAGTACTTGCTCTTTTTAATACAGTGAAAGCACTGACATTTTAAATGATAATTAATGAATTTTCCCAAATTGTAAAAAGCTATATTTTTTTACTCAGACTGAACATATGCATGTGTGGCATGTACAGGTGAAAAAGGGACACATTTCATTAGTTCAACAAAAATGACTTGAAATAAACATGATTGCTGTAAAAGAGTTGACTGTCAATGTAATTATAGATCAACAGAATCTCACAACTTTTATTCAATAAACATGAAATCTGAGAAACTAGTGGAATAAAAGTTAGACAATATGCCAATAAAAAATGGTTACCAAATATTAAATCATTCAACTAATATTTTAAATTTTTCATCCAATAAACAAAAAGTAAGGATCCTCTACATAAATCATTCAAATTAAAAAGAACATGATGATGATGGTCTTCTTCAAGTATTCCAGTTTCCATGGTGATGACATTGGTTTTCCTCAGGTATTAAGCTTCCATGGTGATAATAATGGTGTTCTTTAGATATTCCAATTTCCATAGTGATAATAGTGGTTTCTTGAGATATTCCAGCTTCCATAGTGATAATGGTGGTTTTCTTCAGGTATTCCAACTTCCATAGTGATAATGGTGGTTTTCTTCAGGTATTCCAGCTTCCATAGTGATAATGGTGGTTTTCTTCAGGTATTCCAGCTTCCATAGTGATAATGGTGGTTCCTTTAGATATTCCAGCTTCCATAGTGATAATGGTGGTTTTTTTTAGATATTCCAGCTTCCATAGTGATAATGGTGGTTTCTCTAGATATTCCAGCTTCCATAGTGATAATGGTGGTTCCTTTAGATATTCTAGCTTCCATAGTGATAATGGTGATTTTCTTCAGGTATTCCAGCTTCCATAGTGATAATGGTGGTTCCTTTAGATATTCCAGCTTCCATAGTGATAATGGTGGTTTTCTTCAGGTATTCCAGCTTCCATAGTGATAATGGTGGTTCCTTTAGATATTCCAGCTTCCATAGTGATAATGGTGGTTTCTTTAGATATTCCAGCTTCCATAGTGATAATGGTGGTTTTCTTCAGGTATTCCAGCTTCCATAGTGATAATGGTGGTTTTCTTCAGGTATTCCAGCTTCCATAGTGATAATGGTGGTTCCTTTAGATATTCCAGCTTCCATAGTGATAATGGTGGTTTCTTTAGATATTCAAGCTTCCATAGTGATAATGGTGGTTTCTTTAGATATTCCATCTTCCATAGTGATAATGGTGGTTTTTTTTAAGGTATTCCAGCTTTGATAATAATGATGGCAGTTTTCTTCAAGTATTACACCTTCCAATTTCCATGGTGATGATGATAGTTTCTTCAAGTATTAAGCTTCCATGATGATAATAATGGTATTCTTCAGATATTTCAGCTTTTGGTATATTCCACTTTCCATGGTGATGATGATAGCATTCTTCTGGTATTTGCATTTCCATGGTGATTATGGCAGTTTTTTCAGGTATTTGAGCTTCCATGGTGATGATGGTGGGTTTTTCAGGTATTTGAGCTCCCATGGTAATAATGATGGTTTAATTCAGGATTTCCACCTTCCATGGCCATGATGGTGGTTTCTTAATGGTATTCCAGCCTTGATGGCCATGATGGTGGTTTTCTTCAGGAATTCCAGTTGTTATGGTGATGATGGTAGTTTTCTTCAGGTTTTCTATCTTTAATGGTGATGATGGAAGTTTTCTAGCTTTAATGGTGATGATGGTAGTTTCTTCAGGTATTCCAGCTTCCTTCATGCCACAAACTGTTACAAGTTACCTGTTCCTTAAAGGTTGAATATTTTATTGATTCAAAGATAAGTCACATTTTAAAGAGCTGAATTTCCTGATGGGAAAGAAGTCTTACCTGTTTAATGGCCCAGGGCATGCTAAGTAGAGAAGTCCCCATCATGGTATTCCATAGAGAAAATCTGAAAGCAAAAAAGTACTATAAAATAGTTTAAGAGCCCGACATTTTTACACAAGCAGCAATTGGAACAGTTGAGAAACAGTGATACATGATATTTTGCTGTTATTTTTTTTCACTGGTAGAAGAACAGTACACAAAAGTTTTATAACAATAAATAGGTTTCAGCAACAAATTTTGTCATCTTATTTAACAAGCATAAGTATAATTCATAAACATTACATAACAATTACTAGTAACAAATATCATTCAGTTTTTCTCTCTTTAAATACTGCTTTATTCCTATATCACGAATGAATCTTCTACAGCATTTGCCATTTGAAAAAAACAAATCTGAATTTGATGTGTAATGTAAAATTGGGATTAATATAATAAAGAAGCATTTTACATTTGCATTATGAGCCTGAAATCATACATTATACAAACCAGTACAGCACCTGATTTGCTATCAAGTTATTAAATGCAGACTGGAGACAATATGGTTTGCATGTTGGCAGATGTTGCATAAAAATATATTTAAGGTATAAATCCACAATTAACTGATGACAAATCTGGATTTTGTCAAAATGTAAATTGTATGTGAAGCATGGAATCATCATGAAAATGGATTAACATCTTTTTCCAAATCTGCACAGTTTATGCAAGTGCAGACATGTACACTGTATTTTACAGAGCTGCACAAATGCTGCAGGTAAGAGACAAACAAATTACCATGCCAAATTATGTACTTCTATGAAAATCAATACTGTAATATAATAAGGATGAATTTGTGTTCATATAGTCCTCCCTCATTTTAATACCCCTCATTATAGCATGGCTGTTGTTATATGATGGGTATGGTCAAGGATCCAATTTTACTAAGTGCTTGTAAAACTATGTATCATCTACTTTATTATATGACAATTTCATTAAAAGGAAATCATAAGCTCTCATGTACAGCATTATAATGAGGGAATAATGTATCAAGTACTTTTTAAAAAAACAGCTTCACTATAAGGAAGTATACCATCTGGCTTCCCTGTACAGCATTATGAGAGCATACTATATCATCTATTTTCATTATAAGATGGTTTAACTATAAGGAAGTATGATATGGTTCCAATGTATAGCATAATGAGGACAGTGTCACATATTTTATTGAAAGGTGGTTTCGCTATAAGGAAGTAGACCATATAACTTTCACAGACAACGATATGATGAATGAGTACTATATCATGTACTTCATTATAAAGCAGTCTCACTATAAGACAGTGTCCTATATGACTTCTAAAGGCATTATTGCATCATTTACAGCCTACTCACAGGTCTACAAAAAGTTTAGACATGCCCATGTTAAAACAGTGTGTCTGTGCAGACCTGTAATTTTATTATATCAAGCTTACACTGTGATAAAACTGTTCTGTTGACCCGGAGCACTGAGAGGATGAGAAACATGAATTGTTACAGGGACAACATGGTCTGGCATTTGCTGTAATAAAAAGAAAAACACTGATGTATACTGAAGTAAATCAAACATCTTATTTCTTATACTGAAGAAGAAATAGCAGTAATTATATGTCTGTATTCCAAAGGGAATAACTTGTTCCATGTGCAAGGCATCATACAATGATGTGTCATTCTAAGTGGACTGTACCCAGAACATGAATAATGAAAGTCTACATAAGAATGAATAGTATTCACATAGGACTATCATACACACCCACACCAGACTACCAGGCAATCAAGAAAGCAACCCACCTACAAACAAATTGATGTATAGTCTTTGCCAATACTAGTGATACTTTGTAAATCCCTTCCAATTATAAAACAAGTCTCAAGGATAAACATGTAACAAATACTCAAAACTTAGTCATTTCATTCAATAATTTCTAATTTCTGACCCAACTTCACCAGGGAGTCCCTAACACTATCAACCTGTTCAGATTACAAACCATTTGAAAGTTTTCAATGTATACAATGAGCAATGCTCATGCTTTTTTCCTAGTTCCTGGAAAAGTCCATTTTTGGACAACACATAAACAGAAAGTAAACACTGCTTCTAAAACATGCATAAAAAGAAGTCTGAAAACTGTTTCTTTATCTTATAAATTTATTTAAAAAACTTATAAATATATATGCTGATTCATAACAAATTTCATTATTTATGAAAGTGATTACAAAAATCAAAGTAAATTATTATTCTAAGGATTATTATTATTGTCATTATTATTATTATTGTTGATGCTGTTCATGTTGTTACTATTATTTTTTTAATTACAGATTTGTTCTGCTTACATTTCATCATTAACTCATATATTTTAAAAATAAAAGCATTTTTCAATCTATTTTTTTCCAACTAAAAATTTCTTATAATTAAATGAATAAAATAATGAATTACAAAAATGAGGAGCTTTATTTGATGAATCTATTTTTTAAAATATTCCACAAAACAGAGTTCAAGTTATGATATATGCATGGAAACAACTGTTGGAATTGAAAATTTAATGCCATAATTAAGGACTATTAAAACTTGTGATGTGTACCTATATAAACAAAAGTCCCTTGAATGGACTGATACTGGCTGAAAAAAATTTTCAGGAACTAAACTAAAACCATTTCTTTTCAAATGCAGTGCTGAAACAATCTCTGCTATTATTGAGCAATAACAACACTTTTAAGTTAGCCCATTTGATGGCCATATTAAATGCACAATATTCATTTAGAACCAACGAGATACCCATTTAATTCTTTTGTAGAAAATCCTATGTTAATATTACCATTAATTCATGAGAAGTGATAACTAGATTTCAAGATGGTTTTCATTGCTGAAATATTTGATGTCAGATCGACATCATTTTAAAACCAATAGACATTATATTTCTTTATGGTTGTAGGTTAAATATCTAGATGATTCTTGATTGTAAGCAAGTTTACTACAGCTTGAGTTAAAGATAGTCTTGTTGCTGACCGTAGAAGGTTCCAGAAAAGAAATTTCCATTAAGTTGACAGAGTATTGTGATCTATGTCAGGTTGTGGGCTATATAAGCTTGTTTACATAGGGATTATTCATTCCTGCCTTATCATCAGAAGTGGAATCAGTCTTGTTCAGGTTTTAATTTTGTTGGATTTTTTTATTCAAATTATTATTCACTTGAACTACAACGTGCTCAATTATGTTTTGGACCAAACCATGAATATGGAATTACAGTGAATTCATTCAAAGACATTTGGAATTATATATTTGTGATACATCAAAAGACTTAGCAAGCTGCCAGATTCTAAGCCATTAGCATATTTGCACATTCAAGATTACAGGCATAATAACACGTTCAATATTGCAATTTATTTGGAACACAACTGTAATTCTGTTGGAACTTCATACACTTGGACTTGTGATAGACCTTTTAGGACTACATGGGATTTAGTTCATGATACTAGAACTGTTTAAACTTTTCAATTTGTATTATAGGGAAATAGATTTGTTGAATTTTACAAAACTTGTTTGTTTTAGGTCTTTTCTGTTACATAATTTAAAACTAAATAGTTGTAAAAATATCAATTAAACTTTCTCTTTAGGAGTAGCGATAACAAAATTTTAAAATGCATGCCATAATGGATTTCAGATCAGCACTATGTATTTATGATAACAAGACATCATAATAAGTCTTTTGGTGAAATCCCCATGATTACATGACCACCCACCATTGAGAAGATTTTCAACATGGCTGCCATGGTGACCATATTTAAGGTCAGACTGGCACCATTTTCATTTGGTACTAACTTTACATCATAAGTAGTCTTCTGGTAGTAACACCATGTCTGTACATCTTTCTATTCAAGAAGAGTAACAATAACAAGATTTTGTGTCCATACGGGATGCTAGACTGGCACCATTTTCTTTTAAGGCCAACTAGACTTTGGAATGATTGAATGTTAAGTTTTCTTTGCATTCTTCCAAGCAGTTTATGATGAGTAACAAAAATCTATGCTGTATGATGAAAATATTGGCACATAAATTTATCTAAATTGTAAACAACTTTATTAATGAATTCTGGCAAACAAAGACATTATGATATGTATCATGATACAGAGCACACAATATATATCATAATATATACCTCATGTTAATTTGATATATACCCCATGCAATTGAATGTATACCCCATGCTAATTGGGAATATACCCCATGCTAATTGAGAATATACCCCATGCTAATTTGGAATATACCCCACGCTAGCTGAGTATATACTCGATGCTAATTTGTAAGTGAGCTACTGATAAGGTGAATTTGTCTTTAGTTTATTCCAATCTAATCACCTATTCTCCAGCAATCTGTATAAATGTGCATGGTGTTTCATTGTCAAAACTAGCAAAAAACAAAAATATTGTTGAAAAAACATGAAAGGTATATAATATATGAATAATTAAACCAGATTTACAAACTCAACAAAACTATCTAATGCCTTTCATGTAACATTTTAAACACAAAAATAATTATATTTCTAAATGTATGAAATATAATGTGCTCTCAAATCAATTATCAATTATGGAAAGTGATCATGTACATAATCAATAAAAGATCTGACAGGGAATCCAAAGCATCTCAATTCTAGATATGTGCATCCTTCATAACTGTGCTAAAAGCATCATGCACTAATACAATGTTTTGTTTGAACTTTCTCATAAATGTACTGTAAATTCAGTTTTAAAATGGTTAACTGAATCACATACATGTTTATCTCATCATCATGCCATTGCACTAGCACACCTTGATCCAAACAAATTATGCCCCAGTAGGACTTAAATCCAAATAATTTAATGTAGTTTGTTTTCTTTTATGTGATAGACAGAATTCAGCCCTTCTTTGTGCCATTTGAAACAGTTTGAGAGAGAGAGAAACACATTGAGAGAGAGAGAGAGAGAGAGAGAGAGAGAGAGAGAGAGAGAGAGAGAGATTTCTGCCTTTCTTCATGCCATTGTACTCCAAATGAGTAATAATTTATTTCTTCATGTTGATATAGTAACTGTGAGAGAGACATCAATTTAGGAGTAGCAATATTAAGATCTTCAAGATGGCCACTGTGGTGGCCATACTGGATTTCCTATTGGAGTTATTTTCATCAGGAACAACTAGGCATTATAAAAAAAATTTCTTTTAAACAAAACCATGTTGTTATAACTTTCCATTCAGGAGGACAAGTGATAACAAGATATTTTTAAGTTGTCAGGGAGGAACCATTTCTATATAGGGCCAATCGGACATCTACTGGTACAAATGCTATGTCAATATTACTATTTATGACGAGAAGCAATCAGAAGATTTTCAAGATGGCTGATGGTTGCCATACTTAAAGTCTGAGCAGGACCATTTTCATTTAGGACCAACTAAAACCTTGGGACAATTTTTCTTTTTCTACAAGTGCCTTGTGATCCCATGAGATGTCACTGGTCATGTGCCTGATCAGAACCTTAGTGACACTGGTGTGATCAGTTTGAAAGCAAATTTTAAAGAAAGAAAAAAAGCCAACTATACAGCACAATTTATGATTTTCTGCATAGAAATGTTGCAATTATCATTCCTTTTCTATCATTAGCAATTTTTTTTGCAGTTAAGAGTGCACCTTTGCAGACGTAAAGTGTTGCAGACCACTTTCCAAACTGTGCAAACTTCAATGAACTGCAAGTTTCAGTCAATGGTGGTTGCTGACTGCACAAGCCATATCCAGAAGGGACAGGCTTAATCAGTGAATTTAAAACTTTCATAAATGAAAGGATAGCATCATGAATGATTTCAGCACATCTTTCACTACAGTTCTGATAAGGAAACAAGCTTGTTTGCCATTGGCAAAGACAACCACATGTGCAATGACTACCAAGGCACCTTTTGTCCAGCTTTGACAGGAAAGTTTATGTCAGCCATTACAGCTCCAACAAGACACATAGTCACTGACTGTCTGGCTCTCCTAGTACAAATCAAGTAACTTCTGCCCAAAGCACAAATAAGATTGTTCTGGACAAAGAGTTGGCAATGCAATGTCAGCTGTGGGTGCAATATACAGATTTGGTGTCACAAATGCATGCATGATTGAACAAAATGGAAGAAATAATGTCCAGCCTTTCTAGTAATACACAAACCATATCAGCTGTGACTTCTGCAGGTATGTCACACTTGGGTCACTTTGACAAGGCTTTTGACATGGAGCACAAAGGGAGATGGACTCTGATGTCCATGTAGATGTTACTGCATGGCTAATTATGACAGATATGGACTCCAAAGAGGTTCCTTGCAAAAAGCAGATCTAAATGTGGATGTAAAACTAGATGAAGTTGTGAATAAAGGTCCACATTCAATAATAACTTCTGACAAAGTTGAAGTATACCAGATAATTAAATTGTGACATTTTTAAGGTACCCAGAGAGAACATTGAATTCTGGAAAGTTGTGTCCAAGCAATGAATGCAGATGTTTCAATACAAAAACTGCAGACTTATTGCAAATACTGATCTCAACTTTAAGGGCAACTGAACTGCTTAAAAAACCCAAAGGAAAACCAGTGGGAATTACCTCTGGATTCAGTCCAGGAGTTTGTCATAAACATTTTCAAATTGGCATCTTTTTATTCAGTGAATTTTTCACTTATCAGGGCAACAATCAAATGTCAAGGATTACCCGACAGGGCTGCCTCCATCACAATAATTAATGGAGAACATCAACTAACACAGTACTGGCCTCATCTCCAATAGTTGATGTTATTTTCAAATAAAAAAATTAATCAACATTACCCATCTATGACTTTTTATAGAGGTTTTTAACTAGTGGATTCAGGTTACAGTCTGTAGCTATAGCTAGATCTGCAATTTTATCATTAGCTATTCTTACTTCTCAATCCACTCTAAGCAATAATGTTTTACTAAAGAGATTTATCAGAGAACTATTCATTGTAAAGCCTTAATTCACAAAGCAATCTGTTTGTGTGATGTGCAGCTAGTGTTTACAGTACCTATTTTTATTCTTCACAATATAATGACCAGTTGTCCTTGAAGGAACTTAGTATGATTTTAAACATAGTGCTTGCATTATTAACAGTGTGTGTGTCTTTCTTGTGATTTGGATTTTTAATGTAGCTTTAACAATTTAAGTCATTTGGTTACAATGTCAGCAGTGAGGCAGTTTACAGTGATGTCTAACATTAGGACATCATGCTGCAGACATCTAGTATCATGTCCCACCTGGTCACATTATCTTGATACCAGGTTGACCAGTCATAACACTAACCTTTTAATACTCAATGCCAAGTGAGGCTGATGCTACACTAGTTTTATAAGTCTTTGGTATGACTCGGCTGTGGTTCGTACCCCTTTTTTTTTTCCCCGCATCCAAGGCAGTTGCTGAACCAGTTAGGCAACTGGAGAACAAAACAGGTGTCAGACACACATCATATGCAAACAATTGGCATTAGATTTGGTGCTAATATAGTGGGTCCCCGATTACAAATGCCCTGGGTTACATATGATCCGGGTTACAAATGCCAGACCAGCCAAAAAATGACTCAGGTTATGAAAGGTGACTTGGGTTATGAATCAAATGGCCATTTGCTTGTGCACAAATTTCCAAACATGCGAGCTAACATACGGCTGCCTCTACTAAAATAGAGTGAAAAAAGGTGAGAAAAGAAGTCTGTGGTGTTCTTGTGTTTATTTTTGTGTCATGTTTGTGTTGATTTTGTGGGTTTTGAGTGTGTTTGTGTGTTTTATTGCTAAGCATGTATAAGCTGTGTGAGTGTTCCTTTCTGAACCTTTTTTAATGTGGCAGTCATTTACAGCACTTTTTTCATGTCAGGAACAGATTCAAAATCTAACAATGGGACCCTATGATAAAATATGTTCTGGGTTACAAACACTCCAGGTTATGAACACCATCTGGGAACTGATAAGGTTCATATGCTAGAGCCCCACTGTACTTTACAAATACACATTTCTTCCTTGCTGAACCAAAGCACCATTTGGAGCCCTTTGTATTTTAATCATATCCATTCTACAAAAAAAATTATAAGCTGTAGGTTGCCTACATTGTTATCTGCAATGGACTACTATGTTTTGTAAAATTCTGAAACAAATTTATTCATCAGCACTCAATCCCCACATAAAAATGTTTCCGAAGGAACAATATCAAACTGGAAAAAGACTGTTATGAAAAAAATCTGGATTGATACATCAGTGCTTCTGGCTCATAGCACTAAGGTTGTATCTATTTCTGCTGCCTGTACTGAAGGCAAACAAATAGGTACAATTTGAAGGCAGCTGGTTGGGCTAATGCCCATACTTTTAGGAAATTCTACAATAAACCTGTTACACACAAGAGTGAATTCAGTAGAAAGGTTTTGTCTCTGCATCCAGAACTTCATAATGCTGATGTAATGTACAATACTTGTTTGTTTTAATAACAACACATGCAAGTTTTCTTCATTTCAAGTTGTTAATATTTTCTAACAATGGAAGACTTTCTCTGAAATCTCATAGGACCATGAGACACTTATGGGGGAATTGAAAGTGCTAAATTTAAAATTCAAGTCAATATTTGAGTGTAATTTCATGAAGCCAATAAGTGCCTAAGTGATCACATGCCCAAAGTTGGTACTTCCCACCTACCCTACAAGACATTGAGGCTTCAATTTCTTATGTTCCCAAGACTGATCAGTCACATTGTCAATGTCATCTCATGTGAGCAGAAAGACACAGTAAATTTTAATGGCAATCTTCCAAGTATATCAGAAGTAGCAATAGCAAATTGTGCCAGTGGATTGATGGACATCAAATGATGACAGATGACAGTCAACAGGTCATTCTAAAAGCTCTTATTGTATAAAAATGGACTGCCTTACAGGTGAGGTTACTTAATATTAAGGTATTTAATACCTGAAAAGAAATGAAATGACATACAATACCAAACCTACCTTTTTAAAGAACTTACTTAAACTGAGGGTCATCATATTAAGGGAGTACTTTAAAAAGAACCATTATGTAAGATGATAATTCTGTACCATGAATTAGACCTAATATACACTCATAGTGAAATTTATGCATACTAAATCTTTGCAAATTGTTTTTATTGTAAATATCAGCATTTTTTCTCATCATTTCCAGTCTTCCTAATTTGCTATTTCATTCTACATGGTTATTTTTTCATAAATTGTAATTAAGTTATGAAAACTGAAAATTAAACCATGCAGAAACTTCCCTAGATCCTTAAATGCATGTTTCTTAATATTATACATTTTTATGGTTTAATAAAAATGACATTTTCACTGGCAATTTAGTTCATGGATGTATGCTAATAACAGAAAGAGGTTTTTATTGTCATTGAACATTTTAGGGCTTTTCATTTATTGACAGTTGCAACCATGAAATCTACCTAAAAATATGGTACCAATGAAAAAGAAGAAATAATAATTATTTTAACTGTCATCTATTAAGCTATAATAACATATCAATACTTACCTTTTCATCCAATGGGTGAGTTAGTTGGAACACTTATCTCACCATTGTGATAACTACCAAATGCTATGACTATCAAATACCAATTATAAATATAATAAGGGAGATAATAATTCTATTTATGATTTAACAAGCAAAGTCATCGAAATTAACTTCATCTCATTGGATTGCTTAAAACTGAAAAGAATGTCCCAATAGTTAATTTCATTTACACTTGGCAATGAAAAAAGGTGTATCTTGATATGCATATAAAAATACCAAAAAAGATAAACGGGATAATGAAATGAAATTTAGCACTGAGCCCATTCTATTTTGTTTCCAGATTTTCATTAATAGATTTAGTGATAGGTATTTGATACGTATTGATAATAATTAGGAACACAAGTTGCAACTTTTTTTTCCTCAGGTTTAACAGTCATGATCTAACTAAAATACAATGTCTTTCACTTATATTTTATTTTTGCAAAATTTTTTTTTCAGGAGTAAATACAATTTCCATAGCAAAAATGTTATTTTAATGACAGATCTGAATTGTGAAATACACCAAAAATACATTTTATTGCATGCTATTTATTATCATGAAAATATATGCAAAATGAAACTTAAATGAACAGTGTTAAGAGTTAGATCAGCGAAATTCCATTGCAACAAACTATAGCACTATCTCTTCATAATGGTGTTCACTGGAGTATTTAAAGTAATCCATGTTAAGTATGGTCACCCTAAACTAAGGTATGTTCTAACAAAAAAAATGTTATAATTTTGTAAATAAATTAAAACTAAGGTATTTAATGGTGTGAAATCTCATGTGTTCCTAAATAGCTAAAACCCAAAATGAAGTGAAATAAATTACAAAATTTGACCAACTGAATGGATTCCATGGGCATACATAGGGAATAAGAGGACACCAGTATTCTAAGGTCTTCATTATTCAATGAATGGAATCCATGGTCATACTTAATGAGGAACTTTATAATTATTGGCCAATGTAAGAAAACCACAACATTTAGCAGAACAGATGCAAATGAAAGTTGATAGTATTTTGTTTGTAAAAGCTGTAATTCAAGATGGTACTTATTTAATTTTTTTTAAAAGTGAATTTAAACTTCATGTTCCAAGTATACCACTTGAACTAGATCTGTGGATGCATCATGATTATTTATTATCAAGCTGCCAATTACCTGAATGTTCCAATGATTAAAGTAATCTAAATATCATCCAATGATCTAACAACAAAGTCATATATATATTTTTCCTTATAAACTTTTCTTTTTTAAAAATGCCTATTCACACAAGCACACACACACTTAAGTGTAGCTTGTAATGATATTCTTTCAAATAAATTTAACTTACTGGAACATAATAATTAATACCATATGATTTAAATTATATGGACAAAAGCCATATTTTCTTGTGTGTGCCAATCCCATTATTCCAAAATCTTTTAAATAATTCTATAAAAATTCTGATTCATTTTGAGCATTATGCTTATTTCTGTATTTGCATTTATATCCCGTTTTCACTTATTGCAATGGAATTTTCCTATAATTTCACAGCAATGTACACCTAAAACTGACTGTATTTGCTCATGTGTACCTTGAAAAACCTTCCAATAAATAAGCAAAAAGCTATCTCTTATTAGTGTGTGTAAATAATTTATTTTATTTATACTTCGAAATTACTGCATAAAAGATATATATGAAATCCACTGGAAAAAATTACATTCATCTACCTTATCTTGCAAAAAGGTTTAACAAAAAGCTGCATCTTATATCCCTATCATAACTTACACTTTTTGTCAGTAAACATTCCAATTTCTCACCCTCCATTATACTACACTTGACAGGCATGAAAATCTTCCAGGTGTTAAGAGCAAAAACTTAGCTGTAGACAACAAAAAATTTGGATAACCAAGCTGACAAAATGTTAATTGGATAAGAATTGGAGCATGCCAGCAATATTCTCATCATCAGGTGAGTCACATGTTTCAAACAGCTTAGTTTCACCACCCAGGTGTATCATTGAGAAAGGCAATTAGCTCCCATTTCTTTAGTAAGATATGACCAATTGTGCTCAAAGAGCACTAGATTCATGAACAACAAAACAGGGCATGTACAATCCTACCATTATGTTACCTGAGTAGAATAAAACTGTTTTCCAAAACTGGAGACCAGCTATCATCAAAGTAGCATATTTTGGTTATATAATTAGTTCATGTTGCAATCTTTAAAACTTCTGAGTTTGTCAAGTTTTCATGAAATTTCACAACTTAATTAAGGATTGCTTGTAAAATATTAAGTATATATAAAACTGGATGAAATGATTCCCTTGCTCACCAAGACTCATTGTATATAAATTTCATTTTAAATCAGTAATCATGCAATACACTGTTACTTTTGATAATCATGCAACTAATCCAGACTTATAACTTGTTACAAATAAAATGAATAGCGACACTGATATAAACCCTAAGTGAGATTTTAATTTCCAGGGAGTGAAAATATTCAAAATAATGAGGGCCAAGTAGAATAATGCTCTAACAGTTACCTTCTGCAAATACTCTTTGCTGGGTTGGTAAGAAGAAGTATATACCTAATGTTACATGTAAGTTCATACAAAAGTTACATAAGAAAAGTGTGAAGCCAACAAGCTTTGTAAATTTTAACAGAATAATTTATTTCCCTAGAAAACATTTAAAAATATGAAAAAAGATGTATGGTTTGTGAGTATAATCTGAAAATTAATCCTGGACTTAATAAATATAAGTCATATCATTAAAAAGTTCTAACTGAATCAAAGTTTGAATCCCGATGAAGTTCCAAAACAGAAAGAGATGATGTCTTTTATATCCAGTTTAGTGCTTTTGTGTAAAAAATTTCTTGTTGAATTTTATGAATCAAGAATAATATTCCATCTTTAGAAATCTGAATAATTTCCAACAAATGTCTTTGTCAAATAATTTTTATGAGCACTGGTATTTTATAGGGTTAATAAATTATTTCAAATAAAAAATTTAATTCAACTGGTCACAACACAAAATACATCTGAGCACCAAAGGTATCAATTTACGACTGACTGAAAACACTAATAACTTTAGTTTTAAGCCCAATTTTAGATTATGGAGTCACATGGTCACTTAGTTTAAATGGCACATATATGACCATAGGCCAATTGACACATATACATGACACATATAGATGAATTTGTATGTACTGAACAAACCTTACTATAAGATTCAATAATAAAAAGTTGTTTACAAAATAGAGTTGACAGCAAGCCAAGTATGACCTTGATTATGACCAATGATTTTCACTGTTTTAACCAATTCTGAACCAAGGTCAGGAACTAGGTCAGCCAAAAATGCAATGTAGCAACAATACTGTTTTAATCAAGCTTATAACTGAACTGAATTTTCTAGACAAATATCAAATCCAGTGAATTAAGTTATCATTGCAATAACATGTTATGAAATAAAAAAAAACAATTTAAAACTAACACAAAAATAATTAAATTACATATACATAACACTAAGACATTGGAAGAGTTCTTATTGTTGGCTCCATACCTGCTCTTTATTTAACAATGCTGTTTTTTTTCAAGTAACATGAGTTCTCACTTTGAATGCATATACTTTGGGACCAGTTTGCTATTTATACAGACACAATGAATAATCATATGTTTTGGGTTAAAAAAAAACAGCATTGTGCATGCATGTAATGTAAAACTGAAAAGGCAGAGACTGCCTTGTATAAATCCAAGAACCATAAAGAGCAAATGGATTGTCTCATACAAAGTCACAAGGTTTGGTTGTTAAATAAGACACTTTTTTTGCATGCCTCATTGAACTAAAGATAGCAATGCAGAATAACCGGTTTAAAACTAAAATTTATACAGATGCAAGCCATCCCAGTTGTAAATAAACAAGAGTGACATTCATCAACAGGGTTATCACTGAGAGATGTACTAAATTAAAATCTGATCATGTATTAAAATATTAAAAAGAGGATACACCATATACTGAATATATTAAATACATTGTCACTGACACCTGGCTATAGTTCATCAAAATAAAAACATTAATTTTAAGAGGAAGTTAACAATTCCATCATTTATCAGTTAAGCATAACTACTAAGGGAAATAGAGCAGGCTAACAATTGCATTTCCACTTCTAATTAATATCAATAATGAAAGTTGATTCTCAATGAGTATGCTGATTGGAAACAAAATACAATATGTATACATGTTCATTTTGTTAAATAAATAAACTAAGAGTTCTCAAAAGTTTGAATGCTTATTTTATTTTCCCTTTTATTTGATAATTTTTACTTTGTGAAAAATAAGATCCTTAAGAGATCCAAAAGACCACCAGAGGTGACCACAGATGAATGGTCAGTGAGCTATCAAACTGTTGATCCAACATCATATAAATAAGACATTCTTAGTCTAGCCCAAGAAACTTCCTTGGCTGTTTTTTTAAAGGAGTTATTAAGATGGATCACAAGATTTTGAATCATTTTATTGGGCCAAAATTAAAACTGATGTCAGGCAAACAATACTTGTTAGCCATAATGTATTCATGCACAAGATTTTCAGAGGCAAATTCCTTTGAGAAATATTAAACCTAAAACCAAAAGTCTAAGCTTTTTTTAAAAACAATTTTTGGCCTTCAAAATCTGTCAAGTCTAATTATGGGTCAAATTTTATTTCTGGAAATTTTCAACAAGATATGCATAAATTAGGCATCAAACAATTTAAAAATGTACTGCCTATCACCCTGAAAGTCAATGTGCTTTGGAAAGATTTCATAAGACTTTGAAGAATAAAATTTGGCCATGTTGCTTAGATACAGGAAAAAAATTGGGATACAGGTGTTCATTTGCTGTTGTTTGCTGTTAGGTAATCATTTCAAGAATCATTAGGTTTTAGTCCTTTTTAACTAGTTTTTGGACATACTGTCTTTGGACAATAAGTAATTAAAAGAGAAACTTCTTTCAAATGAATATTCCAAGATTAATCTTTTTGATTGTCTGATTTCAAGCATGAGTTGGCAAAGGCTTGTGATTAGATGATTAGCAAGAACTAATCTTCACTCTCTTAAGTCAAAAATGGAATTAAGGTATGATAGAAATACAAAGGAAAAGAGTGTTCAGCTGGGTGATAATGCTCCTACCTCAAAATCCTCTTCAAGCTAAATTTCATGGTCATATACAATTGAAAAGAAAGTAAATTACATCAATTACATCATTAATACTCCTGACAGCAGAAACAGAAACAACTTTGTCATATAAATATATTTAAGGAGTATGTTGTCAGAAATAGCCCCTTTCGTCATTCAGTCAATTTAGTTGTACTTGTCCCATACAGTGAGGACATAAATGATGGAATACAACCTGACAGTGGTTTCTTTAGTCTAACCAATCGTCAGAATTCAGAAATAATAAACAATCTGGACTACAAACTTTCACATCTACAAATGCAAGAAATGAGTCAGCTAAAACAATTCTATGTGAATATAAGCACTTGTTTCCTGATGTTCCAATACAAATAAAATCTATCGTGATGTTGCGATAGCAGATTCTATACTTCTGAAAAAACATCCTTGCAAGATGAATCCTTTTAAGCAGAAACAGTTAAAACAAAGAATTTGAATATTTGTTGAAGAATGATTTTATAGAACCAAGTAAAAGTAATTGGAGTTCATCATGTATTCTTTTGTGTGTGAACCTGATATTACATTATGCATGTGTACTGTCTATAATAAAGTGAACAGTGTCACAGATTCACTTCCAATGCTAAGAACTGATGGCTGCATTCACAAAACTGGAAATGCACTATATGTCACAAAATTTGATCTTTTAAAAGAATGGCAAATTTCAGTGATGGAAAGAACTAAAGAAATTTTGGCATTTGCAACATCATTTTTTTAAAAAGTTGTTTACTAATATTTGAGTTTAAGGTCTAGCCATGTTTACAAAATATTCTCTAAGAGAACTTTTGACCCCACCCTAGCTATTTTATTGTTTTAGGATTTTATTTAAGGTCAAGATAAATATAATTATTTCATTCATAATTAATTCCCGCCTTAGGATCAGTCTGAGGAAAAATTTTCATGTGTTCAGATATGCTTGAGAGGAATCATTTATTTAAAAATTATTCATTCGTATTACAAAGTGCCCATTGACACTTTGGACAAAAATGCTACTGTGTGATTATTGTGAATTCATTCAGCGACATTCTATATTATATCACTGTTATACATGAAGACTATATATACATCAACTCATTCACTACTATTGGTAAATCAGTACAGAATTGGAATTCATTCAGAAAACTATACTTTTTGGACTTATGAAAGACATTTTAGAATTATTTGGCATTTAATTCACAATAATACAACTTTTACTAAACTTGTTGGTTTTGCTTCTTTCTGTTACTTAGTTTTAGATGAAAAATAAACAACATATACTGACACAGCAGCTTAAAATGATCAATTGTAAAAAACTAAAGCATGACTGGTTAAAAATCACTAATGATCTCCAAAGATCTTGTATAAATTTCATTGACTGTATTACATTATCTCATGGTACCAGTATTATGTTAAATAAAACTGTACAAGATTTGGTCCCTTTCATTAATTATTGAAAGACAAAAGTTGCAACTTCATCATTTTAGGTGCCACTCCCATAGTTGATACTACTACAATAACCAAGATAAAAAGCAATACCATCTTCATGACTTCATAGTGTAATAATCATATCATTTTTAGCTGTTCAAATAACCTTATCTTTTGGTCAGCAGTTTAATGTGCACATCATATATGTTAAACACCGAACAAATATCTTTTCCTCTACAACAAAGCAAAATGGTGATGCTAGAAATGAAATATTGGAAAAGATCATTTTGCAACATTCCCTATTTCATCTCCACTCTGGGTTTCAGCCTCTCTGGTAATCTCCGAGCATAAGAAACACTCTTATTCCAGATTTCTGAGTATTTGTCCCTTATGCATGAGGAAGGAATGGAATGCAGAAAGGAGTGTGATTAAATTGTATACCATATTAAATTCATTTAGAAATGGATATTATTGGTACTTGTTATCATTATTTTCATACATCACTAATGATTAATGAGTAGAAATTCATGACTGATCAATAGTCATAGAATCAGCAGCACAGTTTCAAGAATATTTATACATGTATATGCATATTATTGCAACACTGGCTGATCAATTTTATATACCAATAGTATTTGTATATCATATTGACTTGTACTAACACTTTGTAAGCCATGTTATTTTTAATGTATGTGGTATATATATATATATATATATATATACATATATAGATAGATACATATATAGAGATATATATATATATATATATATACATACATACATACATACATACATACATACATACATACATACATACATACATACATACATACATACATACATACATACATACATACATACATACATACATACATACATACATACATACATACATACATACATACATACATACATACATACATACATACATACATACATACATACATACATACATACATACATACATACATACATACATACATACATACATACATACATATGGCCTGACTTATAGAAAAAACTAAGATGAAGAAAGCCAAATATCAAAATCAGTCAACACAAAATGTATGACTATTTGCTTCCCACTTGAAAATAAAGCCTGTATGGTAGTTCATGACATGTTACCTTTGCAACCCAATAAAACCCTTTAAGAAACTGCCTTCCTGCATCATTTAAAAAGCATATACCTAAAGTTATGTTGTAGTTGAAAGAAACAAAATATTTTGATGTCAATGGTAATGAGATATACATTATCAACCATTTTGTCTTTTTTAGTTTATTGTATTCATTCATATTCTAAAAATACAACAGATGTTATTGTTTCCATTCACATTCTTAGCATACAACAGATATTTGGGGACCCCTAGTGGCTGAGTGGTCTAAAGGGCTGTCCGTTACGGATCACTGCCATCTCACTTCTGTCTGCCTGGGTTCCAGTCTAGGATTCAGCAAATGTGGATATGTGAGAAAGCTTGCCAGTAGCTTTTCATGAGTCGGTTCTTTCTGGTGATTTCTGTTTCTTCCTCCACCATTAATACTGGCCACCATGTATAGCCTATAGTGTGCTGAAAAATGGCATTAAGCCCCACAACAACAACAACAGATATTTGTATTATTGTATCTATTCATATTCGAAACATATAACAGATGTTTGTATTACTATATCCATTCATATTCTAAGCATACAACAGATGTTTGCATTCTCAATAATCATGGTGTGAAATATGGGAAAAATAAAAGCAGTTATCAAATAAATGAACTGTATATATCACATTTATATCAGCAGTCTTTAAGGTTTATTAAACATGTCATTCTTAGAAAAACTATCTTGATATTCAGATGCAGTAAATAAAAAAAAATAATTTATTAAAAAATATATTTCTGATTATATATCATTGAGTATATATCATTGAATATATATTTCTGTTATTATGATTGAATATATATAGTGTACATTCATCTTCATAAATAATATTCCGTTACATCTTCTTATAACATTTTTCTGCAAAACATATCTTTTTATCTCAGTTCTGTGCAGTTTTTCCAACTTTCATTTAAATCAAGAACTAAATCTATCTAAGCAAGAGTGTAAATAAAAAAGTTATCCCTAATCTAGTAAATGAAGTGTTCCTAAAACTTCTGTTTAAGAAAATACCAACATGAAAACAAAACTATTTACAGCTGTAATGGGCCATTATTCATGTCACTGAATTGTTAGTCCTATTGAAGGACCATGCTTTTCTGAAATTTGCTATGACATGCTATGCCACAACCATATCTTGCACCCTTTGTTGCTTTTCCCAGTGCTTGGTACAATTTGTATATGTTCATCTTCTCGATCCAAGTCTCTGCAGCCTTTTGTGTAAATACTGGCTGGTGTGAATGTAGCAACAATTTTCTGACTAACCTAGCTGTTGAAATATATAAAGTAGAAAAACAGCATTGTCCTTGATCTGTCAAGACATTATGCAATGACAGATCTTCTGTTATAATGTCTACAGTTGGGAGAATGGCATGCATGGGCTGATGACAGATCCAAGTTTATACAGCTGGAGGAATGGTATACATCAGATGATAAAAATATGTGTTTATCTTTTGAAATCCAAGGAAAGTCTTCATTAGCTCTGAAATTCAATTTATGATGAAGCCATTTAATCTTACTTGGTTAAAATGTCATTTAATATGCCTGTTCATTATGTATCTCTGTACTGCACCCCCACACTAGAGCATTTTAAGTCTGTTCAATGATTTTGGGCCCTGAGTTGGCCAAGTGATTGCCACTAAAGATCACTCATACATCCCATGTCTTTGTGATTTCAAGTCTCCATTTAAGCAATGTTGGTGTGTTTAAATAGATGCCCAGAGTTTCCTATGGGTTTCTTCCCAGGTTCCTCATATTCACCAAATACATGTATATACTGTACGGCCTGTCAAGTGGTACAAAATAATGTTAAACCACAAAACCAAGCCAAACTGTTCACTGATTTCCACAAATCAATATTCTTTGAAGTACTGAATTAAAATTTCATAAATGCTAGTTTTGTTCTGAATTGCACTGACACATGAAGAGCTAAAAATATTCAGAAGGTATGAAAGACATGGTAATGTAATAAATTCATCTCAGCCTAATGGACTGAATGTATCCATATGCTATATATTCAGTCAAAATATATATCATGTTTTCTGCAAATATCAAGAATTATATCTAGAGAAGTTCCACACTTTCATGATATTAGCTATTTTCCTCTTCATATCTTTATTTGTAAAAATGAAAGCAAACTAAGATTATCAAGTTCGTAATGTGTAAATGTCGCAATATTTTTGCAGGTTTTCTCTTTGCATTATATATATATATATATATACTTTCAAGCATTGAAAATATGCTAAAATAAAGAGTGTGGAAATACTGCACAATAAATAATTTATTTTTGTATCTACCTACCAGAGGACTCTCTTGATGTGGTGCTAGGCGATTGTAGTACTTGTATCTGCTGATGACAGCTGATGTCTGTAAAGAGTCATCTACACTGTCACTCTGTACAGAATAACCACCATTGATGGAGTGATAACTCATTGGCTGTCTGTGGAAAATATTTTATAAATATTTTTTAAAGAAAATATACATTTAAGACTACCTGAAGCCAAAAAACAAAATATGTGTGTTTCTGGTAGGCTGACCATTCCTGTTTTCCGCTGCTAATCCTAGCACTATTCTCCCACCTTCCCTCATGCCCCGTTAAAAGCAAAATTTCCCAAAAATAATTTGTACATCTGAGTACTTGAAGCAATCTGTACATTATATATACTAATTAAAATATATATATAATGCTTAAATTAAAAAATATATCATCCTAGTATTTGAAGAGCTTAGTACAGTATACATACTTATCAATTTATGTTAAAAATGCCCCATGTATCCTAAATTTAAAACCAGTGCAATAGAAAACACACATATTTGGGGGCAACCTTACAAGTTTTTAAAACTAAAAAAAAACGTCCATTCCTACAGGACACAATCAGGAAGCCTTCTGGAAATTCTTATGACATCTTTATATAAAGAAAACAAGAACTCAAAATTCCTCCAAAAACTGAGATTTTACATTACCTTACAAACCAATATTTTTTTCAGAGGTAAAGATAGTGGAAAGGATACAAAATAAATTTTAGTCTTACAACTTACACATAAAATCATTTTTGAACTGAGAAATTCCTTCAATTGGATGAACTCTTCAAACTTTCCTTGGAGCAATGGCAAGAATTGTTGAAATAATAATCATAATGTTATGAATGCATCATAATCTCTAAAGCATGCTGAATGTTCTGGTAAAGAAAGCATTGTTACCACCCTAGCAATAAGAAATCTCAGTGACAGATGGGGCCAAAATTTGAGACATGCCCTTAGACAAGGCAATGGTGGCACTCCTCTGACAATGTAATGGAAAAATCAGATGCACCCATCAGCCAGTTATCTCTCTTTCAGGAATAAATATTGAGATGTTTAGTGAAACTGGCCCATGGGTCTATTATGTTAGCTGCTGACACACAAGAATCTGGCCCATGGGTATATCTATATGTGGTCAATGTCTACCCTGATATTGCTGAACATGTCTATTTGGCACATTCCATGGACCATAAAATGTTGTTTTTAATAAGCAGGTGCCTGTTATATGGATATCTGCTAAGGCAAGTTTGAATATAATAAAATAATGGAGGGACAAGACCTTAAAGGAACATGCCTTGGACTATTACTATCCTCTAAAGTATGAGTTTTAAGCAGTGGTTTTGTTATACATGGGTAATAGAGTGAGAAGACAAAAAAATATGTTACAATTTACCACCGTAAATATTATCATTTGTTAAATTGTACAATCACTATAATATTGCTCAATATTCCATTTTTTAAATTATATATGTAGTAACATTCAACAGAACTTTAGCACAACAGTGGCTTTAGAAGTCAGTCCCATTTTTAAAAATAACCATTAAACAGTATAGAAAAATCCCAAACAGCAAGGAGAAAATCAGCTGTATAATTGAAAATATTTTAAAATTTACATGAAATTTAAAGAGAGACATGTAAAAATTTTCCAAACTAAAACTTTAATAAAGTTTCTGTTATCAAACACAGTCAGACATCACATGCACTCCTGACACCTACCTTGAAACATGTGCACCATTTCTTCTTGTGTCTGGGTTGCTTGCTTGATTTGTCTCAGTGGAAGGAGACAAACTTCGGCTGTAATTAAAATGAACAATGCATCAACCTTTGATATATGTTGTTGTTGTTGGGCTTAACGCCATTTTTCAGTACACCATAGCTATTCATGGCAGCCAGTATTAATGGTAGAGGAAGAAACCGGGAAATCACCAGAAAGAACCACTGACCCACGAGAAGCTACTGGCAAGCTTTCTCACATATCCACATTCCCCTAGACTCAAACCCATGCAGACTGAGGTGAGATGGCAGTGATCCATAACAGACAGCACTTTAGACCACTTGGCCACTTGGAGCCCCCTTTGAGATATGTGTATACCATAATGCCACTTTATATTTTTTTACCCAAATGTGAGCTCTTCTCATCTTAATTTAATTTCCTTTGTTTCTGAATAAAAACAATATTCAGCCAAAATATAGTGAAAACTCACTGAGATACTTTTTCCAATCCCTTTCTTACAGGTTAGCTGAAAATCTAGATGAAAGATTCTTTTTGGTAAAATAATGAAGCAAACCCATTCTCAGAGATTGTTGTATGGATACCAAGACATCTGAATAAACAGAGTACATATCAATGGATTTTCACTGAATTTGAGTACCTGAAAGATGTGGAAATTTAAAGATTAATTATTTTCTTTTCTATTTTACAAATCACTTATTCTTTTATATCTGCAATGTCATAAAAAATGCTGATTGACTAACTCTGCTGTAAAGAAGACTGTCAGACATATTCATAATTGGGATATGAAATCAAAATTCTACAATGTTGTGTAAATGTACAGAAGATTCCTAATCATGCCATTGATGTTGAATTACACTGCAACAAACAAACAAATTTTTTAAACTTTGGGGTCCTCAGGAGCAGATTATTGACCCTTGTCCCACTAAAAATGTTAAAATTCAGGCAAAGTTCCTAATCTTATCAATTTACTCAGTTAATTTTTATTCTAGTTAATTTGTTTCTCAAAATTACAGGACAGTCAGGATAATGACCCATTTATTATCCTTTTACTAAAGCATATAATTCCAGCTATCTAAATGGCTGTATAATACAATTCACATGTCTTTTATAAATAAAAAAAACATGCAAAATTTGTTTATTGCTGTACAGTCTGTCCAATATATTGTAAAGCTCTTCAAAATGAAAAGAGAAAAAAACTAGTGATAGTCTGCAATGATCTTTGGTAAAGTAAAATTGGGATGCAGAACCAGATGATCAGCTGTTAACAGTGATTTAACAAGGCAAACTCTTGAAAATGACAAGTTACAGTTGAACATCAAATAAGAATTATATACATGATTAACGATTTAAAATATAAAAATAACAAAATAAGACACATGTTAAATAGCTCACAGTTTGTCAAATAATACTACAAGTAGTTTTTTCTTAAAATACAAACATGCAGATAGGTGAGGTTTTGTTAATATAAATTTTAGGCAAACAATGAATTTCTATATTTCAATGCCAGATTTTACTGGTAAAATGGTAAACATGTTCAAAATTCATTATTTCTTTGATCAATAATAACAGAAACATTTCTTTGCTTGAATTTTATACATTTATTTAAAAATTAATTGAAAATCTGCAGAATTTTGTTTAATTCTGCAGAACGGCAAGAGTTCCTTGCTAAAAGCTGCTATAGAATGTTGCTTATTAACAGTGACAATGTAAAAAAAGAAAACTCAAATTCTGATTAAGAACATATGTTCTCTATCGTCAGGAGTGAAAGTAGAAAGGAAAAAGTTAGAATGATTTACTAATATACAGTTTTTGCATTCTTGATTGATAAATTAATACAATCTGGATTTTATTTACTTCAATATTATTTGGATGAAAATATAACAAATTAGTGACTAAACAGTTGTCCAGAATTGATTTCTTTAATAAAATCATACTCATATTTCAAGGCAATTATTTTCATTGTAATTATGTTTTTATTCTGTTTTAAAATCAGATATAATAAAACAAAAGAAATTAAATATCCAATAAATCATCAGAAGCAAAACTTGGACAACTATAGTTTATGAGACAAAATATCCATAACAGGGTCTTAAAAATCAACTGTAGCAAGCTAGCATTTTGCTCCAATCAAGCTTATTATGCATAGAATATGCAAAACATTATTGAATAGTAATTGTGTTTCCTCGTTGTAATACTCTACTCTATTCTTGGCTGATCGCAATAATTCCAGTGATTTGTTTTATTTAATAATTCATTTTTATAATATTTAAATGAATTGAATTTACTGATACTTTGTCTTTCAGTATAAAGCCATCTCACTTACATAAGATGGTGCATTTGTATGGCTACCCTCATTAGTGTTATAGTGAGGGATCACTGTATCACTTATCATTAACCTCTACATAACACATACCTGTCTACAATGAAAACCCTCACTCACCCTTCCAATGTGGGCTCAGAAAAGAAACTTTTAGTTGAGAAAATTTTTCCAATCCATGTACTGAGAATGTTCTCAAAAGCAATTCTCAAATTACAACAAAATCAGCAGTTTTGAGTCATGATTTTGATATACCTGTGCCAAACCAAAACTAGAATTTTCCAATACATATAGATTGTTTTCAAAATGATCTCATAAAAGTCTGAGAAATGAAACCAAATATGTAATAAAATAATAATAATATACCTTTTTCATGTTTCTTTCCATTCTTTGTAAAATTAAGTAAGCCTAAGGGACTCTGAAGTTTATGCCAAGTACTCTCCAAAACTGTTTGGGGACTCCTTGGTTCCAGGAGTAAAGAGTCCAGGACTTCCAGGTTAAGAGTCCTGTTATAGGGTTAAACTACATTGAATACCCATATCTGGATGTAAATTTAACCTACCAACACTCCCAAAAATAAACAAAAGGACAAAATAAAAGACTCAGTAAAACTTCTTGTAAACATGCAGACAGAATTGCCAGTTTTGTCATGGATTGGATACCATTTACTTGCTTTAAGTTGCTTACAGGTTAAGTCAAACTGCAAGCAACAAAGATCCAGCTCTTTCATAATATAATGCACTTAAAGATCAGGCACTATATTTTTTGTTCTACTGGTAACTCCTAATAAACTATATAGACCCAAATCTGCCAGCAAGCTTTAATGCGCGATGGCTGATCCAACTCTATGCAGTTTGCAGTTGGACTCAAAAGCAAATACATATGGTATCTCAAGATTTACTGTATAATGAAATACAACTTAACATTGTACAAGTTAACTGAAGTGTCTGTACCAGAGTGCATTAAACAAAGTATGCTGAAGTCTCTAGTGGCCTAGTAATTAGAGCATTTAGCATTAAGAGGTTAAGGTTAGGACTGGTTGATCTGATGTGAGGATAATATGACTGGGTGGGACATGATGCTATATGTTGGCAGTATGATGCCTCAGTGACAGACATCACTATAAACCGATACACAGCAGACATCATAACAATATGACCGAAACATAGTTAGAGCTACATTAAATATCCAAATCACACACACATAGAGTATGCCAGACCACATACCATACTTATTAAATCTTATTACCACAACACATAAAATAAATATTTGGGCAACACAAGCCCTTATAAACAAGCTCTAAATCCATGTGTTGCTTTAACAGAAAAAGCTGAATAATAACCAGCTTTCAAATTCTATAACTTGCCCAGGTTTTCCTTCTATTATGTAACTATAATTTCATAATGTATTAACCATCAATATATTACATTTCATGTAGTGACAAATTATTTTTGTGGTCAAATGAAGCAGTGCATGCTCATCCTTATTTGTGCCACATCAAAGTGTGCAAAAAAACTTTCCAATTTAAGAATAAACCATTTGTACAAATTTTAGATCATTAGACAAACAATATATACTTTTTAATTTAAGTAAATTCAGTGTATTTGTCACATTAAATGTTCAATTTTCTCACTGGCAAGATCATGAATGTACTGAGCAAAACATATAGTTTCGTTATCTTACTAAACTGGAGACAATTTTTTTTTCTCATGAAAATTATTCATTGTACAGTCACTTTTCATGCAGACATCAAATGACAAGGCCAGGTTTGTACTCATAGAGATTACAGTTTAGTCGAGTAATGCTTGCATCTACAGACTCACAATTTCAAGACAGCCTTCTTTCAGTTAAAATTATATAAATCTTACTATGTCATGGTAGCTTTTTACCATTTTATTTTTAGACATCATATGACTATTAAATTCATGTAAATTACACATCACATGAGCTATTTAGTGAAGCAATATATTTTATTTTATCTACAAACTGATTCACCCACCTGGTTCAATTGCCAAAAAGAATGTATTGTACAGTTTGCTGATAAAAGATTTCTTCGGAATTCCATTAAAAACTTTTAATAAAATGAACACCATCCATTAGATGATATTATAGAATATTGTTCAACAAATGCACATCAAAAACAAAACAGAATGGAATTTGATTGCTTAACAAATAACAATATTTTGAGAAAGTGTTTAGGCAAGGGATACTGTGATACCCTTTGTCAATTATCCATCTCTCCATTATCATCTTGTCCATTATCCATTTGTCTATTATTGGCCTGTCCATTATCCATTTGTCTATTATTGGCCTGTCCATTACCCATTTGTCTATTATTGGCCTGTCCATTATCCATTTGTCTATTATTGGCCTGTTCATTATCCATTTGTCTATTATTGGCCTGTTCATTATCCCTTTGTCTCTTATTGGCCTGTCCATTATCCATTTGTCTATTATTGGCCTGTTCATTATCCATTTGTCTATTATTGGCCTGTCCATTATCCATTTGTCTATTATTGGCCTGTCCATTTCCATCTGAGAATTATTGGCCTGTCCATTATCCATTTGTCTATTATCCATCTGTCTATAACCACAACTCCTCTTAAACCTCTGAGTTAAACCTCACTGAACTTGATATAAAGGTTGGCCATGTGACAACTATCTGAAAAGTGGATACATTTTTGGGGCACCTGACCTGGAGTCCCTAGCAGGGTAGCAAATATCAAATATACAACAAGAGGCCAAAGTAGGCATGATACTGTCTATACAACTTAATAACTGACCATTTTAATGAGCAGGTTTATTATACAGTGTAAGAACACATCCTATGAAAACTACCTTCCAAACCTTATATCAGGGGTCTCAAACATGCAACCCATGGAGTTTTTTTCTGTGTCTTGCAACAACACCAAGAATTTGTAAAATAATTAATAATGCACAATTTTTTCTTCACAGCCAGTCAGTTTTGAGAAAACTGGTTGTTATGCCACTTATATATTGTTTCCAACATTTAAAATGGCTACCTTTTATATGAGCTGTTTTTACTGTATGAAAAGGTTACAGTGATAAGTCCCTAGAGCCAATGGATTAGTCCTCATGAGGCCCATGTGGTGACCTGAGTTGGAGACCCCTGCCTGATATGATGTTAGTTTTACATCCAGAACAAAACCTTTCTAAAGATGAAGACAAAATTAATATGCAGTCTTTTGCCTGTAACATTAGCCATGAACTTAATGACAATAAACATAACAGATTGCAAATATGGTTTCAAGAGTGGCAAGAAGCAAACTAATCAACCTAAAACAAGATCACCTCATTGATCTCATTAATGAAACAGTCCAATATCTTGATAATAAAAGCATATATCTGAAGTTTGATTAAATTAAAAAAACAGATAATAAATAAATGTTTTCAGTGTGATAGAAAGCTCAATCAATCAAATGCATGAATAGATAATTATTGTGTGTGAATCTTGCTCATAATCAACACCATCCAAGATATAATTGATATAATTGATATAAGGATTAAAATCAGTCACTCATTATTTAAACTGTCAGAGATCTTAATGACATAAGCACATATTCTTTGTTATTCAAAACAGCAACTGGATCAGAAATATGCCCATCCCTGGGTGGTAACTAGCTCAGACAGTAATATGCAAGATTATCTTATCAGTATGTGTTGATCTTCATCATTATTAAATATATTTCTAGATCCTGATGATATCAACATATACAGTATTGCAATTCCAAGTTTAACTGAAGTGAAGTCCAGAATATGAGAGTACAATGTTTTATTGACAATATATTTCATGTGGACAAAATAAATAAATAAATGCATATACAGGATGCATATCATATGAAGACTTGGAATCATGATCTGAATACTAGGGGTCCAAGATGTTGCACCCACATTACAAAGCTGTGGGATTCCAAAAAATAACTACTAATTCATGTAAATTGCACATCACACAGGATATCTAGTGAAGCAATAAATCTCATTTTGTCAACATACGATCTCACCAGTAAATCTGGATCTATTACTAAAAAAGGTCTATGTAGCATGGGTTGCTAGTAAAATATTTTTATTGCTTATTGAATGTTTTATGAATCTTTGATTTATGATATGGTAAGGTAAATAAACAAATCACACCAAGATGGTTGATCAGGATCTATACACTTTCCTTGATACATGTGTTATTAATACCATTAATAATAGCAAAGATGATGATGTAAATAATAATTATTATATGGGTCTATGACACCCATAGATAGGCATATGGTATGCAAAAATTAGCTGGAGGCACTCAAAATTCTTTATCTTTCATTGATACACATTTGAAAATCAAACCAGGGTTTTGGGGAAACATGAAGTGAAACAAGAATGAGGTGTCACAAATTTGCAGTGCAGGCAGTGATGTGTGTGTTTTATTACATCATACTTTCATTGATGTCAACATCTATTTAAGGGATGGGATGAAAAAAGAGAGTAAACAATGTGGTTGTAGCCATGTTTTCCCTCAACTTATATATGCAAATTCTCCATGCAAATACATATATACAGTAGTTTCAGCAAGTAGAAATTATGAAAGGATATATGCGATAAATTATACCAAAAATTCCTTAAATACATGTCTTCCAATTATACTGCATGACTGGAGATATCCAAAATTATGAAAAGACTGTCACTACAAGCTGAATGATAATGTA
The DNA here is from genome assembly GCA_016746295.1 of Potamilus streckersoni. Classification (NCBI taxonomy): domain Eukaryota; kingdom Metazoa; phylum Mollusca; class Bivalvia; order Unionida; family Unionidae; genus Potamilus; species Potamilus streckersoni. Next base: position 392,974 of record JAEAOA010000747.1, on the reverse strand, counting down.
CCATTTGCTTTTGGTCTTACCCCTTTGCACCCCAAGGAGGGAACCAGACATTTTGTTAACTACTGTAACAGATAGTTTATATTTGGTAAATTATTTGCTAAGTTTGGTGAATGTCCTTCTGCACTGAAGACTAAGTTAACAGAGATAAGGTACTGACACACAAAAGGAGATAGAGAATATATACCAATATTCCAATTTCCCAGAGAATAAAGTTTATGAATTAATACCATAAATTAAATCCAACTGTAAACTACATAAGTCCTGATATGATATGACATAATGTACATGTGGGTCAGGGATAATCTTGTTTGATCTACTTGCAACTTCTAGCATACTGCAAAGACCCTGAGCTGCTGGGGCATTTAGTTAGATCTGACTGGTACACAAGCAACCAGTAGTCAGTAACAACATGTAAATGCTGATTAAATCTTGGTAATATGTAAAATTATTGTGAAAAATTTAATGGAATATGGGCGAAATTCAAAATCCAAGCTTCATTCACCAGTTATACTATCTGCAATGTATAGCCTAACTTGCAGTAAGAAATGACATTAAACAATGAAAAATTCCAATCCAAACATTTGACAGGGATGAAAAATACATGCTCTTTTCTTTATGGGTTAATTTCTTTGTCAGATTAACAGAACTGTTCCATAATATTTAAACTAACTGCATTCACCAATCATTCTTAAACAAACAAATAATGTGCATAATCTGGGAATCTTAAAACAACACAGGTGCTCCCAAAGCACAAGAACAGCTTACAGTCATTTTCCACTGTTCATCAGTATCTGTACAAACTGCAAAGATCTCTACTTTCCTCTGTGAGAGGAGTTGAACTGTTTGCATTCTGACATCTGGACTGAGACAAATAGTAGTATAAAACAAGATAAGAGCCATCTCATCCCTTCAAATTCATAAAGGATGCATTTTAGAAATTAAAGTTTACATTGTATTGGCTAACTAAATATATGCCAAGAAATAATCATTAATAATTATTTATTAGCTTTATGTCCTGCAAATCAGGCATACGTAGATCTTATTGACATTTAAAAATATAATTTTGAAATTTTAATAAATGTGTAACCTTTACATAATATTTATGGAAATTTTAGGTCACTTTGATGCTATACCACCAACGGCAAACATACTTCTCAACTGCAACAGTAACAGAACAATATATGCGGCGTTTTGTTGACATCTGGTCTCTGTTTTTAACGCCTTGATTTAAATTCAATATTTCTTTTATAAATAAAAATAAGCATTTTCCCGCATGTGACAAAGGTATAAAAAAAACCATTTAACATATGATTATAGCAGAGGGCGGTCAATTTAGTAATGAGAAGAGATGCATAATAAATTGCATAATGTTCAGCTCTATAGGAGCACGCAAGCATAAAGTTGAGTCACAAGAGAACTTACAGTACAGGCATACTCGACAGATCATGTGAAATGTTTCAGCGCAAACAAATGTAAATACTCAAATGTTTACCTCGTATTAGGGCTCTCATGGTCACTTGTTGATGAAAGAAGAGGAGATCTTTCATTAGCACCGGTTCCTGCAGATCGTTCCATTTAAAATATAACCAAATATTACTCAATTTCAATTTCAAGTGCAAGTAACCTCCCTATAACACAGGAAGTAAACAAATGACCCACAAAATTCCCACTCGGAATGTCACTAGGGTCTTCCGATACATGATAGTAAATGTTCGGAATTTAAACGGCTTTATGGTGGCGCTCACCAGTTATTATGTACTTTTGAGAGAGTGATGTATGTAAGGTTAAGTTCTTTGCATTTTAAACATGCACAGTGGAGAGAATGTTGGCTTACATATATACTACTTTCATATCATGTGGATGAAATTTCTTTGGATATTGTACTTTTGGAAATTTTAAATGATCTTAGGACACTGCTAACTAAAATGACTGATCCCTTGTGCTCCAAAAATCAACCTGTCTAAAGTACACTATTCTTGGCAGCTATTAAAATATAGTTAATGAATTTTGCCAAACTATACAATACCAGCTTATAAAAGTGCAATGAATGAATTACAAAATACATAAAATGTAAAAAAAAAAGTTATCGGCTCTATTTTTTTTTAATGTACATCAGAAGTTCGAGATGTGAAAATGAGGAAGTAGAGCTATCACTTTTTTGAAAATTGCACATCTGGAGTAAGGCCAAGCTGTATACTCTCTAACACATTACACCCATCAATCATACATCAAAATAAAGGAAATTAAATGTTCTTTGAACAATACCTAAGATATACAGAGCCTTTTTAAATAGTCAGTATAACTAGTGAGGAAACCCGGGGAAATTATTTTTCTTTAAAATTTTAACCCTAAGCAAAATACGAAACTATAGAGCGTCACTTATCCGTCAGGTTATTCCAACTTGACGGAAAACACCAAAGATATTCCGATTAGCGAGACCATCTCTAGACTGGTGTCCTCTCTTACTTTTGTACTAAAACTTTCATCTCTACCTGGAATCAGACCATCATCATCAATTCCGGTTCAGTAACCAATATAGTCCTAATCTATTTTTTAGAGCATTTTTTCCCCCCTGTCTCCGTTTGGTGATGATACAAATGTTAGATTTAGGCATTCCTGGTATGGATTTCAAGGCAATGTGTTTTATTCTTTATGGTGTGACTGTCTGTGTGTTTTGGCGACAGTATACAGTGAGTAATAAGGTCTTGATGATGATTCGGAAGTGAAATATGTGTTCCATTGCACGTTGGTTTATTGACAGTCAAGCCTTTCAACTAAAAAAAAAAATGCAGGTTAACCTTTGACAAGAGCTTCATAGTGAAGTCATCTTTGAAGGTATTTTAGATTAACATATGATTCGTATTGATTGTCACAGTGGAAAATTGAGTAGTGAGAAACAAATGCAGAGAATATATAGCAAAATTGTGTTCTATGGCCACGTGTAAGTCCAAATTATTTGAATCACAACGAAAATTGAAAAAGCATTTTGAATGCAAGACTAAAAATTTATAAAACCTGTACACTCGAATCTGTGACATCTTATGCCAAGAGAATATATTTGGCTTATCTGGTCCTATAGTATGCGCGTGTATATTACAGAACAGCACATATTTTCTCCGCCAAAAGTTTCTCGGCCAAAATAAAGAAATCTTCAATAGAACAACATGATCTAGGTTAGGGTTAGAGTCTATAGAAGACATTGAAAGCAATTTCGTGAATCAGATGGGTTTTTTTTATAACGTGATTGAAAACTGAATACCATATTCGTGCGCATAAAAACCGATAATTCATTAAACAAAATTATGCGCACCGAGTTAAACAACTAATATAAAAAGGAATGGAATTGATATTTGTTCCGAAATGGAATTAATTAGAACATGTAACTTACACGAGTATCAAAGAAGAACCAACCTATAAATAATTATGGATCTAAGACATCGATAATCAATGTATATATTTTAAGCAACGTTTCATTACCACCATGGCTATCAAAGTATACGACTTTTGCAACTATGATTAAGGTATGTTTATGCCAATAATGATAATCAAAGCCACCTTATTTGTTGCAGACGCGGTAGTCTCGAAGCTCTGGTCCCACACCACGATCCTCCTCCGAGCTAACGTCACCATCACAACAGCGCACATGTTATACGAAACTCGTCGAGTTAGTATTTTGAAATAGCTTAAGATATAAGTAAACCACTCTCGGATAATGCATGACGCTGTAACAAAAAAGAGCATATGTTAGTTCAGGTATAATGTGTAAACATTAAATACACATAATTCTGTGACATTCAATTTGTTCGCGTTACTTCTACGATTTGATTGATTGTACGACTGACCGAGAAGTTTAGAACGAAAATAATAGATATAGTTGGACGCATTCACAACTTCTCGGCCACTCCTTTTTTCGGTATTAGCTAAGGTAGTCGGAATGAAGCTATAAGCGCTCTAGACTTGGGTCACAGTGATTACTTCCGATTCATATGGGATTGTAGCCCCAGTCTTATTTTTATAGATATTTTTCTTTGATTTTTGTGGTGATTCAAGAGATAGAGTTTAGCATTTTTGGTTATTGGTTTAATGGCAATTGTTTTTCTTTAGCATGTGAGCAGTATGGTGTGGTTGCAGTACCGGAATTAACATTGTGCTTAGGCGTGCTTAAGCACAGGGCCCCTGTTGGCCAGAAGGGCCCATCTTTATGGCAAAAAAAATTACGACCAAGTAAGGGGTCTATAACTTAACTTGCACAGGGCTTCATTTGTCCTAAATCCGACACTGTATGGTTGCACGTGTATTTCGGCGACAGTACACCGTAAGCAATAAGGCATTGATATTTACCCGGAAGTGAAATATGTGACCAGTTGCAGGGTGATTTAGTCAAGCCTCTCAAAAAATTACGGATAAACAAATGACAAGAACTTCACTATAGGTTCATCTATTAATAATTTTTGTGTTGCATAAATAAGTTTTTCTAGATGACAAACGTTTAGCAATAATCCAGTCTTCCGTGTATGTTTTAACGCATATTCATGCACTTTTATGTTACCATTATATTATGGCAGCTGGTAGAATCCATAGGTCATAGGTCATAAAATTAAAGCATTTCCAGATCAGGGTAAAACCCTTTGTTATTAGTACTATTTTTTCGTGTTTGTTCAATTATTAATGAACTTTCAAATACTTTCGGTTTTAAATTATTATTAAGAGTTGTTGCACATTCTATTTTGACATACTTTATCATTAGTTGACAGGTATTAATTCTAACACAGTATACACATGTCCCATAAAATAAAGTATTATATTGGTTCTTTGCATGTTTGGTTGGCCTGTTAGAAATGTTGACAATTTAATTTTCCTTCAACAGATCAAATAATGCCAGTTTTCCATTAGCAGCATTAGCATTAGTCATATTTGGACGTCCAGCTGTCCATAAAGTTTCTTTAAATACTAATTAAAATTCTGTTTAAGAACATTATCGTCCACAGGTTATATATTTACTTTCCCTCCTGCATTCAAAATGATAAACGAGATGTGTTACGAAACAACATGCAATGGTTTTGTTCAGTAGCGTACTATCGCGGGGTGGGATGGGGTAGGACGGAGAAGTTGGCCGGGGTTTGGGGGTGAATGTGAATGGCAGAATTTAGATGCCAGGAAAAGTAACGAAATTGCATTCGATTGCCGAGAAATCGAAAGCTCCTACCCCGGACTACTCTAGGGAATCTCACAGCTCTCCTCCTCCGAACCCTTTAGATGGGTACCATTTACGCCAATGGACCATGGCACTATTTACCATTAATATGTCACTGCTCTTGTTTAAATAATATCACAGCACTGTTTAGTAAATATGTACATATACGATGTTGATGAATGGAAAGAAGCACGAGTATGACCAGGTGAACAGTTGGAAATGAAAGGCTACAATTACCTAGATGAAAAAGATGCACCATTTAATTTTTTTTTAAAAAGTCGCAGAGAAATCTCGGGGAAAAGATTGGTCTCGATTTGTCAATCAGTAAACTTGCCGTTGCTCTATCCTAAGATAAATCCAATAAATACCTCAACCATATCGTCTTATTAATACGCATTAGATGAAAAGAAAAAAGAAAAAGAAGATAGAAGATCCTGCTGTCCTTATATTTCTTCATGTCAGCCACTGTCTGTAATACTAATTTTCAGGCTGCTTCCAACACGGTTCTGTTTCTGTCTGTTCTCAACCGTTCCCGTTGGTAAGAATACCATAAACTTCTAAAACAACACTTAAATGTATTTCAATATGCAACAGAGAGCACGTATCTTAAACAAATATAAAATTTATTATATTTTAAATCAGGCTTCTGTACATTTTCTTAAAGAACTCAAAATCGATGAAAAGCTAATGTCGAAGACCTGGCTTTTATTTCGGAAGAAAGGTGGTGCGTAAATTTTTGCAATAAAAATTGGGGCTTTTTTATTTTGTAAAAATTGCACTTACCTGGAACGAAGCTTTAAATACATGCACAATAGGAAGAGCTATCCCGATCGTTCAAAGCTTTATGATATTTGGAATCGGAGCATAAAAGTATATCGATGCAGGGACAAGAACATCTTTTGGAAAATGAATGGAGGAAACAATACACTTTTATCAATATTTAATTTAGATTATATGCTTGACTTTTGTCTTTGATTGAGGATAGAGTTTTGTATGTACCTGGCTTTGACATGTTTGTAAGATATAAAAAAGTTGTTTACTGATATGTGCGTTCAAAGTCAAGTATTATTTACAAAACTAATATGTTCTGGAAGCAAACTTGTAACCCACATTCTGATTATTTTATTGTGTGATAGGTTTTTATATAAGGTTGTGGCAAACAAAAATATTCATTCTGGTTTATAATTCAGTCTTTTAAATCATTTGATGTTGTGTTCAGATATTATACAGAGGAATATTTATTTAAATGATTATTTTGAATTACAAAGTGCTCAATGACCTTTTGAACTACATCACTATTTTGGGATTATTGTGAATTCATTCAAATTCATACTGGATTATATCATTGTGCTACATCAATGCTGTATAGCAGCACAATAAATATTGGGATTAATAGGAACACTATACATATGGAGTTGTGACAATACAATTAGAATTATTTGGGATTTAATTCACATTACTGTAAGATCTATAATTTTCAGCTATTAACTTAGAGAAGAAATAAATTATTTGTTAATGATACTAAATTTGTTGGTTTCGCATCTTTATGTTACTTAAAGTCATAGAGTCGTAACAATACAATGTATAACACCATACAACCGTTTTATAGTGAACCTATATAAAGTGTTGACATGATTAATGATATATGGATGCCAATGTTTTTCTTTGCAACCTATCGCGATGTCGAACAACAGAAATGAAAAAAAAATCTTTCTCGATGCGTCTCGCTGATAGTCAGTGGTGTTTTGAACGTAAGAAATTTTATACCACTCGTTTAAAATTTTCGAGTCCAGGATAAAAGTCGAAGCTTCCGTCAGATAAAATTCAATGTGTTTTGTTGCTAGGGTGTGATGTTTCTTTTCACAGTAGTAATGTTGTACTTGACTGTGATGATTCACATGATATGCGTAACGTGGCATGAACTCTTTCACTGTTTTATACAGTGCTTGCTTGAACACATTGAATTTCCACACGCAGTTTTCCCTTTATGATAGGTTGGAAATATTCTTCGTCACGACCTTGGTCAATCAAATCACCGCAAAGAAAAACATTCCGCATATTCGTCGTTGGAATTAGGTATTAATCCACAATTGTCATTAGAGCTTCAAAACAGTCCAGTAAATATTAGATTCAAAGTGTCTGGTACATAATGTCTGGCTGTTCTGGTTCACTTGTATAGAATAGACGATGTAATCGTAGTTTTGAGGACTGTATCGCTGATGATGTCAATGAACAACAGAACGTTCATATAATGCACACCGCAATACTTGATCTTAAATCTTAGAAGGGAGTTCAGCAGCAATGGTAAAAGAGATAGATTTCCATTCGTCGTGCATAATATTTGGCAGTGTCTACGGTCATGGTTTGACTGATCTCGTTTCCTACTCTAGGTAACACTTCTACACGTTGCACGTACAGTTGACCTCTTAATTTCTGGTTTTGAATTCCTTATCATTGGGCATCGAATGGAAGAGTACTACGATGCAATCTGAGAAACAATACCACTTTGTTCCACGAAAGCTGTCCTGCACCTATATGTCCAAATGCAAGTAATCTATAATATTCCAATAGCGACTATGGTCCGTATTATCATAAGCCAAGAAGACCTTGTCACTGAAGTTACAGAATGTATCGGATGTCTACATAACATAAGTATTTTAGTGTGTGTTCTTTTTCCGCAAGTGAGCAGATTCTCTACTTATGCTCGGTAATGCTAAGTATCCATACATGTACTGTCTAGTTTGTTATTCCGGTACGAATACATTACACTGAGCAAAGAATGTTTCAAATTTCACTCTGGCAATTTGATCTGGATTATATTGACTTTCACTCTAAAGCAAGAATTGAGTGCTATTCAGAATAATATAGTCCTTAGCTTGTCCTTTCATTTCAAACTTGATGGAAGCTGTCATCATAACAGACAATATTGGATGTTATTCTAGCCGTTAGGATTCTTCTAATGTCATTATTGTGGGTGGCATGACCCAAAGATTGAGGTTCGTCTTGGTAGTTACACGATTCTTGGTTTATCATTTTTTAAAAACTTTTTAAAATTTAGTGATCGCTTAAGTCTTTTGTCTTTTTATCTTGCTGGTTTTCTTACGTCTCTTCCGGCAATGGCACTGACGCTATATTTAGTGTCGTGGCAACTTATTCGACGGACGTGTGATGTGATTTTATAGACAGTCCAAAGAGCTTTTTTTTCTGGCTGGATCCGCATATTTTTCAAGCACTCGGTAATGCTTCTTGGGGATTCTCTTGATGCTTCCTCATTTTTTGATGAGTTGGGTTCCTTGGCGCCATGGCATGTCGTTTCAAAGCAAGCAGTCTTTGGTTGAGGAAAGATTTCATGACTGACACTACAGTATAAAAGACAGAACATATTCCCTAAACCATGGCTTTTCCAGCTTTCAATGGATATATGAATTACAAATCACTCGAAAACCGTTTTGCAATAGTGAAGTTTCACTGAGACCTTTGCCTTGAGAAATTCACTAATATATTGAAACTTTCTTTTCGTACCAATATCACACTCTCAAAATACAATTTAGTGTCGGGAAGATGGTGCGGATAAACACAGCCTCTGTGAATAAAATACACATTGCCGTCCTAATCGTAAGAAGCACTGACAGAATCTACATTAAATAGAATGACTTAACAACAGATGGAGGTGTTCCCCCACTCACTCTGTATTCTGCAAAATTTGGTACACAAACTGTGTCTTGCATCAAACTTGATGGGATATTGAAGAATTTTATGCTGTGGTCGTTTTTGTTTCAATAAGGAGTTAGGATAATATGCTTCAAGACAGAATAGCAAACAAACTGAGCAAAGTCTATGGACAGTGCTTTGCTGTCGAGAAGGTGTTTATGGTAATGGATACTCACAGCTCTTTTGGTGTTTGAGAGTGCCACAAAGGCCCAATCTCATCTGGAGTGGGAAACGCAGCAAAAAAATATTTTCAGCAAACTTTAGGTAAGCACTATTTTGATCTTTGAGTTCCGATATCTGTTTTATGTGGTTGTGGCCTACAAGCTTGTATTTTACTCAGCCGTATACCATCAGTTACTTTGTTACTTTATATGCTGCTGAAGATGTACACCACACCGAAATGTTACTTGTAATCTACAAGTCGCATATATTATATTTATCTTTATTCCAAATATTAAAAAAAACCATAGAAGAACGTGAAAGCAATTTTGTTTTCAAGTTTAATGTCTAGTGTATTCAAGTAAAGCAAACTATCATACTTCATATGCTCCGAAATTTCTAGGCAGCAAAAACAAAGACATAGCATGCTAATTTGTGTACATTTCCATGCACATGTGGATTTCTAACAAAAACGTGGTATAAAGGCTGTATTCACGATAGGAAGTACAACAGATGTGGACTAACGGGGCATACACCACAAGAAATTTAGGAAATCCAGAACAACAGCAACAGCAACAGCAGAATAACTAAACCGACGGACACCAGACGCAAGAACCGAAATATAACAAACAAAACAGCAACCAAGCCCCAAGATAAAGCATAAATAAAATCAATAAAATACAAAATTTACAAGAGAAAACACTCACAGAACAAATTTCAAAACCAAAAACAATAGACTAAACAACCGGTACAAGAGACAATACCGAAACATTTACAGCCAACAAAGAGAGAGAGAGAGAGAGAGAGAGAGAGAGAGAGAGAGAGAGAGAGAGAGAGAGAGAGAGAGAGAGAGAGAGAGAGAGAGAGAGAGAGAGAGAGAGAGAGAGAGAGAGAGAGAGAGAGAGAGAGAGAAAGAGAGAGAGAGAGAGAGAGAGAGAGAGAGAGAGAAAGAGAGAGAGAAAGAACAAAGTAGAATAGAAAGAGAATACCTACTTCAATAAGATTTAACATGGTGAAAGTCCATGGATTAGTATCTAACTTGACTGACCTGGTCTTATCCTAACCTACCAACATTTATACCTACAAATTACAAAACTAAACAATGCGTGTAGTGGGTGTTTTTTGGTTATGTAAAATAGGAGGTACACTCATGATGGGTGTCACTTTTTGACCATGCACACCCACCTTCACTATTCAGTTTTCACCCTTTACAATGAAACTGGGTAGGAGAAGAAATGAAGTAATGTTCACTCGCACGCTTGTTGATTATTCATATATCACGTCACAACAAAACCACAACACAAGTAGGACCTATATGTAGTGTGCCTCCACGATACAGATTCATTTTTCAAAAACCAATATTATCCTCCCTTCAGAGATAAAAGGATAAATTAATAACATTCTTAAACCCAAGAACGCTGCTACAATTCTTGCCGAACCCTCCACAGACAGCAATGTTTTCATTTTCAAAAATTACAATCCTTCAGGGCTTTACAAATGCCCTTGCTGGACGCTCGAAACGAACTAAATTTCGGCTCGAACAAATTCATATTTAAAAAGCACCTTGCCTGAGGGCAAGTTAAAACATTTAGGAAAGAGGCAGAGCGCGTGAGAAGAGAAGGCTTGTGATCTTACGTTCTTAATTCTGTATGTATCTCGCCACAGTACATATATTAGCATATATATTTAACACATTCATCTATTACATAGCTGTCCACATTTTCCTTCAATTTTCCATCCATATTTCACAACATATACTGTAAGAGTCTGTATTTTCCGTTTTAAAGTAAACGGGAAAACCAATCTCACAATATTTCAAGAAAGAAGATAATGTTAATTGTTTGAGACATTCTATTGTTGTTTAATGAAACAATAGGGGAATGAACACTAGTTTTCTAACTCGAGAAATATTTCCAAACATGCAAAACAAATGTCCAAGGATGACGTTTATTTCACAAATATACAAGTACATAAGACAGAACAAGGTAATAAATTTTGTATATTAAAGGACACAAAACATTTCAAAGGAAACTGGAATAAACATATAGCAATGTTATTAATTAAAACATCAAACGATGAGAGAGGCTACATTATACTGGATAAAGTCACGTTTGTCCGTTTCGTTTATTTAAAACTTAGAATGTAATTGTAAGTATTAAAAAAATCTAGCTGAGTTTATATATTTCAGAACATTTAGGAGTGTTACTGAATTTGTTTCTTTCCTTAATTCGACTTCATCATTCAATACGCATCAAGTTTGACACTAATTGTGGGTTTAAAGATAAACCGAAATATCTTTAGGCGTTAAATAATGGTCAATATAAAAAATAGTGTCCGGCATCGTCATTGTCATAATTACATGTACACATGTTAAAAGTTAACTCAATTATCTCTGTAAAGATCGTATTTGAGTGTCTAAGTTTAGTATGAAGATTATTAAGGTGATGATTTCCTATGCCATAATGAGGCGGTAGCCCGTTAGTTGAATTATATAAATATAGAAAGATTAGGAGGTTTTGGATATTTTAAGGGAAAGAGCCCCAAAGGCAAGCCATAATCGAGAGAAAGGACTTCTGAAAAAAATTGAAATCTGGTTGAGATGGGTGTGGTGTATTGGAAGTTACATAAACGATAACGAAATGTCACATATCTCCTTTGTGATAGAAGGTTGCTTTAGTTAAGATTTGAACATAATAAGATAATCAAATACAAAATGCGTACCAGAAGGAATTCCTTCTTTGTGCAAGAGTTTACCAACAATGTTCTGCATAATGAGACAGTGTAACTATAAATAGATACAGCTTACTATTAAAATTTACCAACAATGTTCTGCATAATGAGACAGTGTAGCTATAAACTGATACAGCTTCCAAGTAAAATTTACCAACCAGGTTTTGCATAATGAGACAGTGTAGCTATAAACTGATACAGCTTACAAGTAAAATTTACCAACCAGATTTTGCATAATGAGACAGTGTAGCTATAAATTATACAGCTTACAAGTAAAATTTACCAACCAGGTTCTGCATAATGAGACAGTGTAGCTATAAACTGATACAGCTTACAAGTAAAATTTACCAACCAGATTTTGCATAATGAAACAGTGTAGCTATAAACTGATACAGCTTACAAGTAAAATTTACCAACCAGATTTTGCATAATGAGACAGTGTAGCTATAAATTATACAGCTTACAAGTAAAATTTACCAACCAGGTTCTGCATAATGAGACAGTGTAGCTATAAACTGATACAGCTTACAAGTAAATTTTTTCTCGAATATGCCCGATACTCCAATAAAGCAAATAAAAAATAAAACACAATTGAGGAACAAATTCTAAAACTGAACGTATGAAAAGTGTATATTGTTGGCCAAAGCTTCCTGCGCTGCTAAAATAATTTTTAGTCAAACACAACTTCGATATTTCGATGCATTCTGCATATCATATTATTTCACGAGTCCATTTGGCATCAGAGGATAACGTTAGTCCAAAATGTATATGACCTTTAACACAAGGCAAATGCATAGTATTAAAAGAAAATGTTTGATAAGAAAAGTAGGTCCACTTGTTCGCGATTAGTAAATGTCTATTTTCGAAGTCTTAAAATAACAAGTATTATGTTTACATGTGCATCAATTTTTTTCAGAATCATTATTTCCTTTGTACTTGTAACAGTCTGTACAAAAAGCCGACATTGACATAAAAAAAAGTAATAGCAAAGGCCCTAATAGTGAATATTCGGAAATACCTGCAGTTACTCGACATTCTGAGGATTTTAATTTTTATCAAAAACTCTCTTGTAGAGGTTTGATAAGTATCTATTGAGCCTTGATAGATGTTGGTCGATAATTCCACATTTTTTTAAACTTATAAACCAACCATACTCTTATCAAAATCATTACTGTTATCAAGTAACGATCAACACGTAATTTCATTCGAATCAAGAGAAAAACACATTTGTGGCAACTTTCAACTAACTGACAAGTTGTTGAACAACCTGGATAAATCTAGAATTAAAGTGGAGCTCTACAAATTCGTATTTTGCATAGGGTTAGAATTTTGAACACAAATAATTACCCCATGTTTCATCGCTGGTGATACTGACTATTTAAAAAGACATTGTATATCATAGACATTGTTCAAAGAACCTATAATTCCCTTTATTTTGGTGTAAGACTGATGGGTGTAATATAGATTATCAGATTGGCATTACTACAGATGTGCATCTTTCAAACCACTGCTAGCTCCACTTTGTCATTTTTTTACTTCCTGGACTTCAGAAATTGTATTTAAGAAAAAGAGTCGATAACTGTTTTTACATTTTATATATTTGGTAATTCATCCATTCCACTTTCATAAGCTGGTATTGTATATTTGGGCAAAATTCATTTTCACAGTTTTAATAGGTGATAAAGATAGTGTACTTTAGACTAATCCAGGGTATTTTGTTAGCACAAAGGAGTAGTCATTTTAGGTAGCAGTGGGCTTAGATCATGTATTATTTCCACAAGTAAGCCGATTATGCCACGGGATGAATAACACTTTAAAAGTAATTTCACAAAGTAAAATATTTAGCTTGCCTTTTATTTCAGATTGTATCATATGATAATTTTATCTGAATTTTCTTAAAAGAAATATCTAGCTAAAGCTAGGATAGTACAAAAGTTAATTACGTCATCACACTTCAACTACGAAAGTTTAGACAGATTCTGGACAGATTGCGCATCGATCGGTACGATTATTAGACCGTAACACTTATTTACTGTAGGGTAGAATCTGGTGAAATCAGCTACTTCCGCCTGATGGATTGCTGTAGAAAGACTTTGTGACCATAATGATAAAAATAGAGGTTAATTCGCCAGATTAGGTTCATGTAATAATGGTTTTCTGAGCGTAATGCGTTGTTACGTTACTGTCTTTTGAATGGATATGTATAACTTTTTCAGTCTCCTTGCGATTCCGAAGCGATAAAAGACGCGTGACCAAAGTCGAATCGAGCGGATGGTTGGGGCCACGCTTGCACTCCTTGTGTTAATTTATATAGTACAGATAAGGTGATTTCGTGATGTCACATATTTCATTGTACTTTATTGATAATACGTCAGACTCCTGTGGTTTAGCCTTATTTATTATTATTATTTTTTTGTGGTTATGTTTTCAAATCGTTTGGCGATAATAACATTCCTTTTAGACCTTTGTTGTTTTGCATGCCCTTATCAATTGTTTTTTTTTTTTTTTTTTTGCAGCATTCGTGATGGTGATTTAGATTTTATTAGCAACCGACATACGTAGAGAGCACATACTTTTGTCTCTTGCTTGTTTCCGGTACTTATAAATGAGCATCTGTACGTATATTAAAATCATTTGCCAACACTCATGAAATGTAATTTCATGCACACGAAATTAGCACAAAAAAAGAAGGAAAGAGTAACCTGATTATACGTTGCCTAATTATCGCCAAGTCATTTTCTAATTGACCTGATTCATCGGTGGATCGTAAAATTCACCTCATCACACTCATTCATGTGCAGGAAAATATTTTCAAACAATAATGTTTACATGAAAAACCGTGAATGATCCAAACGCATTTTATCACGGCTCAGTTTAGTCTAGTGTCCGGGTTTGGATCGACTGTACGAATTGGGCCGCCACATCTTCAGTGGCATAACGTTCCAGATGCATTTGCTTATATGTCCATTTGCAGAACGAACTTTTTTCTTTATTACTGCTAAAATTAAACGGATGTTTTGTTTGTTTTTTTTACACAATTCCCCCTGAAAAAAATGTTGGGCTGGGGGTGGGTGTTTTTTTTCATGCCTGTAACGAAATTCCGTTTGAAAAAAAAAATCCACCAGTTGTCCCAACGCTAAAAACTACTTTAATTGCATCTTCATTTACAACTCTTCTGAGTTTAATAAATTATTTAAGATGCATATTTGTATTTACGTTAGACCATTTTCGGAGCATTATTAAATCATTGTTGATAACAAATCTATAATTAAATTCGCTTTAAAATAATATTTTGCTATCGATTTAATTTAGCTGTGGTCTGTACAAAATTCATTAATGTTACTTTTATAACACACAAAACTGACAGAAATTCTTAGATCCCACAAAGTTGGCATGTCGAGATTTTTGTCTAAATCTCAACAAAGCATTCGACTGCAAAAAGATACCATGTTTATTGATTCACTTCAAGAGTCAATAATATCTGTGTACCATCTCAAGTGATCAGCCTTTCACCTAACTGCTTAGCTACCAACTCAATACACGCTTCGAAGTACAGAGTTGTCTCTAAATGTAGTAATTATCCATTTCGTTTACAAAATCAACAAGATTAATTATCGTCCGTTTCTGCCTATATTGTTAGAAAATGTCAAAAACCGTACAGTTCCATTGGAATAAGCGTGGATATTTTCACACAACCACAACATCGTCTCCAAATTCAGTGTCACCGATAGATCTGCTGGTTTCTTTAACCGGAGTAGATGTCTTATGCTGTTTTGGTGGGTTTTTCTTCGGAAGTTTTTCTCTCTGCCATATGAGAACTAAGCATGTGATTACTATCGTCATCATCGTGCCAACAACACCAATGGTGACTCCTAAGAATATCTTAACCTGAGGTCCGGAATCGTCGTTGAACACATGACCTATTAGGTGATAAAAGATGAAATATAAATCAATGATGTGTTCGATTTGTTTTATTTCTACAGAGAAGAAACAGGCAAATAACAAAGAAAAGAATACAGAAGAGGAGTGCATCACCTTGTACAATTACTAATGATGTGAAAGACTTGCTTCAGTTTTTAGGTAAATGTTATTAATTGGTATATTTAAGCAAATGACAAGACCTAATATACAACCTCTCTTTAATAATGTTAACAGTCTGTAATATAAGAGAACAATTATTTGGTTTTTTTTCCAATTGTTACAACCGAATTCAACATGACGTGTGAAATGATGCACTCGTATGGTTTAAATGGCGTTAGATCGAAAACAAATTTGGCAACTGTAAGCCAACCCATAGCATGAAAAATACTACCTTTTGAACAAGTCAGATTTTATTTTATGTTTATCTAAAGTATAGAGAAATAAAGATTGCTTAATTTGTAGAAATTTAGTTTTGATTATTTCATCTGTATGCATTATGAATCACAAACTGACATTATGGAGGATACTCTGTGGATTCAGGTAAATAACAAATTTGGATAATTATTATCCATACGGTCGGGTTATTGTTACTAACTCATGTATGGGTATAGCCAGAACTGACAAAGAGTATAAAATAGAAACCAATTTTTCTCATTAAAATATGTTTGTTAGAAAATATTTACCCAATCATAATACTTTAGGAGAACTGCCATTACCTCGCAAATCCAGCCCTCCCAGTACTACTTTTACCTAAAGGGAGCTAAATGTTGTCTGTCAACCATATGGCGGTCGGACAGAGTGATCTCCCCTTTATCTGTATAGACTTGGCAATTTGAACGATATTTCAGTCAATACTGGATCGGTAGGCACGCTCCATATGGATGTAAATTTTGGGTGGTTGGGTGAGTGTATGCGCATTATGATTGGTAAGAAGTGGAGGGAGGTACATCTCCTTACCCCGTTAATAAACTCCGGCCACCGAAGATAAGAGAGACAGCTTTTAGGTAACAAAACTTTAGAGAACTCTTATCAGCAGGTACGCGGCTTTACAAGGGGAAAAAATAAGACCCCATCCTCAACAAATCTGGTGGAAGCCTTTAAGAAACTGTGGATGGACCTGGAAGTGTGATCTGTTGAGCTGTGGAAATGGGCCCTGCCAGATCCAATTGTGACATTTGATATGACAGATCTCGTAGATAAAAGCTAGAGAATGTGGACTCCGATCTCAATCCCACAGTCTAAATGATGTCAATTAGAAAACAATTTCGTTCTAGTCATAGGCTGGTGGCAACTGCCCTAACCTTATGAATCAAGATGCGTAATATGTTCATTTTAGCCGGGGTTATTTCCCTTTGCGCAGAGCGAATAGCCCATTTCATGCAGGATGAGATAGTTGATATATCGTCTTGTCCTGACTTAAGAGGTAGAAAAAGGTAGAAAAAGCCCGATCTCCCTCGAACCACCGGAACAGTTCATTTAAGGTCGATCGAGATCTCGTAAGTGGCCTTCAGTTGATGTGTTCAGATTACATGTTCCGCTTATTGGAAAATTGCCATGGAATGGAAGTCCAGTAGATGGTCCACATCAACTATACTCCTCAAAGTGGCCATTAAACAAAAGGTCGAATGGTAAAAGCTGTGTATGGCTTTATGGTGGTCCTTTAGAAAGGTGGAGGTTATGAATACAGAGTCGTGTTCAGCCATTGTAGATTATCAGCGGTCGAGAAGGCATTGGCTAGCGGGTTTCGTGCAGGCCTATTTAAACATGGGCCATGCATGATCTCGACTCCGATGCATATCCTGTAGAAGTGAAAGTGGGAGGAGAAAGGCTATGTTCCGCTTATTGGAAAATTGCTATGGAAAGGAAATCCAGTAGATGGTCCACGTTAAGGATATTGCTCACTAATTGTTGAGTATCGTCGTTGGTCACTTGGTTGATACTTAATGAGTATGGTTTGGTTTGGTTGTTGTTGTAGGGTTTAGCGCCATTTTGCAGCACAAAAAAGTCTATACACGGCAGCCAGTATTAATGGTGGAGGAAGAATCAGGGAAAATCCCGGAAGGAACCACCGACCGAGGAGAAGCCACTGGCAAGATTTCTCACATACCCATTTGGCAGAATCCAAGATGGCAGTGATCCGTAACTATGGATGCTTTAGATCACTCGTCCACTCGAGGACCCCATTGAGTATGGTTTGGACATCCCCAAAGCGGCGATATCCCGGTCTGTTGTTGGGGATTCAAGTGAAAGGCTGACGTTTGTATACGGTAGAAACGCTGATGGAAGTGAGCTGGAAGGCGATTTTGTGTAAAGAAAAATATATTAACGCTGCCATTCTGCAATTGGTGAACTGCTCCGGTGGCCTAGTGTTTAAAGCGTCCGTCTCGGATGCGGAGGGTCATGGGTTGGATCCTCGGCCTAGTCATGCTAAAAACCTATAAAAATGGTATAAACAGCGCTTTATCTTGGCGCTCAGCATTAAGCGGTTGGTGTTAGAACTGGTCGGTCTGGTATCAGAATAATATAGCTGGGTGGGATATCATGTTACATGCCTGCAGCACGATGTCCCAGTGCTAGACATCACTGTAAACAAACACACTGCAGACATCGTAGCGATATTGCTTAAAAAATGTTAAATCTATGTTTAAAATCCAAATCACACACATCCTACTGCAGTTGCTGGTGAAGACAGTTCAGAATGTCTGTAACTCTCTATGACAGCAGTTGTAATTTGAAGGCAGGCTCCTTTTTTGAAACAGGCCGTATGTATGGAAGGAGTATCATCCGACCCAGAATGTTGAGACATATTTCGGGAATCTTTATGCAAGTAACCTATCCGTACAGCTGTAGAATGAGAGGGAAGTGATGGCTGTTTGTTTAGCTCTTTCCCTCGTTGAGCTGCAAGAGAATTAAAGTCAAGTCCAATGGGAATCCCTAGTAACATTGGGTCTGGAAGTTGTGACAGGTGCTGAGGCATTTTCTGATCTTGTTGATTTCTGACGCTTCGTGGCGGAAGTGAGGTTGAGTTGCTCCCCTTTTCCGCCAAAACATCCTGTAGAGATGAAATGTCGTCTTGCAGACTGTTAATGCTGCCATTCTGCATTTGTGGACTGCTCTGGTGGCCTAGTGGATAAATCACACACATCACACTGCAGTTGCTGATGAAGACAGTTCAGAATGTCTGTAACACTCCCTAACTGCGGTAGTAATTTGAAGGCAGGCTCCTCCTTCTTGGTCATAAGATCAATGAAGATGTTATTTCCGCTCCTGATCACTCACCTATAGCCTAGGGCCCGCGCAAAGGAAAGAGGCCGTGTGTGTGGAAGGAGTATCATCAGACTCAGAATGTTGAGACAGAATACGGGACGCTTGATGCACGTAACCTATCCGTAAAGCTGTGGAATGAGATGGAAGTGATGACTTGTGATGCGTCGAATTTTGAAACTCTTAGAAGTATTGATTAAATGAATTGTTAACTTAATTAAAGTAGAAAGGGCTAAAGACGGTTCTATGATTATTCTCATTTCATCTCTGAACGTCAAAGGAAACTTGGTTTCGCATCAGGAAATTTGACTGAGTCATCTGTTATGGTACAAGGGTCTTGGCATAACTCTTCTAATCGCACTGGTTAAAAGACGAAGCACGTCAATAATTGATAATTCAAAGGAAAGTTAATTGCGTCATGATTAGCCGATTCTCGTTAATAAAAAAAATCTATATAGGAGATTTTATGAAACAGTCGATTCTGTTTGGGTAATGGAAACTTAGGAAATTAGCGGTTTTACTTTGAAAAATTGCTTCAGTGTTCAATCTTACTTGGAAGGAACGACAGGACTCCGGGCGAACGCAAAAAAGTACGTTTCTCCGTTATTGAGATAGATAGTTGTCTCAGAAAGTATACAGACTATACATTGGAAGTTTTTGGAAAAAATGAAAAAAGACAGTGTGAACAGCTTCCTTGGTATTTCTTTAGAATTTCTCCTGCGAAATTCTCCAGCAAATTTTTCAGAAGAATTCCACAGCCAAATTCCAGCTCTAGATACTATCGTCAAATCGTTTCAAGTTTCGACTGGCAAGGGTCCAAGTCAAGACGATTGGATAATGGTTGTAGGTGCAGAAAGGAACGGAAAATTCCATGGCCGGATACAGATAGGTGTCACGACTCGGAGGCTATGATGAAACTGTATTAATTCTGTCACTGACAAGTAATAGCAAAGTGAAATTTGTATATGCTTCGTATATTTTCTTTCTTTTGTAGTAAACAAAATTGATTTCTTTCCATTTGAAATTCTATTGTTAAATTGATTAAATTATATATTTGTTCATTAAAAGGGGTTCATTATTTTATTTCTTCAATATACTTGCTCATAGATCTGTATTATTCTTTCTATCCATCCACACTAGGTAAATTACATCGCGGGAGGTCATTCCCTAGCAACTAACCGTAGAGAAGGGGTTGGTTTAATGTTTTGAACCCACCACCTTGTTACAACTGTTTATTAAGCTTTTTTCCTCCTTGTGTTGCAGTAGAAATAGTCAAGTCCGATGGGAATCGCTAGCAACATTGGGTCTGAAAGATGTGACAGGTGCTGAAGTACCTTCTGAACTTGATTTCTGACGCTTCGTGGCGGATGGTAGAGGTTGAGTTGTTCAACTTTTCCGCCAAAAAATCCCGTAGAGATGAAAGGTCAGCTTGATGACATCATCATCTTATGAATTACTTTTGTATGAACTTTGCCAGTAGTTCGAACCTGTAAGTATTATGAGCAGAAATAAAAATATGAGGCGCCTAGCCCTGTCACCTTGTAAGTATTATTGGTGCGAGCTAAAGTTTAGCGTTGGCCAAGTAGGTGATAACAGATACTCAAATGTCAGCGGACCGAAAAGAAGTAAAATGGTATTAAATATACTACGATATTCTTTCACGTCTTGTTTAAATATCGATACGACACAGAGCTGACCAAAAGAAAGTTGCATGGAAAAAATATCTGATAGCTGACGAATTTAAGCCAATCCTACCTGTCGGAAAAGTCAAAGATGTCGTGGACAGGTATAATCATTGAAGCGTGATGTCCGGACGCTAAGACTGCTTTGGCTCTGAAAAGTATATGAAACTTGCAGAAGTAATTAATGCAGCCCGGACCTATCCAGTGGGTATATACCAGCATACCGGGCAATGTATTATCATGACTGGGTAATGTATTTAAAAAAAAGAGACCAATTTTTCTTAATAAAATATTTCATCGAAAATACTTACCCAATCATAATACACATACACTTTCCCAGAATTTACATCCATAGTGAGCATGCCTACTGCTCCATTAATTACTGAAATATTCTTATACACTGTCCCAAAGTCTTAAATATATGAGGGGGACTACCGTGCCCGACCGCCACATAGGCCGTCAGACAACTTTTAGCTCCCTTTAGCTAAAAGTAGTATTTGAGATAGCTGGATTTGCGAGGTAGTGGTAGTTCTCCTAAGGTATTATATTGAGTAATGTGTTCGAAAAAGAATCTGCTATATTTTGTTACGCTGTAGTTAAAAATTCTTATGAAAATATCATTTTCGTATAGATTCTTCATTACCTTTTCTGAGTTTTTCCCCCCTAAATTTCACTTAATTTTCAAATTTTTTTTAGTTGAAAATAGCCACTTTTATTAACTTTGACTGAATTACCACTGCCCCTAAAGCATTCTAGTTATATCACGAGTAGAAGTCATCCCACTTGCATGGTCTGTTATGTTGATAAGGTGAACTGCAAAGGAAACTATAAATCTTGACTTATGACTTATGACGAATTAATGTTGCTAAACAATGTTAATAAGGAGGGAGCAAGCGTGTCACCTTGCATACACCTGTCGCCATTGTAACCTTCGACACATCCATCTGGGCATAGTCCAGTTGCTGAATCACACACTGTTCCCTTCTTACAAAATCCGCACTTTTTCGTGCAGTTTGGACCGTAAAGTCCCTGGTCACATCCTATAAAACGTGAAGAGAAAATAACGTACATGTCTTTTTCATTGCTAAGTAGTCTCAAGTTTCTTAAATTAAATATCAAACAGCATCTAATGCGTACATTATAAATACATTTAATAACGTGCGAATTTAAAGACAAGAAATGACATGAGCATAGTGTTTTGCATTATATCTGGCATTCGTTTATGTGGAGATATAAAGCAAACAGATGTGTTGTTGTTGCTGAATTGATCTATTTCTTTCAATTTTTAAAGGAAATACTGGAGCTGGAATAAAGCACTGGGTTGACGAATGGAAAGGCGTAGTTTGACAGTATGAGCTGAGTGCATTATAGGATTCGACTTCATTTGACGTTCTAATTTAAGGATGAGCAGCAAGAGGAGATATTTGATACGAGAATTAATTCAATAAACATAAGACTTAAAAATTACATTTCTGAAAGAGTCATGGCCGACATCGTTTCATCCACAAACATTATTGTATAAATTTGCCTTTATGGTGTTAATATGAATAACCAGCTAGTCAGACATATTGCGCTTGCTCTGTTTGGAAATAGTTAATTTGAAATACCGAAATAATTGTATGCAGAGCTTTCCGTTGCATGCAACATATTTTGAAAGTTAACCTTTAAACCAGATGCAATTTTTCACGTTACTGTAAAAATGGCAATTACTGGGATGGGTGCGAATATTAATTATTCCATTCTTTTGAGCTGAACAAAATTTAAGAAATATGCAATATTAACCTGTTAAACAATGACTGCCACTAAAACCAAGAAGACATCCGGCTTGGCAAATCCCCGTAACAGGATCACACGCCTCTCCGTCCTTACAGCGTTCACATGTGCCTTCACAGTTTATACCAAACCTACCGCTCTGACACCCTAAAAATATGTCAGATCTATAGCTCTTTTTTTAAAAAAAAAGTTAATATTATATTTTAATAATTAATATCGTCTCTCACCAGTCATATTGAAAATTGTGGATACAGTAAAGGCACGTTTGTTCGACATCAAAAGCAAACCGTTTGTCTAGCAGCTATCGTATACAAAAAATATCTATATAAATATTATATAGTAGTGTTATAATGTCGATTTAAAAATGATGGCTTGAAGAAAATTCTGTTTAAGCGGCACAAGGACATTATCTGAGGGCATCCCTCAGTTCCTGGAGCGTGTTAAAAAAAAAGTTTGTTTACTAATTACTGCTCCGAGTTTGGAAATTATGATCATGGATAAAATTTATTTTATGGTGATTGGTCGTACAATCAAATATAATGAGCTAGAGTATATTCAAGAATCAACTATGCCGTACGAAACGGTGGGCACGATAACCTGGTGTTGCTGGAAATGGAAAGACAGCAACCGTCATAACAACACCAGTCGGATATTCTGCTGCGTCTATATCGATAGTAACCAGTGTTGCACATGGCGCTGGAAAAATAATTTCGTTACTGCTGCAATTAACAAACACATCTCTATTCAGAATTTCTTGCGGCGGCAGAAAGTAGTCTCTTGCTAATACTTAGTGTCTACTTTAGATAAAAAGATTATCATGGCCGAGTTTGAGACGATGTTGGTTCAAATCGAAAATCACCGACGTCTTCGCGCATAGATACAGAACAAAGGCACTGGCCACCAAAAGCAGGTAGCCGATTTTCATTTAATAAAATTCGAATAAATATTTTGCATCTATATATCAATCGGCTTGCGAGTTCACAATGGCATCTCATTGGACGTTCACTTGGGGTGGGGAAGGGACACACGTGTGTGCAAAGCTCCTGAGTGGGGAACAATCATGGGATATTAGAAGGGGTT
This sequence comes from Potamilus streckersoni, assembly GCA_016746295.1. Taxonomy (NCBI): domain Eukaryota; kingdom Metazoa; phylum Mollusca; class Bivalvia; order Unionida; family Unionidae; genus Potamilus; species Potamilus streckersoni. The sequence goes on along the minus strand of JAEAOA010000747.1, from coordinate 369,460 downwards.
TAGGGGTAAGGATCCGTAATTGACCTACCGGTCACAAATCGTTGTTATGACACTACTTGTATAGATAAAAAAACGTAGCTGAATTGGCGCAACAATGAGTTTTACATGATGTTTGCTTTGCGTAAAAGCACGGAGTATGATAATTTCTGAAGATATTTCAGTCAGTTTTATGAAAATGTACCGTAAATCAAATCCGTGTAAGAAGGGAACACATGATTGGCTGTAGTGACATACTGACATTCAGGTGCACAACAAAGATATTGCCTCACGTCAGTGTAGGCGAGACTTGCGGATTTTTCTTAGAGCAGGTTTAGCTGAACGAAATTATTTCATTTTGTGCAGCCTAACTAAACTTACGTTCTGACACGAATATTTAAGAGACTGATATCAATCTACATAGTATTCGAAAACTTAAGAACGTCCATTGCATATGGATTATTAGTCCAATTAAATCCAGAGGATCTGCATCGGAAACTTTGGCAGTAGGGGTAATCGCAAGTCATAAGACATATAACATTCAACACACATGCAAGGAAGGCAGGTTACGTTATAACAAATCTGCCCAATTACAGGTCTCGCGTAGCATTTAAAATCAATTTATGAGGCCATGTAGCTTAATTTAAAACAGAAAATAGAAGAAAAAACTCTAAAATTCTTTCTGTACCTCAGTTTGCAGTTTCTAAACACATAAGTGGAAACTAGAAACATCTACCGTGCAGTAAATTGATGAAATTATAGAGTCTTGCGTGTCTTTTCCTATGGAACATTCACTTTGGGTGGGGAGGGGTACACATGTGTTTGAAACTCTCGAATTGGGAAATATCGTGGCAATGGTCCACCGTCAAAAATGTACGCATGCATGCTATCAGACGTGTCTGTTAAAACCTCGGTTTAAAAAAAAATCATATCGATTATTTAAAGAACCTGTCAGTTGCTAGTGCCGCAAAAAGCTGTATAAATATCTGCTTGAGAATGAAGAAAGAAATTGAATCGTTTAACATCATTCTGAGTTTTGTCGCATGCAGCAAAAATTCGACAAACAAACAGTTTTAGTATTATGACATTTTATGTTGGCAAGACTTTGATGGGCACGTGGAAACCACATTGTATTGGTTGCGTTACACCTAAAGCTTCTACAAGTGGAAACCACATTGTATTAGTTGCGTTACACCTAAAGCTTATATGTGTGACTACAATTGTTACATATACTTGGATATGTTTTCTCTTTGAGAAGTTATACAATCCTTGCACAAATATACCATTCTATAGGGACTTCATTGAAACCTGAAAATCCTATTAAATCCAACAATGAGAAGTGTGAATATCCCGCATATATTACTCCAACACAGGTTCAACATGACGAATTTTTTTCCCTGCATTAAAAGATTACCTAACATACTTCTCCAGCCTCTATGCGCTTACCTTTCTTCTTCCTAAATCACAAAAGGTATTAAATTAAGCGAAACCTTCAAGGTTTTGGAAAGCTATTGCTTGGTTCAACTTGTTATTTTTGTCAATTTAAGAATACTTATTTCTGCATATGAATATTTATCTCTGCATATGTATAATTATCTTTACATAGGCAGCTGAATAGGCTCCATGTCTTGAGGCTAGCAAGGGAGACAACCTACCATCATCACAGCTTGGGCCCGATCTTCCAGATGTACATCCTTTGGAACATTTCCCTGTCTCTGGATGACAGATGCCCTCTAGACATCCAGTACACTCGGCATGACAATTCCTACCATAGCGCCCTGGGAGACATGCTGTTGAAAAGTATATCGTATTACGAGTTGTAAACAGTGTAATGCCAATATTTGTCGCATAATGTGTAGGCAGAATATGGTCATTGCTGTTTTGTGTGCTTATAATTACAAGCGAGCGAAATAGAACCTAACCAGCTGGCGCCTTATCCATCAGCATTTTATTATCTATGCTGTTCGCCTATAGATATTTCTTATATAACGAATATCAAATACCAAACAGGACTGATCAACAGCGAATAGGAACCGATGCTATTCATACAATGGTCATGCGAAGAAAAACAAACCAGTAAAACTAAACAAGGAACCAAGAAATAAATGTTACAATCGAAGTAATTAATGCAATAATAACTTCTAAAATACATCTGCACAGATGTAGAGGGTATCTTAAAGTAGGTGCCGAATGATAATACCTTTTATATCTTAATGTGTCGCTTTAATTAAAACGCAAGAAGACGACAAAGAAATTCAATTATATATATATATATATATATATATATATATATATATATATGTATGTATGTATGTGTGTGTGTGTGTTTATTTAGAAACATCATTGATCAAGCTTTACGAAACAATTTTTTTTGTTTCATTGAAGATAGCTGTCATTTTTACGCGTGTCTGGAATTTACAGTTCAACAAATATTTCATTTTCTTAAGAAATGTAAGAAATTAAAAAGAAATTATTACAACAATGTGAAACACATAATATGAATATAAATCTGACACATCTTCATACTAAATACACTTCTTTGCAATACAAGTTCATTCTGAATTATTTCAATGCGATTAGTGAAATATTTTAGGCTACACCAAAAACAAGCAAACAAATAATTAATTTTCATTTCAACGACATTGGAGTAATTTGTCTGAAATTTATATCTAAACGCAAACTTACCCGTATGAGTAAAACATTAGTTTGAGACCTAGACGTAAGAGTTGCAACCATAATTATTCATTTTTCTTGGTCTGTTGGCATGTGCGTCCACCTATCTCTATGTCTGCATGTTGTGTGATAGTTGCATCAATGATAATATTTCTTTTACATACTTGTGTACTTGTCTTAACAAACTAACCTCTTATGTTTCAGACAAAAGCTCTGAAGTGCCACTGTTATATTCTGATAATAGGTAAAACTGTTGGCAATACAATGCAAACATTGCAGTAATTGCTTACAACTAATTTGTCTTTTGTAACCAGGTAAAGTAATTAAGGTCAACGGAAAGGAGCACCCAACCACCTACAAATAAAAGCACTGTGATTTCAATTATTTCTGTACAAGTCATATGCTCAATTCTACATTTTCTCGTGCGCCAAGCTTGAAATAAAAAAGATGATCATATACAACATTTGAATGCTAGCACATAATATTGTACAGCATCAGAAGGATAAACGAAATCATCTTTGAAAGTAAATACGTGAAAAGGCCAACTCCGACTGGTTGAGTATAACAAATAAAATCATTGACATTATTCTGTAGCGAGATTATTAACAATCACTTTGAAAATGTTAACTTTCTTGTACATTATATCATTGTTGCACAATACGTTCTAACAAACTACGCTCAAAACGGGACAGGGTTTAAGTAAGTGAAAAGAGCTTTGAAATGGGGGGGGGCACTGAAGGATAGCATGTATTTGCATGTGGTAATCGAGGACTGAATGCTGAAGCACAGAAGTGAAACGTGAACACCTAATCGTCATGAACTTATATATATATATATATATATATATATATATATATATATATATATATATATATATATATATATATATATATATATATATATATATCAGTGTATACTCACTTTGTGAGCAGAAGACCCCTTCCCAGCCGAAATGACATCCTGCCGGACAAAACCCGTGTACTTTGTCGCATATTGTTCCATGTACACAGTGCCCACATTCGAAAACGCAGTCCTCGCCATATGTACCGTGAGGACAGACTGTTGAAAATAAAAAATAAGATCAGAAATTGCCAAGAGATGTTCTAATAGAAATGCTTCTTTATTATTTTGTCAACGCTTTTATTCGACACATTTTCTAGCCTTGTTCGTACATGGGATGTATCTAACATAGCAAACATAAATCCCGTTGAATCTTAAGACTGTTATCGGTAACGTCAAGTTTATCCAACGTTATATGCAAGAAACGAAACAAAATAACATTTAGGATGACCAAAAGGAAACCTAAGTGTTAAATATGTTTTGAGTTATAAATATTTCCAAATTTATAAGTAGAGAAATGCCAATAAACTATAACGTATCCGAAGAATTTAAGTTTAAGCATATTTTATTTCATAAATTTGAAGTTGGAAACTCTAAGATGTACTTTAAGAAAGTAAGTGATTAGAACTAAAGTCAATCATTGACCAAATTCTTCTTTTTTCAGGTTACGAAATTTTAAATTTGTTTGAATATCATGCGGGTGATACTAAAGTCTGATGAAAATATTTATTAAATTTATGAATAGTAAAAGTGAAGATACTCTTAATTAAATATTAAAATTAAACCAAGAAAATATATTGCATAGAAATGAACAACTAAGGGGTTGATAAATGATTAGAATAAATAAAAAAAGATAAAGGAACAATTGTTTAGGAATATTTTGTAGCTTAGGTTAGAATATGGACATAGTAGGTCAAATCCAAGTTTATCCTATTTAAATTCATCTATCTATCTATCTATCTATCTATCTATCTATCTATCTATCTATCTATCTATCTATCTATCTATCTATCTATCTCTCTCTCTTTATATATATATATATATATATATATATATATATATATATATATATATATATATATATATATATATATATATATATATATATATTGACAATTTTGCACACGACGAAAAGCTTTAATCTGTTCAGTTAAAAGGATAAAACAATGAAAAATGTTCATAACAAGATCGCAAATCTTCTTCGTCAGTATATTATTATCAGTAGATCCAGTTGCTATATATCAAACCGTATATAACAAAGACGTGACCACGGATGATACTACTGTCAGAAATGATCAATCTATGTCGCATTTGAATTGCTTCATCCAACGTTACCTGTGTCACACCTGTTATCCATGTAACCTGCTTCGCAGCCCAAGCGGCAATTGCCAGACACAACGTCACAAGCTTCATCTTGACGGCAATGTCCACATTTACTCAAACAATTCTCACCATATGTTCCATTCTCGCAAGCTGTAGTAAAAAAAAACTCGTGAAATAATAAATGCAAAATATGGTAAAATCATAAATATAAAATCAGATTTTTTAAATTTGTATCTTTTATTTTAAAAAATATATTTCTAAATAAAAACATACTATTTCAAAAATCTAAAATCTTTTTCAGCTGGGTATTGTCACGTGACACTTCATAGCACGAAAAGAATTCATGTGTTAGTTGCTCCGTACAACATGTTTGAATGCTCGTTTTGATTCATACCTCGCAAGGGCGCACCGATTGCAATTGCATCACACTGTGAAAAAGAATTCACTGTCAACAAATTTCAACAGTTTGTATAATTTAAACCCAAGGGTTAGCAAATTTGGTTTCAGTCCTTTAAAATAAATGTGTAAACCTCGCAATGTGAGTGTGGTGTTTATTCTTGCTTTTTTTTTTCATCACTTTAGAACTACATTTAAAAGCCCCCCCCCATTTACTAAGCCTCCCCACTCCACAAGATTTATACCGGATTGATAATAATTTTAACATATGTATATGCACATATGTCTCTATGCTGATTACTCGAGACCATATACACCTCCATATCTTTGTTAAGCCACATTTGTCGCCTGCTCATGTTGGCAGTTTTGAAAGAAAAAGGGCATAGATGACACAAGCAGTAGTTTTCAAGTGGCACATGCAAATTGAACTGAATTCTTGACAACTGCAGCCTGTCACGCCAAAACATTTGCAACGTTGCTAGATTATATCATAACGTGCGTTCGTTTTTGTACATGCGTACCATCATGTGCATCTTAATCAAGAATTCCACTTGTAGCAGTGGATACTATATGAACATCAGCCGTCGCAAATCACAAGAGCTTACCATTAGATGGTGTCTATTTTATTTTCTACTTAACATCAAGTACCTGTATCACAGATATAAACATACTACTTATTCGTGATGTAAGAGCAAATTCATATACATTACCCGTGACTAAGAACGAATTCACCTCCATTTCCCTAGTATTATAAATATTCTGCGTCGATTTAGATGCATTCGTGGAATCTCCTTTTATTGTTACATGGACTTTGGTCAGAATGGGAAGTTGAAAGTAGAAGAAGGAAGCTGGCTTTCTCTGTGTACTATATAAACGTGACAATGAAGAAAACTTGCCAAGAGAGCGTTCTTTATCCTTGCCATGTTCAACCGTCCATAAATGTATGACATGTTAATATATTTCTGCCATTTGCAAAGATAGAAATTTAACCAGTTTTTCATGTTCCTTCAGGCAACTCCTTTGTTGAAAGCTGGAAAGTGCTTTTTACCTCGTGTTCAATCATTTTAGCTCTATGCGGAATTATTAATATATATATATATATATATATATATATATATATATATATATATATATATATATATATATATATATATATATATATATATATATATATATCTGTGTGTGTGTGTGTTACGAGTCTATGATCTTGAAATAAATAACAGAAAAGAGTGAAGACAAGATCCTTTTTTGTAAAATTTAACATTAATTAATTTCCCTAGAATACCAAGTGAAATATTTAGAATAAAGAATTTACAGTTAATGAATTAAATCCAAAAATAATCCAAGAATTAAAAAAGAAGCCCTTGTATTAAAAGGTCCTGAATGAAACTAAGTTCTAGTCCCGATGAAATACAAAATATAAGGCGATGACGTCTTATGATTAGCGAAGTGCTGTTGTGTTAACAGTCCTTAGTTGAATCACAGAAAAAATTATTCCAGTTTTGAATTCAGTATAACTTTAAATTAATATCTGTATCCAAGAATTTATGGTTTGGTAGGCTCAATCCAAAAGCGTTTTATCTTCATTTTTGTCGTTTGAACACAATGAGAATGTTATCTTTAGTTTCAAAGGAATTTCCGCGTCTAACATCATCGCTGTCTTTGTCATCCGTCATTATCATCAGTCATCAACATTATCATCATCCAAGCTTTATGCTATTTTATTTAAGTTGTTGATTAATAGTAGCAGTTGTTGTAGTAGTAGTATTAGCCGCTTTTGTGGACTAGTGCTTAGAGCATCCGCCTCTGACGCGGAAGGTCGTGGGTTTGATCCTCGATGGAGTCATACCAAAGACTTACAGATATGGTATTACAGCTGCCTCGCTTGACGCTCAGCATTAAGAGGTTAGTGTAGGACTGGTCAGCCTGGTGTCAGGATAATGTGACTGGGTGGGACATCATGCTACATGTCTGCGACATGATGCCCCAGTGCTAGACATCACTATAAACTGCCACACTGCAGACATCGTAGCGATATGACTGAAAAATTGTTAAAGCTACGTTAAAAATCATAATCACATCACAGTAGTAGCAGGAGAAGGATGAGGGAAGGAAGAGGACTAGTATCAGCAGCAGTATTACGTTGATCACACCGGATTCCCTTCCAGCCTGGTTCGCAGCCTTCCTCACAGAAGCCCGTCATTGTATCACATCGAACACCTTCTGCACAATGGCCGCAGCGGTTTCTGCAATCTTGTCCGTAACGGTAAAGGCACTCTGACAAGGAAAATTGAACAATGTATAATTCTATATTCGACAAGGTGTGCATTACTGGAGGTGTAGTTTCTTAATCAAAGTATGGGATTTTTCTATGAAAATCGAACGTTGAATGAAAAATGTCGGGACTTGACTGAACAAGATGAACTTTTGCGTTAGTCATATTTTTTTTATAAAGTTAGGCACGGTATGAAATTGTGTTGTCTCTTTGGTAATTATAATACTGTTCTGCATATAGATGTAATAATTCCGGAGCTTTGCTGAATTATGCTGATTTTTTTCTAAATCATTCGTGTCGTTAACTCGCGCGAAAACATTTTAAATTAATGCTTTGATTCCGAGAAGCACGGAATTCTGAAGAAAAAAATCCCATACGATAATTACAATGATTGCAGACTTAATCTACAATGCGAGTTAAAAATGTTATTTAGTTCTCAGTCTATAATTTAAAAGTTATAGAGTTCGAATTGTGATCACAGCAGATTTGATAGATATATTAGGAAATTAAATTTTGCATTATAGCGACTATTGACATAATCTTCTGTGCACGAGATATTATTAATATACTTTCTTTAAAACAAACTCTTATTTAAATAACCTCAAAGGAAGTCAAAACAGATACTTAATTTTTAATCTAAGATACTATTAAGACATTAGTCTCCTTCTGGTGATATAGATCAAGCTGCTTTCTTTTCATACCTGCGTTTAAAAATATCGCAAGAGAACATCCAGACCTACCAGTCTCAAAAATAAGCTAGACACATGATCTCAAACTCAAAGCAAGACATAACGCACAACACTAATAGTCAGACACAGAATGTAGAGCACTACGTTTCCAGATTTGTCTTTGGTCAGTGCACAAAAAAGCACACGAGCTTTTCGACTCCATCAAAATGATTTGTTTGAGAATCCAGTAAAGCTTTGGTCATAAATTTGAATGTAATTCGGGTCTGATAATAGGGCATGTATTTCGCGAATTTTTCTTCAGTCGTTAACGCTATGAAGAAGCAGGTCTTATAGGAAAAAGAGCACCAGAGATGCCCTCGAAAACAGTTCTAAAGGTGTCTTGTCCAGCCAGATTAATACCAAGATAGGTTCCGCTTTGTGCATAGGATTAACGTATTTGGCCATGTATACACAACATTAAATAGAAGGTCGGCTAAGTCTTAAGCATGTTCCATGATGACGTAATGTGTCGGCGATCGTGAATAGTTAACCTTTGATCGTACTTGGTGCTACCTTGCTCTCTTCTAAGAGCCAGAGGAGGAAATTGGCCATCTGGGGTGTCGATGTCTGGAGGGGCAATATATGTTCGCTTGGGTACAACAGGGTGAAAACTGTGCCATTTGACTTTATATGATTCAGAGTGGAAGGCCGTCGCGTCTGCTTGATTTTCTGCACGAATAGTTACGAAAATTGTTTTAGTTTGAGGGCATGTTTAAGATGATCAGGACGTGCAGTTTGATGTTGAGATCCGGACAGGATTGAAAGGACTGCCGTCGTATTTGTTTGAGTAGATGAAGGAAACCACGAAATATTCCCGGAGGTTCCAATGCAAGATTGAGGTCGTAGATCCACAACTCCTCCTATTGGATTGGTGCGATGAGAAATAGGCGATAGGATGATTCCTTTGCTTTCTGTGTCACTTTTGGAATCACAGGTGTCGGAGAATATGTGTATGCGTTCAGGTTTGTCCAATCCAATGATAGTGCGTCGACTGCCCAATCTGTCGAGTCTGGGACGGGAGAGACAAAGGAGTTTGGCATTCCACCTTGTCACAAACAGGCACATCATCGGTCGATCTCATCGCGTACAGATCTGAGCGGGAACCGAGGGATGGAGACCATTCTAGTTGATAGTTCTGTGACAAAGATTAGGCCAGTACGTTGAGGCGTCGTGGGATATGGTGAACATGTATATGGCTTTGTAGATAACAACATCAATTCGGAAAGTCCCACACCATGACGCAAAGGTCTGGGGACTGGAGTCTTCCTTGTTGTTGGAGACCAGTCACCGTTGTAGAATTTGATTTGTCCTTGTCGTTTTGAGAACAGTCACCACTGTAGAGTTGTCGGACAGAATGAGAACATTGTCGCCTAGCAAATAATCCTCCCATGGTTGGAGGACTTTCACAATGGACATCCTCTCCATAATTATTGATATAAAGATGTAGATCCTGGGGATATCATGCAATGTTGGCGTCTCGAAAGGATGGTGGTAGGTGGTCTCCCCAACATTCCATACTTGCATCATATCATCTCAAGCGGGTGGAGGTTCAGCTGTATAGTGGGTGTCAATGGTCCAGTGGTCAAACTCAAGACTATCATCTCGAGCGGGTGGACGCTCAGCTGTATACTGGGTGTCAATGGTCCAGTGGTCAAACTTGAAAACTCCATTCAGGCAGAGTTAACAGTACCAATACAATTCGACCTAGGACCATGAGGTCCGATGCCGCATTGAGCAAGCCTAGTAGGCGAAGAGATTCCTGAGCGGATAAAATTTCCTGAGTAGCTTCAATGCCCGATCCTGAGGGAGACGAAATATGTTGCCTGAGTATTGAACTCTGTACACTGAAGAACAAATTATTGAGATGTTACTAGGTCTGATTTTCCTTGTAGATGCGAAATCCCGATTGGAAAAAAGGGTTCTTTTGTCTTTCAGAGCCAACTCGCTGCTGATGGTGCAGGATGTTGTCTAGGTAATTTGATGTTGCAGCCATATAAATGGTCCGAACATGTACCATTACACGATTCGTGACACAAGTGAAGACCCAAGGGCTGACGTTGAGCCCCACATGGAGTGCCCTGATATGGTATAATGTTGCAGGCAAACAGCAGGAACGTCCTGGAAAACTTGTGAATAAAGATATGAAGTTGTGCACCGTCTAAGTTCACAGGGATGGCAAAGTCTCACTTATGAATCACGTTCTAAATAGGCTGTGGTGTTTCATGTGGGAACCAAGGGGTGTGATAAATGGATATGGATTTAGACCTCTTAGGCCGATGACCAGATGTAGAGAGTGGTTTGCCGTTGGGACCAAGGAAATGTGTGAAACTAAAGACAGAATTCTCTCGGTACTATGTCCGCCTAATATCGAGAAACAGTAACTTTCGATTGGTGGAGTTTCGATAAGACATCTTTCAGAGACTCTTGTCCTCTGACTGACGTCTGTGTCCGTGTATTGCCTTCCTGAATTATTCCTCTATTGAGTCAATGGTTGTGGGAGAAAGGTAAATACGTCTCCTTGATGGCTTTTTCTCGGACGTCATCGATCGTGACGTAAATCAGACTGTTAGAGGATAAAGGCTGTGCTCTTAGCGTGGACATTTATTAGTCCTTCAGGTAAGTGCAGCCACTGGGCACTGAGATGTGTTTCGCCAATTAACTGGTAACTGTGGTTACGGCGTTGGCCAAAGTGTGTTGAGCTGCTCCACTCAGTAATCAGGCTACTCTCGCGACTGACTCCCATGCCGACCCTGAGGTATTAGGAGTGAGAGAAGGTAAGCTATGTACCATCGGATGGAAAATAGCCAGAGAGAACTAAGGTTTAACAACGAGGTCACAGCAACGTTAATACTTACTAACTCCTGAGTGTCAAAAAAGGCCACACGGTCCATATGCATGGAGTGCGGCTTTACCATCACCAAATCGGCGACATCACTGTCAACTGCTGTGGTTCCGAAGAAAAGACTGTTTTGGGGGGAAAAGGTAGAACTACCGATGAATTGATGTTGAAAGCGGGTCAGAACGTCTGCAACGCTCCCATACTGCGGGAGTAACTGAGTAACAATATTCTGAAGCGCTAGTCCAGGTTTGTGATGAAATGGGAGAAGGACAAAACTCCAGGGGCGGAAAACGTCGACAACGGAGGCTCTGAAGGCTGAATCATCATAAGCCATTGAATAATGTAAAAAAGAAGGCAGTACTGTAGAAAAAGCAACATCATTTTTCGTTGTGTGAGGTGAGGTTAAGATCTCTTGTAACACTTGATACCAAGCTGGCGAAGAGTGACAAGGTATGTCGCTCAATAAACTCGAAGAACGCCCTGAATTAGACTCCGTGATTTCAAGACAGTCGCTGAGTAAAGGGTCTATTCTCGTGGCAGAGTGGAGACAAATTGAGAAGCGACATATGCTGATGCGTAAAGAATTATTACATTGCATCGTTCCGAATTAGTAGCCTGTGGTGGTGTGAGGGTTAGACTTGTCATTGTACATGTCTGCAAAAGTCCAGTTCTACGTACTGAAAGCCGGGATGTTATTGATTGAGCCCGTAATAAAGATTTTTGACCCTTCATGATCTCTTGCATATGGCCTAGTCCAGTCGAAACGGAAATATGACATCCGTGTGGAGAATATCGTTATGATCTTGAGTTGGGACGGGTTACGGTATATTTGATGTATGTAACCTGCCCGTATGTCTGCTTAATGAGGAAGGCACTTGGTTTTTTGTTAGCTCTGTCCCTCGCTGTTCAGCAAGAAGAATAAAGTTAAACTCCGAGGAAGAAAGGTAGAGGGAGTTCTAAAATGCTAAGCCGTGTGGTGGTGACGTGAGTGCTGAAGATCATGCCAATGTTCGGTGCTTGATGGCTGAAGGTTAAGTTGAATTTTCTCCATTATCCCCATAAAGTTACACACTGAGGAGACGTCAGCATGCAGACTGGTGACGTCTTCTTCCTGAGCTGTGTGTTGTTTGTGATTTGTACTATAGTTCTAAACTGTACGACAAAATAGAGCAAAACGTTAAAAAAAACGTAGCCCTGCATCTGTCTTTAGAACTAAATCACTGTGCAGAACTAAATCATTAATGGTGACTCAGAAATTTATAACAGAGTCCAATAAGGCAAAGAAGAACACAGATAAAATATAAGGACAAAACCACCTGTTTATAACCCTGTGAGTTTGCACATGTGAGGTATGAATACCGTGTGGGTGCAGAACTGTATCAAATGATTTTTTTACCTGGGGAAAAAAAGTGATAGCAGACGATCTCAATTGTAACGCTACCTGTAGGGACGGTCAAGGAAGGCATGTACAGGTAAAATTATTTAAGCATGGTGTTAAAATCCTAAAGATGCCGTTAAAAGGAGTTTTTTTTTTAAGAACATAAATGAAAGCACACGTATCACTAATGTAGACCGAAACTAACTTGTGAAGTCGTATAGTCTACACGTGCGAGCGACAACGTGCTCGATAAATATGAAGTAATAAAATTAACCAGCTAAAACATGACTCAAATGTCGTCTATAGAAACATGTATTGTGCAAGAGGTTACTGAATAAACCATGTATAAAGCGCCTACATGTCCTTGTCCGACCAGAGCGGAAGAAATACAGAAATGTACACGAGTGTCTACATTAAACACATACAACCTCCGCGTAAAAGGGAACTGAGGCACCGTTATAGGGACGTACATAGTAGCGCCACAATATCCATTTTGAGGCAATACTTAAAGGGAAATTGGCCCAGAAACCGCCCGTACAAGTAATACACGACTAATCCAGAGTGATGGTGATTTTTTTTTTTAGCTCAAGGGATCAGTCATTTTTAATTAGCAGTTTGCATAGATCATGTGCAATTTCCATAAGTACAATATCTAAAGAAATATTAGCCAAATTACACCCAAGTAGCGTAGAGATATGCCAATATTCTCTCTACTGTGCCTTTTTCAAATGCAAACAACTTCGCCTTACATACGTCAATTCTCAAAAGTATATAATAAATGGTGAGCTCATAGATTCTTAGGCTTTGCCGCAGTCTTATACCTAAGGGGAGATCATTCTGACCGACCGCTACATAGGTCCGCAGACAACGTTTAGCTCCCTTTAGCTAAAAGTTGTATCTAGGAGGGGTATGTTTGCTAGGCAGTAATAGTTCTCCTAAATAAATAGCACACAACTTTGAGGTACCTTGGCATGTATTATATTAACAGCTCTCCTAAATAAATAGCACACAACCTAAATGTACCCTGGCATGTTTTGCCTTACTTGCTTTCCTAAATATAAATCACTCAACATTGAAGTATTTTGCCATGTCTTGTTTTAGATGTTCTATTAAATATATAAAACATAACCTTGAAGGTAAGCTCCCTCCCCCGGCCGAATGATCTAAACCGCTCACAGTTCCAGATCACTGCCATCTCACCTCTGTCTGCGTGGGTTCGAGTCTCAGGCTCCGCTAACGTGGTTACGTGAGAACGTTTGCCAGTAGCTTCTCGTGGGGCGGTGGTTCTTCCCTGGTTTTTCCAGGGTTCTTTCTCCACCACTTATACTGGCAGCCATGTATAGCTTATCTTGTGCTGAAAAGTGGATTTAAATCCTACCAAAAAAAAAACAACTTTGCTTTATATACTCTTATAAATAGATAGAACACGACCTTGCTGTTACCCTGGCATAACTTGCTTGCACGCTCTCTTCAATAAATATCACACAAGTATTAATGTATGTTTTGCCTTACCTGCTATCCTAAATAGACAGCACACAACTTTGACGGCACTGTGCCATGTCTTGCTTCTCCTAACTATGTAACACACTAAAAGTTAATATATGTTCTCAAAAATTTGAAAATTGTTAGAAATGATTGCATTTTAAAACATTTGCTAACGGGATAACAAAATCATCGTTGGAATTGTGTATCTTATATGATCGTAGGTGGAAGTGTGCATACCATTGTTGTTTTAAATGCAAATCATTCTGCAAATTCTACAACTTCTGCGATTTTCTAAAATTTCGGACATTTTCTAAAAAGGACAAACTTTGGAAATGACAAAATTTGTTTAAAACCAACGGTTTATCCTAGATCTTTTCCGTTAAATTTTCTGTCAAATATACAAACTTACATTTGTATGAGAAGAATACCAGACATTCGTCATTCATTAGTATTTTACTAACATATCTTGGGTACGTTATTCTACGTGACTTAGGTTTGTTATTTTACACGTGTTAGGTACATTATTTACAGATCTCAGGTATGCTGTCTTATCATAGAATATACGCTGTGCGCTGCATACCATGGAACATACGCCAGATATAATGGAGTATACGCTAGGTACTAAATGCCATGTAATATACACTTTATAACATGTAGTATACTCTAAATACCAAGGATTTTTTATACCACGGAATATATACAATATACCAAAGAATATATGCTAAATACTGTGGAATATATGCTATATAGCGCAAAACATATGCTAGATACCATGGGTTATACGCTAGATACCAAGTATGTTATATACCACGGAATATATACTATGCACCATGAAATATACAATAAATACCAAAGAATAATTATAAAAAGTGTGTATCTCCCGAATTTTCTTCATTCAGTTAAATAAAATATGAATGTAGATTCAGCATGTACAGACAAGGCAAACACGAAAGTGATGTACATTTTGAACTCTAAAAGAAAAAAAAAATATAGATCTATATAATAAAAACAGGCATTAAAATTAAGATCAAGAAAGTCTATTTAGCGTCGGTGTTTAATTATCCAAGAAAATATTACGTTACGTAAATGATTAAAGTTCCACTATGACTTTCGTTTACTGCATGCACATAAATAATAAGACCATATCATTCGTGTACTGCAAGCACTTAAATAACAAGACAACATCACGAAGATGCACATAATATAGTACACATCCCCAACATTCATAGTTCTCCTAAGATGTTTGACCGGAAGACTTGAACCTACCGCTCACGTACTATATATACATATCATTCATAGAACATAGGCCTTCGTCAGCATTCGCATTTGGAACTAAGGGTTTTAATTAAGCCTAACTACGAGTCGTAACAATCATCTTTTTTAAATAAATGAAGTTAAAACCAAAACAGTTCATTCCTGGGTGAAGGTTGATAGAATTATAAGTTCCAAGAAATTATGTTAAGTGCTTTAGACATCCCAGGCGCAGGTATTGATCTGTGAAATAAAGCTGAATTCCAATTTTGGATAGGCGACTACCCGTCCTTATATGTACTAGTTGCGATGTTGTTTTTTGGGGGGTTTTTTTTTGTTTTAACTATTTTTCTCTCATGAAAATGTATCTTTTAATCTGTTCATAAATTTATCTATCTACCTACATATATGCCTAAATACATGTACCTATGTAGGCAGAACAGAAGTTCGAATTGTATTCCTATTGACTTTCTTGGTTTACTTTGTTAGTAAATCAATGCATATGATTAAAGGAGCGACAGGTTATATATGTCAAAAGTAAACAAATAATTAATATTAACATTAACATTAAATAAATAAATAAAGTCGACGGAATATTTCTACTTGCCTGTGTTACAATACTTTCCTGTCCACCCCATGGCGCATCCCGATGAACACTCCCCTGTATAAGGATTACACATTTCCGTTTCGTTTGCACAATTGCACTGATTCCCGCATTCCTCTCCAAAGAAGTAGCTCGAGCAAACTGCGCAAAACATATTTACGGATTGAATCTTATATATATATATATATATATATATATATATATATATATATATATATATATATATATATATATATATATATTCGTTCTGAATCGTACAAAAGTAACAAAAGAAAAAGTGAAGTCAACAATCTTTGTTAGGAAACAATGTAAATATTTGAAAAAGGATTTATGGTTTGTGAATATGATCCATAATTAATCCTAGAATTGAAAAATGTAAGTCCTATCATTGAGAGTTCTCATTTGAATCCAGATTCAAATCTCGATGAAGTTCCAATATGGAAGGAGATGACATCAGATGAGATCGTTTAAGAACTCCATGTAAGATCTGTGGCCTTCAGTACGTCGGAGAAACTGAAATGCTACACAAAAGAATAAACCTTCATAGATCTGATTGGATGACAAAAACGCTGTACAGAAGCCTGGTCGCAGAACACTTCTCCTCCCATGGCCACACTTTCAGTGATATAATACTTATCGCTGTTGCTAACAACCACAGCTGGAGTTCCGAAACCAGGAAGGAAAGGGAATCATACTGGATACGCCGCCTTAGAACATTGAAACCAAGCGGTCTAAACCAAGAAGACTTGAAAACGAAAACTATGCACTAGTAGAATTTAACATTTTCTAAATCTTCTTATTATCCTTCAATATTTACTATAAGAATAACCGGTATAGAATCAAATATCTGAGATATAATCTGCGTTACATAAATGTACAAAAAGTAAAAATAGATGTCGCTTTGGCTTGTAGACTTTTAGGGAATTATACACCGTTTTCAGTTTCCGCAACTAGTCTATACAAGCTGGCTGTATTTATAGTTTTAACACATGTGGAGACAGCCATGTAGAGGTTTACAAACACAACGTTTTTGTGTTTTTTTTGTTTGTCGTATATGTTTTGTATTTGCCTTTGAAAAAGACTCATTAAGACTCATTAAGAGTCGAAAGCGCTTAGGCTAGTTAGTTACTAGTTTCGTACTGTTCGTCGACAGTTTATTGCATCTCTCTCTCTCTCTCTCTCTCTCTCTCTCTCTCTCTCTCTCTCTCTGTATATATATATATATATATATATATATATATATATATATATATATATATATATATATATATATATATATTAGAGAGATAGATTGAGACATAGATAGAGAGAGAAAGTCGTTCTTGTGATCATCATCTTCATCATCAAAAATGTATTCTTTCTCTTCCCATCAAATTTCAGAGATTGATTTGCCACAGAAACAATATTTAATGTTCCAGCTTGCCATAGTATAGTGCGACCAACTGATTCAATCTTTAGTTTGATTTTTAGCTTAAAAGGTTATATTAGCAGAATATGTGTTCCGGTTAGGAAGGAAACGACTGATGGAAACAAATATCTCTGTCTCTGTGATAAATATGCTTTATTTCTCCCTTCAGATGAACGACAGAAGGACCTTCTAGTTGGTTCCCAAAACACGCTTGGCATGATCAGCGATGAACACATATCTTTCCCAAATTTAAACATTTAAGACATCAATTTTTAAAATGGTTGATGGATGACAAAAATAGATGGCTAGTAACAGAATCCACTCTCGTATTGCAACATAAAGACACAAGATTTTTAATATTTAGGTGAATGAGAATAAAATTCAGCAGAACGTTTTAATGCTGATCGAACATTATACTATTAACGTTGTTTCTTGTTAGTTTGTTAGTTGTTGTTTTTTTTTTGTTTGTGTGTTTGCTGCATTTTTTCATAAAATTAACGTATTTATTGAGAAGGTGGCTTTGCTGGCGTGCTACTAAAAAGCCTTCAGCAAAAGCTATGTGATTCGCCCTAGATTTCAATACTTACTGTACACCGCAACGTCACAAAGAATGACAGGTCCCGAGACGTTAATGATTCTAACATAACGTCCAATGAGGGGAACGTCACATGTCACTGACGCCTGTTGACCGTAGACACGTAGCGTTATGCATAGCGTCATTTGAAACATATTTTTCTCTCTGCCCACGTAAATTTGTACGCCTTTAAGATTCATCAATCTGTCTGAAATATGTGAATAAAGAAATTAAGTTAGTAATTTTACTTTGCATAAACATGTACAATTATTTGTAGCAGCCTTATGTGCTCATAATAACTTTTCAGTGTACTGTTTCTTAGGATATTAAAAAAAAATATTTTGAAGTTTTCAAATTATGTGACTGCATTGCGAATTTTGTTTATGGTAGGAATATATACAAATCTCTTGTGCCGTCTGTAAAATCACTGTATTAATTTTGTAAGGGAGGAGATTCGAAATAAACCTCGATAACTTTCAACTCAATTACTTTGCCAAACCAGTAACGACTAAAGTCCTTTTCCCTAACAAATTCTGTTGCTAGTAGGATATTGGTGGAAAGATTCACAATATTTTTCGCAATCTGGAATACCATTAAAAGCATTTGACGACATTTATTGAATATCTTTTTTCATGAATTCATATATTGTACGTCACATATACATAACTGAGCAACAAGAGGAACTGACGAATTACAGCTATATCCTTGCTAACTATATACTTGCCATACACGATTATTACGCTGACTGGCTTAAATACAATGCAGAAATGAAGAAAAATAAAGCATATAATATTGGAATATATAGGAATACTCATACAATGTGAAGTTACTTTATATTTTGAACAATGATATACAGATTAAGTTTAAATAATAAGGACTAAACTGCAGACTAGTGACAATTTATCAGTATTATACTGGCAGTTTAAATTATCAGGATTAGACTGGCAGTTTAAATAATCAGGATTAGACTGGCAGTTTAAATAATCAGGATTAGACTGGTAATTTAAATAATCAGGATCAGACTGCAACTTCGTGGCAATTAAATAATCTAGATGAATATATGCATCAAATATTTCCTAATTTTCCTCAAACAGTAGCAAGCCATTAACTCTGTGTGTGTGTGTGTGTGTGTGTGTGTGTTTAGCGTAGCCTTAACAATATTGGTCATATTTCTACGATGTCGGCAGTGTGGCAGTTTGCTGTGTTGGGGTATCATGCCGCAGACATGTGGCATCATGTCCCAGTCAATCACGTTATCCTGACACCATGCCGTCCAGTCCTAATACTAACCTCTTAATGCTGAGCACCAAGCGAGTCAGTTGCTAGTACAATTTTTGTAAGTCTTGTGGTATGATTAAGCCGGGGTTCGAATCCGCGACCTTGCCGTATCCAAGGCGGATGCTCTAACCACTTAGGCCACACGAGCAGTCTCTTTTTTGTAATGGTGATATTGCAGGTCAACGTAATACATTTCCAATTGTGCGAGTTTTAAGAATACTGAATTTACGACAACTTAGAAGAAGTGTATAGCAGTTACTGGTATTCAATTTTAAATTGGCCGTTCAGCAACAATTATTTTTTTTAAAGCAAACTACGTTAAGAGAAAAGCATTATTGTACTCATGTATGAAAAACTAAAACAATTCTTTAAGCTCAGTTTTAAATCTATATTCAGAAAATATTTCAAATAATGTATGGAAGATTTGTTCTTTACTTTTATTGGCAAAAGGTAATATAATTTGGTAAGAAAGAGATTAGGAATAAGCTGGTAATGGCTAACGGTTTTTTGTAGATTCGAACCATTGCACTGTTGTAAATTATTTACCAGGTGGACGTTTAGTGGAACCAAGGTCCACGGATAACCATGAAAACACATGATGCTTTTGTTTTTCTTTATTAAAAGAAGAAAGAAATAATCCATTGCTTATCCAGTGTAACTGATAATATATGCCAATTGATTTCTTCATATAACGTTGACTTTTGGCGCCGCATACAATTTTGCCAGTTTAAGTCTGTAATATTTCAATTTCAACCTTTTCAAACTGTGCAAAATTTTCCCAGATGATATCCACGTATTCCAAAATTTCCTCGAAAGAAAAATAAAGCATATCTGAATACTTTCTATCAATTCTAAATTTCAGACTTCGTTGTATATCGATCTTATTACATTTTTTATTTTGGTTTTTACTAGAATTTGTGTGGTTAATAGATAGTTTCAATAATAGTTAAACTTAAATGTTTGCAGGAATTTACATGATGAATACCTACATCGATCATTTAAAATTGTATACGTGATGACCGATGAATCGGTTTATTGGAATCAATACCGAAAACCCATTGATTTACACATGTTCTAATTTTTTCAAGGTCTTCATTCAATATGCCAGTAGCCAAGGGTGGTTAGGTTAGGTTACCTCGTTTGTAACTGAATTTTGAACACATTATTGGCAATATCATTTCGAAGTAATATGTGCCACATTCCTTTACGAGAGAGAGAGAGAGAGAGAGAGAGAGAGAGAGAGAGAGAGAGAGAGAGAGAGAGAGAGAGAGAGAGAGAGAGAGAGAGAGAGAGAGAGAGAGAGAGAGAGAGAGAGAGAGAGACGACGACGACGACGACGACGACGACGGTTTGTCTCAGTGGATATCGAATACCAAACCACTGGGTTACGAGTCATATACTGTACCAATTCGTCTACTGCGGCTTCCAGCAGCAATGGCTGCTAGAACAGTAATTTAGATGGAAACATTATAAGCCATCATATTATACTAGACTGGATATCATTGGCTGTATCATTAAAAAAAAATAGAATAAACGTGATCCAAGTATAGATTCTTCTAGATCGCAAGCAATGACATACAATAGCTCTAAACTTTAGCCTCCTATAACAAGCGCTGGCCGCCTTTTAATAAGATACTTCTGAAACCGATTCATTTAACCTTCACTGATTTCAATACGTCTCTAAATGCCCTAATTATTTCTGTAGCTTTATACCTATTACGTAATTGTAAGAAATATTATGTCTTACAGTATGAAGCTTAGTTGTAAATGATAAATCAAAACGTGCTCAAGTAAAACAAACCAATCGAATCATTTATGTCCGAAAAAAATCGAACAAAATCGAGGATAAAAAAGGAATTGAGTAAACAAAATTAAATAAAGCGAAATGTTTCATAATTAAAAGTTGAAAATTTGGAGCAAAAGGACAACAGTTACGCCGAAAAAGTTTGAAACCGAACACAATGAAACAGAAAGCTAGGATCCAAGAGTACATCTTGCATGTAAAATCTAACACTTTCTAGCGGGTAACAGTTTTTGTTATATACCTGTCACCTTTTTACCCCCAAAAGAGATATAATTTTGCAAAATTAATTACAAACAGGAAAATGGTACTATCATTTTCTGATTCCGTTTTACCATGCTCTCAAACGATGCTGGAATTACTAATGCGATGTCAACATTAACAGTAAACAAAGATTTAGTAGCAATGTTGTTTAGAAAGACACTTTGCGTTATAGGTAAAATATCTAAAAGGTTCAAATGACGTTTTGTCAATTTAAAAAGTAAAAAACACTTATTAATTTATTAAGTAGATAATAAAGCCAAAGAGTTTGCCTAAAACATTATTGCATTTAGAACTTGTGTACCAAAACATTACTGTACAGTCAAACCACTTACAGAAATTCATAATTGATAACGTTGGTAAACATCCTGCATAATGAATTTGAAATAATAAATACTGAAATTATCTCAAAGTTGTTAGGTATGTAACAAAAATATCATTATAATAGTAATCCTTTTTTATTCGTATATCATGTCTCATTGTCAGCATCAGAAATCCAAAACATAACTCCATGTTTCGCGTCTCGAATTAATTTGGATTTTCTGATACTGACAATGTGTGATCTACGAATCAAAAAAACATGCGTGAGATGCTTGATCTAGCAATCTAACAAAAAAGATGCGTGATCTAGCAATCATGATCGCGATACTGTAATATATATATATATATATATATATATATATATATATATATATATATATATATATATATATATATATATATATATATATATATATATATATATATATATATATATGGATCATTCCATGACTTTCTTAAATTATTACTTTACATACTAGTCAATACGAACATTGACTTGATCATATATATTTGTCCAAGATCCACGCTCCACCACCCAGGCATTCCTGTTAACGTCACTGCACATGTAGAGATGTCGTCATCAACAGCTAGCTCCGCACTGGTCAAGTTATCGCTCTTTTGATATGCCGGTTTGTTGTATGCAACATTTTCTTTAATACAAATAAATGTGTGTTCAGCTTATTAATACAAAAATATCAATATGTTAATTGCCAAAATGTATACATGATGGATTTAAAATTAAAAACCATAGTTTACACAATGTCCATCTCTTCAATTTGCCTTATTTATTTACTGACTAAACCATTACAAAGAGCCTCCTTTAAGTAACATTCATGCCTTTGCAAATGTTGTCCAAAGGAGTCGTGCTCTGACTGTATTAAATTTTTTACACCAATGCTTCATGCATGGATACACTTAAGTTAACCAAGTACTTCTAACTTATTTATAAAGAACACTCCTTTTGGTATTTTTTAAAATTATATATATTGTTCCTAATTCACTATATTTAAAAACATTGTATTTGTCCGATAATATGTAGAGAAGTTCTCATAAAGGTAATAGAAAACTGAAGCTGTAACAGTAATTTTGCTGTTTGTTAAAAACTTTCAGGGTAATCTTTATTCTAAAACTTATCCTGATTGACTAATATTTCCCAATCTTTTGTGAACGGAATTCGATAGGCTGTTTATTAACATTATTTTCAAACAGGAACCATATGTCTTATCTGATTTACCATTTTTCATACATTAGGTACACATAAATAGGTAAAATGTTCGTAACTCCCGAAATGTACTACATCAAACACATGTCCCTGTAACGGAAATATGTAGATAAACTTAGAGGGAAAATATATTTATATTGCTTGGAATATAAGTATGTTAATTTAGCAGGGAAATGTATTTACTATTTACATTGCTTGCTGAGTCCTCAAATATTAGAAAAATATCATCCTTAGATCATACTACATTGAATTGTTTCCTGATGTTGTTGCATAGAACTAAATTTAGCAATAAATAACGAATGCTAGGGGCCCTGGGGGGCCGAGTCGTCTAAAGCGCTCGCCTTTATTGATCACTGCAATCTCACCTCGGTAAGCGTAGGCTTGAGTCTCTGGCCAATGTGGGCATGCGAAGAAGCTTGCAAGTAGCTTCCCGTGGGTCGGTAGTTCTTACTGGAATTTCCTGGGTTCTTCCTCCACCAGTTGACAAATGGTGATAAACCCATAACAACAACAACAACAACAACAACAACAACAACAACATCATCATCATAACAACAATAATAATAATAATAATAATAATAATAATAATAATAATAATAATAATAATAATAATAATAATAATAATAATAATAAATGCGCTTATTAGAAGTGTTTGAATTCATATCAACAAAGAGGCATATACTTTAAGGTCACGACATTTTATGATGAGATGATTCAACTGTCCACTTTTACAAATTAATATCTACATTCATAATTAACGTTATCCCTCAACACTAACTCACACACACACATACATACATACATACATACATACATACATACATACATACATACATACATACATACATACATACATACATACATACATACATACATACATACATACATACATACATACATACATACATACATACATACATACATACATACATACATACATACATACATACACTCGAACATACTGTTACTAGTATAATCACAACTTAACCTTTCTGACACAGGGGCCCACTCCAGCCGATTTTGCATCCCTCCTTACACTGTCCGGTCACTTTGCACGTACTGCCTGCTCGGCAGTTACACAGATGTGCACAGTTCGGCCCAAAATATCCAGGAAGACACGCTGTATAGAAATAATTTGTAATGGTTAAGGAATTTATTTGATTATAAGTACAATCTCACACAAAAACTAATAATAATAATAATAATAATAATAATAATAATAATAATAATAATAATAATAATAATAATAATAATAATAATAATAATGATAAAAATGATGATAATAAAAATAATTATTATGATAATAATAATAATAATATTATTATTATTATTATTATTATTATTATTATTATTATTATTATTATTATTATTATTATTATTATTATTATTATTATTATTATTTCACCTCCCGTCTCGAATAGTTGCATTAAGAGTAAATGATACCTTGTGAAGACGATGATGTTAGAAAAAAGAAAGCAAATAAATATCAAGTCGATAATTATACCGATTAAAATAACACCATAATAATTTTGCTGCTAAATAACATGATCAAGCACTTTACTCACCATCAGTTATTATACAGTAATATGTCACGTAATTCAGGAAATATATTGACATCCAAGATTTCCACATCTCCTTTCAAAACTTGAAAAAAAATGATATGTTGATTGTCACATCTTGTCCTGAATGTATAGTGGAGTTTTCACTGTAAATAGAATTTACCGATTTGCTTAGAACCGTACAAGATGAAGATTCAAAGAAAAAAAAGAATGATTGAATAAATGATCGAATAGATGAATGATTGAGTGGATGAACGAATAAATGAATGAATGAAAAAATAAAGAAATGAACGAGAGCAGAAAAAAAAGCAAGATCAAAAGACTGTTACTCTGCAAACGATTATTGTTGGCAACGGAATGTCTACCTCATATAGTTTCAAGCATGTTCAATTTTTAAATGAGGTATATATTTTTATTCATTATTCTTTAATATAAACATATGAAATAAACTATATATATATATATATATATATATATATATATATATATATATATATATATATATATATATATATATATATATATACATACACACTATCAGATAAAAACAACAAAGTGAACCATGGCTGTCAATAAAACTATTCAGAATAGGAAAGCCAAATCTTGCCTAGCATGAACTTTTATGAGAGTGAGGTTAGATATTCAACTATCAGTTGGAACAGAAAAAAATATATCGTAAAAAATTAAAAGCAATTGTGAATTTCATAAAATTAATGTTTTAGATTTTTATTTTTTCATACTATTTTTTGTTGTTGTTTTTGTGGGTTTGTTTTTCATTTTTGTTGTTTATTTTTTTTTTGTTTGTTTGTTTTGTTCGAGTAATGTTCGCTTGCGAACAATTTCAGTCAGGAATACTAATTTTGGACATCATTTATCCAATCTCATTTGTTATGTCTATTCACCGGAAAATAAAATTGTACTTTTTTGCTATACACTTTTTTACCATTATTTGTTTTTGGGACACATATAAGAAGAAAAGCAAACACGATTTGAAGTTTAAAAAATACCTCTCAATCTTTGCGTCATAGTGTGAAATTTTGTGAAATTTTTCTGGCGGCTAAAGTGGTTCGAGTCCGCCTAGGATATGGGAGGTTGCGACTTCGTAACCCGGCAGAATCATACCAAAGTCTTTTAAAATGGTACTAACAGCTGCATCGTTTGGGCCTCAGCATTAGGATTGTATTGTTAGGACTGGTCGACCTGGTATCAGGATAATGTGGCTGGGTTGGACATGCTGATACATGTCTGCGTCATGATGCCCCAGTGCTAGACATCACTAAAAACTGTTACGCAGCCGACAAAGTAGCGATATGACTAAAATTGTTAAAGCTACGTTACAAAACCCCAAAATACAAATATTCTCTCTCTCTCTCTCTCTCTCTCTCTCTCTCTCTCTCTCTCTCTCTCTCTCTCTCTCTCTCTCTCTCTCTCTCTCTCTCTCTCTCTCTCTCTCTCTCTCTCTCTCTCTCTCTCTCTCTCTCTCTCTCTCTCTCTCTCTCTCTCTCTCTCTCTCTCTCTCTCTCTCTCTCTCTCTCTCTCTCTCTCTCTCTCTCTCTCTCTCTGTTC
This sequence comes from Potamilus streckersoni, assembly GCA_016746295.1. NCBI lineage: Eukaryota > Metazoa > Mollusca > Bivalvia > Unionida > Unionidae > Potamilus > Potamilus streckersoni. The sequence continues at coordinate 343,702 of JAEAOA010000747.1, read as the reverse complement.
AAGGACCTGAATACATGTTTTTAAAAATATTGAGATCCATCATCTGCGTAACATCGACATCAAATTTGTCAATGTTGCTGCAGTACATATTGTAATTTCTAATGAAAACGCCTACTTCCGCTAATGTCTGTAAGATTAACAATGATACAGTTATTTTATCGCATAAGAGATTATCGAGCCACGTGACAATACAATGCTACAATATTACGATGTTACATGAAAAAAAATAAAAGAAATAAAATGGAACATTTAGAGGGCACCTGCACAATTATTTGCTTTATTCGGAAAATCTGATGCAGACAAATCTCTCTCTCTCTCTCTCTCTCTCTCTCTCTCTCTCTCTCTCTCTCTCTCTCTATATATATATATATATATATATATATATATATATATATATATATATATATATATATATATATATATATATATATATATATATATATATATGGGGCACAGAGCGCCGTTGCATTTTGCCTTTACATTAGTCAACTTAGTTTTTATCATTAAATTTAACAAAGGTAATCAAAATTAATTTGTTACTTGTTAGTGGTATTGTAAGAAGAAACAAGTTTGCATAAAGAAAAATGAGTATGACCGAGCGATCAAGCTGATTCTTGCATTCACTGAAATATGAATTGGTGTAAATGCTGACGAGAAATATTGTGTGCTTTCTGGAAATGTTCATTGCCCGTGCACTCGTTTATGGGACAGATATAGTTCTCCGTCAATCTCCGTAAAGTACGGCAAGAATCCGAGTTAACCAAATATTACATGATGTAGTCACTACTGATGGAAAGATTTGTTTTAAGAAAGTGCAACAATCAGGTTTAAATAAATTCAAACGTCAGTAACTCAGCCTTTCCCGACGGAATTACATTTGTGAACCTACATTTCAATCAAATTTTTCGGGAGAGATGATATGTATATTGACTTTATTGCGCAGAAAACAATATGCTAGTTTAAACTCGAGCGCATTTTAAAAATATTATAAAACAATGAATATCCATCAAATGATAATAAAAAATATTAAAATATCAGCATCTCTATGCAATCAATTCAATTTTTTTAAAATTTAACTTTCTATGAGAAGATCATTTTGAGAACATGTGATGTTCAAAGTGAAAACATAGGCCACTTCTCTGGGTAATAATTTTTAAACATATTCTGTACTTAATAGCTTGATGCATTAAAAATAGTTGTCATTCGGGAAGTTTTTGAGATATTCTACTTGCCGTGAACCAACGTATCTTTTGCTAAAAGTGGCTAGCTCTGCTTCCTAGCCGACTACTGGGGTTTCACTGTTTACATACTGTGCAGTAATTACATGAGGAGTACACCTCACATAAATTTCAAGAATTACCCAAGCTGGAAAGACCAAATTTACAAATATATCCATATTAATAATTATTACACAATACTAGCTCAAGAAGTCACACCATAACCTTAAGTGAAGAAATGTACCGGGGGCCAATTTACAAAACTGTCCACTTCCACCTTAACGAAGACTCAAACGATCTGCGAAATCAATGGAGGCACTCACTAACGTTATCTAGAATACAGTCTGGTTTGTGACCTTTGACTGAGTTACTAATTGTAGAATACACAATATTCTTCAACATTATGAAATCCTTCTTCTTCAGTGTTCTGTTATATAATCATTACAAAAAGGAGACCTCAAAGGTGGCCGAAGAGTTTAGAGCGTCCGTTTTGGATGCGGAGGTCGTGAGTTCGAGCCCCGGCCGAGTGATCTCAGATACTTAAAACAAAATGGTACTAGCAGATACCTCGCTTTGATCTCAGCATTAAGAGGTTAGTGTTAGGACTGGTCATCCTGGTGCCAGGATAATGTGACTGGGTGGGACGTGATGTCTACGTCGTTATGCCCTAGTGTTAAACATCACAATAAACTACGACGCGGCAGGCATCATAGCGATACACACACACACACACACACACACACACACACACACACACACACCTTCTTCTTCGAACATTAGAGCATAACTATATAAGACCAGTGAAGTGAAGTTCAGCTACTTGTCACTTTTGTTCCTGATCGTGGCGATCACACGGAAATGGCTGATTAGTTTACCTTTATGGAATCTGAAGAAAAGAAATAATGACTTTTTGCGTGACGAAAAACTTACATATTCAGTACATTAGTCCGTTCTCCTCAGTAAAGTCTCATTTCTGAGAATTACAAAAATTGAGACTTTTATCTGTATAAATACGGCAGTTAAGTCGGGGTACAAGATTTATCACAGCCTTTGATATTTCGCAATTTAGAAAAATATAACAACGTCACGTGCTGACCATACGATAAATAAGCAAAGGATGCAGCATGTTTACATATATACCTCCATCATTACTAAACAAGTGTGTCTCCGTTTGAAAATGTAATGATTAGAACAGGCATGAATGTATCTTATCTTCATTTTACTGATCAGACAAATCAATGCCAAAATGTTTATGTACAATAATGATAAAGAATACCGAAATTTTATATTGAGAGAGAGAGAGAGAGAGAGAGAGAGAGAGAGAGAGAGAGAGAGAGAGAGAGAGAGAGAGAGAGAGAGAGAGAGAGAGAGAGAGAGAGAGAGAGAGAGAGAGAGAGAGAGTCTTATTGGACTGGTTATTTGTATGCTTTCTTGCAGAATGGGTTCGAATACTGAATGTGAGAGAAAATATTAAGCTTCATGTAGTTTGATTAACTGACCAATTGATTGCTTGAAAAATTGATTGACTGAATTTTGCAAATATGCTAACTCTATAATGCATACGTCTTCTAAAAAAAATACCCAATTTAAAAGCTGGACCAATATTGGAAATCGTACAGTTGCTTTTACTGAATTCCTCACACATATTTTCCTCCTGTGTGTTGTCTGGGCGATAATTAGCAATTATTTTAACTTCCAAGAACAGTGGCTGACAGGGACTCCCAGTTGTTGAAGGAATGATTAGTCAGGGCCAGTTGGGACCGTGGGCTGTTTAATCCAACAGGTCATTATTGTTCGCAGACTGGCAATACATTTTATAATCTTTACCTACCTTTGTCATCAAAGTCTTATTGTGTCATTACATATCCTAAAATTCCTTTTCAACTGCAACCGCAGTTGTAGCTAATTTTTTAAGAGATGTTTAGCGAGACAAGAACAATGAGAAAATTAGAAAACAAAATATAAATTGCAAACAAGGCTTTGTACTAGTCTAGATGGCTTGGCGTGTCTTTCGTTTACTCTGGGTAATGCAGTGTTCTGTGAATCATTGGCGTACTACTAAATTAGCGTATCACATATACATAGAAGATATCTACTTTTTGTAGATATGCGAAAATATTTCACTCGTGACAACACAGGAAAGTTCTATTTCACTAGTGAAATATTTCCGCAGATTCTCTTTATAATATATACTCTTAAAGGTAAATGCCGTGAATTTTCATGGAATTCCTTCATTGTCTGCCAGTGCAATTGACATCTGCATTCCTACTTCGATAAAAAAAATAGTTCCTAAATTTCGGGACAGCGACGTTTAACAAATTTAGCTTGTACATAAGCACGCTTCAGATGAAATGTTTTGTCAAAATAATGACTATCCTTACCAAAATGACAAGTTTTTTTGTTCAGACATTTCATGTGCGGATTTATCATGTTAAAATGATCTAACGTTAAAATTTCTCACCCATGCGACAGCGAACTCTGCCTAGTTTGCTAACCTTACTTTTCTTAGTCCGATTGTTTCAGTTAGATCATCTCAGTAATGGTGCCAAAGCGTTGAGAACAACTTTTAAAAAGAAGCAAATGTTGCTATTTTCTGCTGTGCCCGACGGAGTTGTTTTAAAATCAATCAAACAAACGTATAACACAAGAAGCATATACCAACTTAAGGTCTCTCCAACTTTGAGGATACACCATATAAGACATGTTGAGAGAGACAGACACACACATTCACGGAAACGAAGTCGAGCTATTTGGCATTACGATAGAAGCTATAGTTCCTTTTGCACAGAATGGTGAATTTTATCCTATCTGCAGGCCTAACTCAGTAGATTTTCAGGTCAGCGCCATTAAATGTAGCTGAAAGTACCTAATTAGTTTTGTTTACCGCATCGTGTGAAACAATTTAGACACTGTTAGCTACAATTAATGACGCTGACCTGATCATTTGCTGCGCTACAAATAGGTTAAAATTCGCGATTTTGTGTGGAACGAACAATTGCAGAATAACACTGTTCTAGGCACAAAGACTAAACACATCACTGATTACAACAAAAAAAAATGCAAAATCTAGACTATCTCAATAACTAGAAATGTGTTAAGTAAGACCTGTCTTCTTCAAACTTTGTCAAACGCCCTCAAACAGAAGCCAGTTAAATAAAACATTGCAAACAACTGAAAATTTCAGCACTTATCGATCAGAGTAGTTCATTCATCAGTCTACGTGCTATTCCACAATATTTCCATGTGGCGCATCATCGCACTAGTAATTGCAACACTTGTCGGATTTCTACAAAAGAAAATATTAATTTCCAAGAATATAATTAATTAGAAATCTGATCAGTCACTACGCACTTAGAACTGTATGAGAGAGAGAGAGAGAGAGAGAGAGAGAGAGAGAGAGAGAGAGAGAGAGAGAGAGAGAGAGAGAGACTGTTATACAATACTATATAGATAATGGTATACAATACTATAATACTATATACATACTGGTATACAATGCTTTATTTATACTGGTATGCAATATATATATATATATATATATATATATATATATATATATATATATATATATATATATATATATATATATATATATATATATATATATATACAGTAATATATAGATAATGGTATACAATTCTTATAGGTTAATTCATTTGAATGCAAAAATATGAACTCGTTTTTTCGGATGGCTATACTGCACGACATTGTCAAATGCAGTAGCCTTTTTATTATATGCTCATTCTTGTTTCATTACCAAAGATTTAATAATAAAATTCACAACCAATTATATTTAATAGCTAAATTTATTGTTTTATTATTAAAATAATAAAGTTCACAATCGTAGATTGCTTCAATGCACAAGTAATAGCATTCATGTGCATATAGCTCCTCCCACCGACCGTTAAACTTCTTAGCGTACCGATCGCTCACGTGCATCAAGCGCACGGAGAGCAATATGAAGGTGTTAAAGTATGTTAAAGTACATTTTTGGACATTTTTATTAACAGCTAAGACAGTTTATGTGTATAACTTACGTATAATTGTGACGACCCTGTATAGCGTCTATATCTAGCTAAATCTGAAACATTTGTATCTAAAAAGTAAAAGCGGAAAGTGTCAAAGCAGTTTGTATGTGTCCGTCTATGAAACATTTGCTGGTATGAGGCCGTCCTTGAAATATCTGCTTTAGTTCATTCATAAAAAGTTGTTTACGTTAGAAAATAGTTCCTTTGCACGTGGGGTTTAATATGAAGGTGTTCATTATCGTGGAATATTGCACGATTCTGACAATGTAAATTTAACGGTGAAAAAAGATGAGCATATAATAATATATACATACTTGTATACAATGCTTTATATATACTGGCATGCAATACTTTGTAGATACTAGTATTCAATACTATATAGATACTGATATGCAATGTTATATAGATACTGATATGCAATGCTATATAGATACTGGTATACAATACTATATAGATACTGATATGCAATGCTATATAGATACTGGTATATAATACTATATACATACTGGTATACAATACTATGTACATGATACATAGCAAGAGGCTATGCAAGTTCAATTAAGTTTCCATGATTTATGTACAAAATTAATTAGAAAAAGTTAATATCTGAAGTCAACATTTTGCTGTTTGGAGTTAGTTTAGGCAATATTTTAAGGCGCCTCATTGACTGCATAAATATACACTCGAGGGTCTGCAGTTGACACGTATTAAGACCTGTGGATGGGGGACAGAAGAAGAAAGTAAAATAGACCTAAATATAGAAATAGAGGTTTGAATAATATGCATAAAGGAATATATAATTTCTAAATGTGAAAAAAAAATAGTTACAAAAGTGATATTGCCACTGTAGTATTAAAAGTGGTGTCACTGCTTGGCGAAATAATATTTCTCCCTCTTATATATTTTCTTATTATGAAATAAATAATAAACTATTGATTAAATCATATTATAACATAGCAATTTTGCATAAACACACAGAGTCGAGTACATATAAAAACTTATTTTTCCGACTGAAACATAGAATGAAATCTCTTTGTATCTGTTTCTGAATTGGATTGTCGTAAAGAAGAACACTTAGTTGCATGTTAATATTTTGAATAATCATTCGGACTGACTTCAGCGTTTGTCTCTGTCATACTGATGGAAGAGGATACCCTTGCAAAAATAAACTGTATTGCAGTGTTGCCTTCTATACACTAGTCCTCCTTATTTTAGTATAAATTGTACTATCAATCACATAGTGTGCTCACATACCAGCCACAGTCAATACATATACATGCAGAACCCTATTCATCTTTAACATTGATATCATACTCTCTAAAACGCAATATGTGCAATAAGTGTAAGCAAATATTGCATAAGAGTTGTACATTTGATACGTCTTCATAAATGTCGCTACGTTCAATCCAAAACGACAGTTATTTTTTTAAAAGGGCCAGGTCTAACGACTTTTGTTCAGACCTTAGTACCTGAAGAAAAGAAATATTAACAAATTGCTAAATATAAAACAGCTGGTGGGCTGTGGGGAAGATATCATAGATTTTGAGCTTTTTATTCCTTGCAAGGAACTGCTACAAACTAATGTATAAAAGAGACCTTGGAAGTAAAATAAATGTGTATAAATTATTTAATATAACACTATTACGGATGCTTTTAAGGGTTTCTATGGTAAACTTTTAATACAACTCTGAAGGAAATATGCTTTAAGGAACGTTGCGGTAGTTTTGCGCTCATTTAGGAGGGGGGTGGGGGTGGCAGCTCGAAATTCACTGATAGGATTCCTTAAATGAATAACTCTTTTATTCCGATTCATATATGGATAGATATATTACTGCAAGAAAACTCCAAGTTAAATTATTACATGAATTGTGGTTTTAGCACATTTTGATCGCTATAAATGAAAGCAGTCGGCTAGGCTTGAAGTTTCTACAACTTGGTGTTCCCTTTCCCTTAGGAAGAATAATTGCAAAAAATATAACTGGCTTGTTTATGTTATCGATAGGCTCGTAGCTTGAAAAGAGGAAACATATTAGACAGAATGGTAATGTTAATGCGACAATCATTTGTGTTGATTTAAGTCGATTTTATTTCTATTAATATATCAGTTTGGTACTACTGAAACATATGTCCCCATACACAACCATGGCAAGTGTCACAAAAAATATAGAATTATTTCCTCAAGCGATATAGTCCTATTGTGTACACGTGTGATATGTTATTATGTGTATATCTTACCATTTAAGCATTCAGGCAAACCAAAGTTCCCAAAACTCGTTTGCTTTGAAATCCAAACATCCTAATTGCGGTTTCATACCTGTATCTCTCACTCTTTTCAAGAATTTGTTTCACAAATTTGTTACCAAAATAAAATTCTGGGTGCAAAGTATGTAAATTTTATAATGAACAAATGGGGAAAAATTTCATTGCAAGTTCTGTAAACATGAATTTAATAGCGAGGCGCTCAATCAGAGTAAATGCTGGAGATTTTATTTTTGCACAACCCAGAAAAAAATAGTTACCACTACTTTGGAATCATTCGCCAAAAGGTAAAGATGGATTTTAGTTTGATTGTCAGCTCGTCAGAGGGTGTTAAGGTGATAGAAAGATCAATAAATATAGTGTGTGTGTGTGTGTATGTAATCTGACCTTAGCCATGTAAATACACACTATTTTAAAGCTTAAAAATGTGACTACCATCCTAAATTTATATCAAAAAGTACATGTCTAATTTGCTATTTGTTGTCAAGGTCACGGAGATGTCACAAAATACAAGGATCAAAACATCTTTTCTGCTGGAGAACATTTCAGAAAATAATCTCCATTTCTAATTATAAAACATTAAAATAACTACGAAAGAAGATTATCATTTATTCCTAAAAAAATGACTGACGAAATTATTTTGTTTTAATTATTTTTTTATTTACTGAGTGGAGTAAAGATGTAAATATGGAAGTTTTAACCAGTAACTGGTTCAAGATGCCTTGATGTGTTGCAGAGAAGAGTGGGTGGTGGCAGGGGTTAATAATCAAGATGCCTTGATGTGTTGCAGAGAAGAGTGGGTGGTGGCAGGGGTTAATAATCAAGATGCCTTGATGTGTTGCAGAGAAGAGTGGGTGGTGGCAGGGGTTAATAATCAAGCTGATAATTTTGAGATAGTAAATTTTTAAGATTGACAGGAATGATTTTTGCATTTTCAAGATGGGAGTAAATTCGTATGCTTTTCGTTATTAAATTTGGTTTCCATTGGTATTGGAGCCTCAACAGGACACCATAAGGGGTTAGATGGATTAGAGCAGGTGTGGACAACTTCCTCTAAGGCACGGGATAGATGAGTTTAAAGCCATGCCCTGTTATGTAAATTAACCTATATAACCAGGTCACGGGCCGGATCCGACCCTCTGCCGCATTTTGCCCGCTCCTGCTATATAACATAGTTTGGAAATGTACTGAAGAACCAAGATTGCTCGTTGAGATAAGTTTATTTGTCTGTGTATATATGCATTCAAAAGTGGAAGCTCTAGATATTCCCGGACAAGCCGATGTGTCTAACCGTGCAACAAACCTATCATCAGCAGACACGATTTATAAGCTGGTCGGAAGACGGTCGAGCAATAGTTCACATTTACGACCATAACAAGACTTTATTGTTAGCTTTCTGATTGACAAGACTCGTGTTAAATCCAGGTCTGAATATTTTATATTTGTCATTAACGTAAAGGAAGAAAAATGTAGTCTGGTCTGATCAGATGTTCAATTGTGCTTTTCTATCTCGGTGATCGGGGCCCCGAGTGGCCGAGTGGTCTAAAGCGCTGTCCGTTACGGATCACTGCCATCTCACCTCTGTCTGCATGGGTTCGAGTCTAGGATTCGGCGAATGTGGATATGTGAGAAAGCTTGCCAGTAGCTTCTCGTGGGTCGGTGGTTCTTTCCGGTGATTTCCCGGTTTCTTCTTCCACCATTAATACTGGCCGCCATGAATAGCCTATCGTGTGCTGAAAAAATGGCGTTAAGCCGAACAACTATCTCGGTGATCAACTATGAAAGTCTGATCCCATTTTTGGATTCAAGATAGCAGAAGAGTCTATCATTACTTCATTACTTATTTATCATTGTTCCATTGTTTTGCATAAACGGCTTGTTAGCGCTAGTGGATCATATAGAATTTATAATATATACCTTTGACACGTAGTGACCTACACATGACTTTAATATCCAACAAGAAAATAACAAGCCCACCAAATGAATAAGGAAAGATAAAAAACAACATATATTTAGCAAGGTGATGACTTTTACTCGGCGATATAATATATGAATAAACTGAGTACGGTTACATTAATTATACCCAAAAAATAAAACATTGGTAATTTCCCTTATTTGCACTCAATGACATCGAATGATCTTTGCACCATAATGTCGGTTATCTACACCTGTGATTTTATGTAAAAAAAATGTCAGTGTTTACGATTGTGGCATTGTGGTTACTGGACATAAATATGCCACAGACTACGTTTCCAAGATTGTCGTACTAAATAGCTCATAGGTTATGAAGCAGAGTTGAGTGTTGGGATAAACATGTCAAATCTATATTGCTACTATATATATTGAATATAGTATCGTAGTGATTAAACCATTTTACCTCAAATTGCTACTTTGATCAGATTTAGTATAAGAGGATCTATGTAGATTAATTTATGTGCGTGAGTACGTGCGCTCGCGAGTGTTTACATGAATTTAATAATTAAGCTAATGTGAGAAAAAACATGCGTACTGGATATTACCACTGACTGTGTCAGTATGCAAGGAAGATGTTTGAGATGGAACACCATTTCATATTAGTATGTCCTGTTTGTTTTTGATTCTCGTGTATATTTGAAACACTTTCCAATTTGTCTATAGAACATGTCTACAAATGATTGTTGTGTAAATTTGACATATAATTTAGAGATAATGAAATAAATGTACAAGTCTGTAATGGACACCAATGTCAGAAATAAGTATACAAGTTTTACATATGTTTTAACATTTTATTATCTATTTGTAAAGAATTAACTTTTGTATCAGATATAAAGAATTTCTGGACATGATGGTGTGGCCACCTTCCATTGTACTATGGATTTTTTTCCTAACAAACTGTAACTTCGGAATAACGTCCGTGTTAGTGAATGAAATAAATAACTATTATCTTTATTATTGTTATTATTACTGCTACAATTGATAAATGACTGTTGAAAGATACATGCGGTAAAGAGTCAATCAAACACGTTAAATGATGTGAAACAGCTAAAATAAAACAAGCATACTTACTGAAATTCTTCGTAATGAATTTGTCCATCTGTTTACCTTCACTTGCCTTAATTATCTGCCTTCTATTTACCGATCTAATTCTACCTGGCTATCAAAGCAAGTGCGAGCACATGCTTCAACTATCAATCCGTCAAGAGATGGCATTCTTCAGTGTATATCTTACTTCTTCCTTTATTCTGGCTATTGAAATATTTTCCAGTTGGTTACATCTCCGTTAGGAATGAGTCAACAAAACTACGTGGTATGCAAACCAAAATTAAAAGGAAGTCGCTCGAACGTGTAAATATTCCTTCCCTACCAGACAGACTTTCCTTTAAATACGTGTCGTACTTGTGTGTGTTTTCTCGAAGAATACCGGATTAGACAACTTGATAAACATTGATATGCCCGTTAGTTAGGCTCCCTGTTATATTTGTGATAATACTACTGGTATGCATCTGGAACTTGTATGGCATACAATTAAGCTGCAAATAACAGAGACCCATTCACAAAATGTATAATAAATGCCAGTAACTTCAAGTAACAGAGACCAGTCTCAAACATAATATGGACGTTTTTACACTCTCATTATTTATAATCGTATGGGTGATAGGCTGTAACAAAAAGAACGCAGGTCAAATCGTAGAGTGATTACATTATATATATATATATATATATATATATATATATATATATATATATATATATATATATATATATATATATATATATATATATATATATGTGTGTGTGTGTGTGTATAGAGAGACAGACAGACTGACAGACAGAGACTGACAGACAGAGACTGACAGACAGACAGACAGACAGACAGAGATATGCTGACATATACAGTTAAACTTCTGTTCTATAGAGGCTTCAGCTACGTAACAAGATTGTTGTGATCTCAAGGGGCTAAAATACGCTACAAGAAAGAGCGATAACCAACAAATTTTGTAGCATTGAAAATAATAACTTTCAGTGGTTAATGAGTTCATAAAATCCTAAAGTTCTAAAAATTATAATAGATCCAAGTAATCCGAATACGTTCCAACGGTATTCGGAATGATAAATGCAACGTGCTTATGTACCAGGATCACGTGGTGTTTGCTTGAAATTTGTCAATACCTGGATCTAGAAATTTTATTAGTGAAATCGTATTACACAATATACATGACATCTATGTAAGAGTGCAAACTAAGATGTTAGACTATTAACATTAAAACTGCCAGGAATCACTATGATTTAAATCTAAATGTCCTTTGAATAAATCACAAGAAATCCAATAGTGTTATACATTTAGAATCTCCTAGAACTATTAATCCATATAGTCTTTAAATGTTTAACAATGAATCAATATAACAATTATTATATCTAAATATCTTTGAATAAATGTTACAGAACTGCAATTCCAACGAATGATTAAGAAAATGAATCAAGCCTCTCAATACTCCTTCAAGACCAGCAATTAACTTTAAGAATAAATGATTCCACACAGTATTTCACATATATAGTAAACTAACATGCCATATTTCGCGGTAAACAAAACCAGCTGTTCCAATTCTAGACGTGCAGGCTCACGTGGTGTTTACTTGAATTGTGTCACTACCTCGATCTAGAAATTTTATTAATGAGATCGTATTACACAATATACATGACATCTATGTAAGAGTGCAAACTAAGATGTTAGATTATTAACATTAAAATTGCCAATAACTATATAAAAATACTAATATCATTATTATGAAAATAATATACAGAATATAAATATACATAACACTAACACATCTGGAATATTGCGACTCTAAAGTCATATCTTATCCAAAAAAGCTTGTCTTTGTGTTTGTAGGGTTTAATGCCATATTTCAGAATACGACAGGCTATATATTTTGGACAGTATTCATAGTGGAAGAAGAATCCGGAAAGTACCACAGACCCACGGCTCAAACTCACGAGTTGTGATATATGTGAATGATCTGTTAAGGCGTGCGCCTTTGATCACTTGTCACCCCGGTCTCTCTTATCCAAAAAAGATACAGTCACGTTTTTTCCCCACATGTTAACGGATAAAACATTATTTTAATACGGAACTCTTCAAAGTCTAGCTCTGAAGTAAAATTTCTGTCCAGTCAGTTTTGAAACCTATTTCATCCCAAACACGTGGCAACTCGATTCGATGTAGTTATATAACTTTCAAGGTGTTTCTGTGCCTGGAAATGCAGAATATATACATATCTTAAATTCGTTAAGTTTTGAAGCTGTACAAATTTGATGCATGCAAATCTTTCCGGAATACACTGTATGCAGGGTCGTAGATAGCGATCAAACCACCTAGGCCTCTCCTAGTTCTTTTTTTAACAAAATGTTTCTTCTATAAAATTAAAAACTATTGTTTGGCCCGGGCCTGTAGGGGGAATATATCCCCGGTTGACGGTCCTGCCTTCATACCGTTATATACTTTCCTCATTTGAAAACAGCCATATACAGCGCGAAATTCAAACTGGCCACAAGGCATAGGGTTGTGTTATTCCACGCGGATTTACTAGTCGTCAAACGTAGGATTTGGTCCGAAAATAGTTTACGCATTACAATCGGTTTCATTATTAGGTGAGGATCTTCTTTCCTCGAGCATTTCGACGTTGACTCGCAACGATCTCAAGTGGAACGCAGGAGGAATTTATGAGTTAACCCTAGACTTATTAGTTTTTTCACTGCTCATCTTTCCTCCGCCAAAATCCACCGTGAGGCTTCCTCCTCGATGTGTTTGCCAGCTTTGAGAACTAAATTCTTGTGGCTAGGTCCTATAATCCCTATGTCTCCCAAGGTGCCGAAACCTCCTTGCTGAAAAGCAACGGCGTCCTTTCCACAGGCACATTTCAGATCTTTCATCCATTCTGTTTGCACTCGTGGACGAGAGGCTTATTATTTTCCAATTTCCTCTTATGGGCATCCTCTTCCATTATAGATTCTCACAGCACTGGAAATTCCAACAAAATCACTTGGTTGGTACCTCCTGACTACATTATAATATCAGGTCTGAAATTGGTTTTACTAATGTCTATTTGCAACTTCAGGTTTTCTGTTACATGTGATTTGCATTTCCCGATCCAGTGCTGTTATCAAGATGCCATTTCTTTTAGTCTTTTGTGTTTGTGACTTGCCCATTCTGACAAAGCTTTTGAAACTGGGACTGCTTTTTACTTCTTTTTTTTTCTGTCTCTTGGTTATATCCATACTAGTACTTGGCTATGGCGCCATGTTTCAGAAAGACATCACATGGTCTAAATTTACAAGTCTCCGAGTGTACAGTTCAGGTCATCAGTTGTTCTACATGTCTTGAGGTTTGTTGGTGTAGGAAGAACATCATACACAAAGCGTAAGTGGAAGCAGATTTTCTGGGCATTAGCTTTCCAGATGTAGTTAAAGACAGTTTCATGAGCATCGTAGATTCCCAGCATAGCAAATCCTTTTGCTTCCTCACGTGGACAGCTTTAACTTGCCAGTCTTCCTCTTCTTCAATGCGAACTAGTTTCTGAACCAGTTGCTATTGCGCTTAACATGTTAATGTGTCAAAGTCTAGATTCTGCCTCTTCAGTCGCCTTTGCTGCCATACACGTTCTGCCTGGCCGTACCTCCACTGCTGCTTCTCTCACCTACTCATTTGCACTGTCTTTCAACACCGAGTTTGAGTCGTGGGGTCCATCAAATATAAATGACTGCCATACATAGCCTAATCATGTTCTTAAAATGGCGTCCAATCCAGCTATAGCAGCTTCCTTCATTTGCTACTACATTTGTTGTTATTTTGTTTTCTTTACATGCTGTCTAAAGATTTCTTGTCTTTTGAAATAGAAGACAACTACGAAGAGTTTATTCTCTCAAAAACAAACTTTCACTTTAAAGTTGTACTTTTACACTATCAACCAAACATATGTCATAATTCCTACTATGTAATTCTGGCAAGGTTAGATTCGTTACTTTTTCTTTCCATCTTTTTAGCTGATTGTACATCAGTAATCCAAAAATGAGAGAATGTATGTTATAAAATAGTATCACATTTATATTATGGAACCTAATTTTAAACCTACATAATCAACTTGCCTATTTCATCAAACACTCCTGTCATTTCTTTCAATATTTACTCTTGGTCATTTCTGTTAACATGCACTCATAGCCATTTCTGTCAGCATGTAGTCATAATTATTTCTGTCAACATGATCTCATAACCATGTCTGTCAATGTGTACTCTTACTTATTTCTGTCAACATGATCTCATAACCATGTCTGTCAATGTGTACTCTTACTTATTTCTGTCAACATTATCTCATAACCATGTCTGTCAATGTGTACTCTTACTTATTTCTGTCAACATGATCTCATAACCATGTCTGTCAATGTGTACTCTTGCTTATTTCTGTCAACTGTTGCTCTTAGTTATTTTTGTCAACATGCACTCATAGCCATTTCTGTCAATATGTAGTCATAATCAATTTTGTCAACATGTAGTCATAGTTGTTTATGTCAACATGTTTTCGCAGCCATTACTGTTAACGTGTACTCTTAGTTTTTTCTGTCAATAGTTACTCTTAATTATTTCTGTCAACATGTACTCTTAGTCATTTCTATCAACATTTACTTATTGTCATTTCTCAACATCAACCTATTCAATTCAAACAGCTCCAAACAGTATTTACGTTGTAACTAGACTTATGCAAACACTACATTATAACTAGACTTATGCAAAATTTATATATATATATATATATATATATATATATATATATATATATATATATATATATATATATATATATATATATATATATATATATATATATATATATATATTGTAACTAGACGTATGGAAACATTTACATTGAAACTAGACTAGTTCAAAAACATTACATTGTAACTAGACTTATGTAAGCACTTTGCATTGTAAGTAGACTTATAATATACTTATTTTTCTCCATAAGTTTACATTGTCAGAATAGTGCAGTATTTTGCCATACTGTACGGCTTCATACTGCACAATACTTATGTATAAAAATAGTATATTGTATCAGGAACTTCTTTGTAAATAAACCCATGTATGCTGATGAAGTAGACAGTTTATTAGGTTTCTTTGTGAATGAACTAAACAAGAAGTTTCGTCTATTTGAAGGTAGAGATGATTAAACTTAACTATGTGGACGAGTTTAATGGGTCATAAATGAAACTTTCAAAGAAGCAAATGAACGTGTTATTCCACCATTTTGATCATTTAAACAATTATTTAGGAGAAATGTTTGTAACTTTTGATTATATAATAAAAAGGTTGCAGCATTTGTTCAGACTATGATCAGGGCTCTGTAGGGTCTATGAGAATAGTATAGAGTACTGTATACTGAGGTCAACGGCTATCGCATATTCTTCAGAGACGTGCCGTTCTATAAGTCAGTCAAAATATAAAATTCGAGAAAAAAATGCAATGTAGGTTTTGGTAGAAAACTAAGAGCCTCAATATCAAATAAAAGAAGTCTTATTTCCGTTAGATAAATGGGCTGTCATATTTTGTTTTTCATGCGATGTTTTGGATGTAGGCTAGCGATTAAAGACGTACTGGTAATGTACATTGTTGGATTCCTTGAGATAATGCAAGTGAGATGACATAAATTATTTCTTTTTAGATGGTAATTAAAATTACAATAAAAATACTCTCAGTTTTGCATCTTGAATTTCCTCAAGTTGTACCTTTATAGTTAGTTTTGAAAATCCGATCCATATGCATACCGCAAAATTGTCAACTACATTTTCAACAGAAATCACATTCTCCTTACTGTACTCAAAGCGAAACGATAATTTCAATTAAAATAAATAATATTTTCCCCAATTTAGGAGTCCATAAAAATCAATGAGAACAAAACGAGAAGTGCTGTCGATTCATTGCTGGTCCATTCAGCACTCAAATACCATGTACACCGTACAGAACTGATTGAACTAATAAATCCAGAAACGCAGAATTGAGTTGGATCAACAGAAAACAAAATCCATCCATTCAAGACCAACTGGAAACATTGTTTTAGCGCGCATACATTTAAAATATGACACAATTTTCAATTTTAAGTAAGCCAAAACGAGATATTTTTCAACTGATGTCTAGCGCGCGAATACGTTCAAAGGTCGTTGGGTGTTGCTATGTACTCATTAATATTGTTACTATGTGTTGATGAATCTACTGTTTTGTATTTATTTTGGAATACAGCATAAATTCAATTAATTTGTTTCTTGTTGTGTATTCCTTTCAGTATTAAGTCTTAGAGAAATAAAATGATTATATAATCAAAAGGTTGCAGCATTTGTATGGGAAAATATAAACTCGTTTTTTCGGACTAATATTGCACCAATAAAGTCGTGCAATAATACTCAGAAAAACTCGTTCGTATTTTCTCATAGAAATTCAGTAATCTATAATTATGCAAACACTTTACATTGTAACTAGACTTTGCACAAAAGCGTTTTCTGCTTATAGAACAGATCAGTAATTTATTTCTCAATGTACAGAGAGTAGTCATGTAAAAATAACATAGAGTAAAAATCTGAAAATAGATTTTGTGACATACCTTAACTTACAGACTAAACATTGGATTGAAAAATGACATTGATAACTTATATTCTCCTACACAGGTATAATTGTAGTCATGCACGTGATATGCATGATTATAGAGATGCATGTGCTATAGGCATGATTAGCCATGTGATTTCGTGATTCCAGAGAGCATATATGTTCGTCAAGTTTTGATAAAAGTGCGTTATCGTCAGCTAGGTAAAATTCCTTCTCTTTAAATCACTGAATCTTACTCTAACGATTTTGCCACTATCCACAGCATTCATCTATAAGTTTAGTAAGTACTGACTGACAGGAGTACTTTGCTGTTGTTGGTGTTGTTGTTTTTGTTGTTTTTTTTTTGGTCTTCTTTTCTCCAAAATCTATATTGTGTCGGATTAAATAAGATGTTTTTTGAGAGATACTTGTATGGATGTTTCCATACATGATTATCAAATAGATTTGATATTGTTATCCCCACCCCCACCCCGATAGTGATCTATATATTTCAAGGCAGTTACTGGTTCTCAGTAATATCTGGAATATTCTATCCTCCTTTTGTCTGCCATTTATAAAAATCAAATCACAATCGAAAAACTCAACAATTAGACTTAAATGAACTGTTGTCCGTATATGACCATCTTTTACTTCACTCTACAGAAAAATGACCTTCAAACTCATTTTTTTCTATCCTTAAGGGTTATTGGTAATACGAACTGGCCTAACGGTTGTGTGGTTGTGGTATAGTCAAAATCACGTAAAATGTTTAAATCTATATATTATTTAATTTTAAAACTCATGCCATTTCAATGTCCATGAGCAAACTATTTTGCAGAAAAGGTATTTATAAGAGCTAAAGTTGGCAATTTAATGTTGCATTGTATGAGCAATAAATCACGGTACTAGGACAGTACTGAACTGTTGCATTGTAATTGTCGTGTTTCATGAACGAATGTTACATTTGTCGTCTACATTGGTCCTTGCGTACAACTCGCGTGGCAAACGTCACCATGTCAGGTAATGGTGGCTTCCATAATGGAATTCTTCCAGTCTAACCGATCCCATGACATACTCATATTACAAGCATACTTGTAATACAAACATACCTGTAATCCGATGGCTATCAAAATTTTCATTTTGCAAGTACGGTTGTGGTCGGTGCTGATAATTGCAAAGATAATTATAAAACATTCCTGAAATACATTCTCTGAAATGACTTGTATGATTGTTTACATTGTACTTCTTTTTATTGCAACCTTCACCGCATGTACCTAAGAATTAATTCGTCCAATTTTATGTCACGGTATCATCAGTTTAGCCTTCCTAATACTCATGTACATATAAAGAAAAGTATTTGCCATTTGCTACTTATTCTAAATAAGCCTCATATGTATGCATAAATAGGATGTATATTGAATTTAATTGCAAATCTGAAAACTATTCTAGGTGTGGTATACATTTTCTCTGGTGTGTGAAAAGACACTTCCCGCAAAACAAGAGACTGAATCAAATTAAGCACGACATATGTTAACAAATATACACACTGATCATGTAAGATATATATCATAGGATTTAATTTAGTACCGTTCTGGTCGATGTCATAATCTTCGCAAAACGTGACTATTCAATGAAGTATAGCGCAAGATGCTTAATGACGGTGAATATGACGTGTATTCATCTACATATCCATGTGTTTTTCTACATCGCACTCTACCGTGTGCCGAACAGGCCACATATAAGGAAAGAGTTGGCATTTATTTGTACATTTATTTCTGTACGTGTTTGTGCTGAGCTAGATTTGTCTGTATTTGTGATTACTAGTTATTTATTTTGTTTTACGTATAACATTCAAACATTGGATAATTTTTTTTATCGTTGTTCAGTGTAGTCATTTGCAATTATTGAGTGCTATTGAAACCGGAAAACAAGGAAGCAGTTACATGTGTCTGGTGGCCAACATAAAGGGAAAATAATTGACCAAAGTCGTACGTTTCGTACATTTATTTTTGCCTTCAAACTATTATTAGGAACCCCCCAAAATGGTAGAGATTCAAACTCAATTTCAATAATTCATAAAGTTTCGAAAACTGAATTACCAACTCCGGTCCAACAGAATGTACAGCATCTACAAAAATATACATGAACAGAAGAGTATGACTCTTCCAGATTCTTCATTTTGGGGACTATAATGATGTTTGGGACTAGTGTTATGTCATTATATTTATTATTATTATTACCGAAACGCATGGATAAGTATTTTCTTTTCTTTATCTTAATATGCTACTTAATGCCAATACTAATCTTCGTATCTTTTATGAGAACTACTGTAGAAGTTGTTCAGGACTGGGTAGAATTAAACAGTAAATGAGGAAATAAGTTCGTGTTCAGTTCCCCCAAGTTTTATTCAAAATCCGTTTCACCCTGCTACTAAATGGATTATTCAAAAAGAATTTATGACATTTCATTTTTACAACATACATATTCCATATTGTTGTACACTGCGACAAAGTCTGATGACAAAAAGGTATGGATTTTTTAAATTACAAGTTATTATTTCACACAATCACTGCTAAATGATACCTGATACTTAACTGTAAGAAATGGGACACCACTATTACTATAATTCTTAGCAATTTCTTTACAAACAGAATACCACCCCTCTCACCTGTTCATAATTGTGCTTTACCAATAGTCCTTAAAAACACCTTCAATAATATATGAAGATCAATTTAAGCAAAACATAGAAAATGGTGATAACCAGAACACAAACGCAATAAACATTAATAACACGAGGTTAAATCTAGAAAAATAATTCAAATATCTCTGAACTCTATTCACTCTATTCACATAGAATGGATGGAAAGACAGAAATTGAAACAGTAACTCAGAAAGCCAGTGATGTAATTATCAATTAATCCCCATCTCAAAACACCCAAATATTCCCATGGAAACAAAAATACAGCCAATAAATACAATATTCATCCGAATACTGTGCTATCGATGCCAGAATTGGTTATTAAACATAAAGTACGTGCAAAAAATGATCACGTGTAAAATGAGATGCTTGAGAAAAAGGGTGAAGAAGACCAAAAAAGATCGGATAAGACGATCCGAGAAATAGCTAGACCAACACGTCATAGACGATATTGAGACACAAAGAAGGTAATGGTTTGGTCTTCTCATCAGAATGTACCCCCAACAGCCCGCAGCTCAAACTTCTAACATCAAACAACCTCTATCTCAAACACCCAAATATTTCAGCAGCTCAAGCTTCTAACATCAAACAATCAGGCTTTAAAGGAAAAGTAAGACCAAGCAGTAGAACAAGAAGAAGAAAAAGACGGTATCAGGGCAAGTTTAAGAGATTTTGGGGGTGTACAGGTATAGCTCTAGTTATCTTAAACTGAAATAAGAAACTCTCTTTTTTGATGCTTTGCTTAATTGTGTAATTAATAGAAGGAGATTTAACACAAAAAATTATTAAGAGAAGACGATGTGTGTGTGTGTGTGTGTGTGTGTGTGTTCCCGACTCTGACAAGCATAGTAAAACATGTTACATCAGATAATTAACTACTCCAAATTCTCATTGCATTCGATGAAAATTATACAATCCTGTTCGCTTTCCACGTTGACAAATTAGACTGGAAATAACGCAATATAAAACATAATGAATTTGAAGAATTTTTTACAATATAAATTGTACAAGTAAGCATGATACACTATTTCCATACAAAGGAAGTTATGTGAATTATGAGGATGACCAGTAGCAGTCAGACATTGCTGTTATACCAGCATATGAACAATACAACGATGGATATAAATACATTTTGACAGTGACAGGTACATTCACAAAATACTCTTGCGATTGAAAAGGGTTATGACATAAAGGACGCTTTCAGAGAAATTTTCATAGTCTGAAACAAAAAGGGCCGATGAGATACATGATGTTTTGACATAAATCTTCAAAGAGTGAAAACTCGAAATTATATAGGTTTATGAGACAAACTAGTTTTACAACAATAAAGTTTACGATTTCATGGACAAGGAAAATACTGTCTACTTTTCATCTTATAAAGATCAAAAGGCAACTGTATCAGAAATGTTCAACAGAACTTTCAAGAATTTAAAGTGAAGTATTGCACTCAGAATGGTAGTAGAAAGTTGGTTGATGTTTTACCAAAGCTAACTGAGGGATACAATTACACATTTCACAGACTAATAGACATGACTTGAGTAGACGCAAACATAGAGGAGAACATACCAAAAGTATAGACTAACCTTTTCCTTTACCTGAAGCCAGGTACAATTAGAATGCCAACAAATCAGGAAGTAAAAAAGTTAGAATTTGAAAATGTAAAACATGGTTCAACAGGAATAATTAAAATCAGGTATGATGTTAGATTCATCAGTCATTTAGAAATGGCGAACATTCATTGGACTTCGTGTGCCATCGACTACTCACGGGATGAGTTTCAAAATATGTTCACATAGGTTATCCGGAACCCACGTAGATTCCTAGAGATTTAATTCGGTAATGATGTGAAAAATGTACTGCGCAGGTCTGGACAAGAACGTGTCTCAGATGTCAATTTAACAACGACGAGAGATATGTATAATATCAAAATCCTGGAAAAGACAATGGTATCATAGCAGAATATGCTGATCTACGCTGCAAAGCAGAACAAGATAGAGAGTAACTTTAAGGTGAATGCATGGATGTCCGACAATGCGTCAAAATATCTGTTTCAGTTGCAACAGATCTCACGCGAAGACCTCCCACGAAGGGGTTTTAAACAAAAGTTTGTACCGGTGATCGAGCCAACAAAATAAAACTGTAGTTATGACTGCCAAAACCGCGTTGCAATGGCAAATATAATGGGAACAGGAAGAACCTGGTCCAATTGTGAAGACTGCCAGAATCTTTTGCAGAAACAATTGGCGACATCGGAGCGGTAGTGTAATCGTGTAATCGCAAAAAGGTCCTAAGTACTCGACGAAAATGTCAGATGCACATGCAAAATGTTTACGACTATCACATGAACATAAGTTGGACATGAAAACAAAGCCTCTTTTATTTAATAAGGAAAGTTGTCAGTGAATTACGGAAGACTCTGTGCAAGACGCTTTCAACAGAGACTCCTCCACCAAATTGGGCAAACTCTTGCAGAAACTACCACCAAATGCAATTTATCACATAGATATGAATAAAACAGACAGGAATTGATAGAGTTTGCTGAAAGAAAGCAAACCAGAAGAAAAGGTGTGAAATCTTTCACAAGCAAAATGAAAGTGCAAATATAAATGTTGAAGGGGTTGTGGCCAAAATTTATGGAAGTTTTTATGCAAAGAAGAAAGAGTAACATTCTCAGGTGGCAAGAACGTTCACCTGAACCCGAACCATCATATGAACCTGAATCCTCGTACGAAACCGAACAGAAACAAAAACCAAAGCCTAACTACAAATTTAAATCTCCATCGGAACCTCCAATGGTACAATGTTCCGATGACCAAGAATCTTTATTCGAACGAAGATGAAAACAAAAAGAATCGAAGAAAGCAAAAGACGATAAAGTCATATAGCAAACTTCCTGTTGAATTCCCATTCATTCGTTCACAGGCACCAGAACAACCATGTGAACATCAACTTGCACCCGAATCCACATGCAAATGTTCACCTGCATCTGAACGCACGTGGGAAGAAAAAAACTGCCGTCATGCAAAATCTTCGAACTTTCAGACAAAAACCACCTGTAGGAGAAGGCCTTGGATGATCGGTTTCCCACATATGAGACCCGCAGCACGTCAAGAATTTTGTAGACAGGTTGGACACATTCGTGGCGGAGATTCGCGACGCCGGTGGTTGCTGACCGACAGTATTATGAACCCACGAACAGAACATTTAAACAAACAGCGACCTCATCTGATGTTTTCCGTGTGAAATAAATCACCTCTCTATCGGAACAAAGTACTTAACTTTCTTTTCTTATCTCCAAATATAAATTAACGTCTACTCATCAGTACTTCATAGGCTATAACAGACACGTCATCGCCTTTAATTTTGGATCTCTTCGTGAATAGAACTGAGTTATATTCAGGATTTTTTATTACTAAGATTTGTGTCTTTGATTTTTGGATTATTTTTGGATTTAATTTGCAATACTGTAAGTTCTTTTTTCTAATTGTTCACTTTGTAATCTATGGAAATAAATTATGTTAAATTTTACAAAGCTTGTTGTCTTCAAACTTTCTGTTACTTATTTTAAGAGCATAGATTCGTAACAATACATATATATATATATATATATATATATATATATATATATATATATATATATATATATATATATATATATATATATATATATATATATATATATATATATATATGTGTGTGTGTGTGTGTGTGTGTGTGTGTGTGTGATGGGTTTCAGGCGGGACTACACTCATTGTTGTCATTCAGGTTGTAGAAAGAGGAGGAAATGTCATCGATACCTTTATTTTAAACCGTTGACTTAAATTTAGATCATCTTGTATTCTCACAGAATGTTAAAACGTGCAGTATTAGCACTATTTTAAGTATGACGAATTAGCAATTTTATTTTCACTTTTTTTATCTTCTTTTCTTCATATTTAACTGTCCTTCAAGGTATTTCTCCTGCACACATTTTTACAATACATAAAACAAAACCAGCAATTTTATTTGTAGGCAGTAAACGTTAAAGACTATTTCATGGTTGAATAAACCGATGAACGTGATTTTTTTTTAATTCATTTTATTTTTTATATATTTTGGTCCTTCCTGTGATGAATTTTTTCTACATTTCTACATGTATGTTCGAAAGGGGATAAATATACTGTCAATAAGGAAAAATATAGTCTGATTTGGAGAAAATGTTGCCGAAGCCCTGTTCTAAAATGAAACTGGTCTTAACCGTTAAGATAAATAATGAAGTCAACAACTAGACAACACGCATAGCTCTTTTCACTGTGGTATAAGCTGAGCAAATATGGCATATCAGTTATATTTAAAATAGTTTCAAACTGGTTTGACCTCTTCTAGAATGACCAATACATACATTACTTAAAATGAAAACCACGAAAAAAATTGCTAATAAATGAAGACCCCTTCCCCCACCAATAACAACTGTAAATTATATGTGCATAATGTATGACTATGCATATACCGAGTGACAGATTTAAGCCAAATGAGACTCTGTGCAAGTAAGTTATGATGCCTCTTACTCGGTCGTACATTTGTTGTTTTGTTGGGGAAGGGTTGCCAAGAAGACCCCCTCCCCTCCGGCCAACAAGGGCCTTGTGATTAAGCACACCTAAGCACAATGGTAAATACAGTACTGCATAGACCAAAACATACATACATTGATGTACCGGCTTACCTACAGCATGAATAACTATCTACACTAGATGGGACAAAATATTGATAGTGGTTTCCCACTTAATTTGAGCTGGCCACGTTAAAACCTTTAATAACTCAAGTACTGTAATCAGATTTCGATTTTATGAGCTTGCAGCGATTTAAATTTCCAAATAATCTTTATACAATTAATACGTGATGTATCGCACCAATCAACTGCCCTATACACAATAATACCCAAAACCCAGCCATTATCTCAGCATTTGTTTGTAGACATATTTACAACAGGGTGCATTACTTAATGTGTTTGTTCCTCTCCAGTTAATATCGTTATTTATGTTCATGGTCTCTTTGTCTTTATTTCTACTTCTTTTTACGTCACTTCCTATCTCCCTTCCGAATTGAAAATGCATTTTAATTGTTCTTGATTTCTCCCACTGGAGACGAAAGAGAGGCTATGAAGTGAAAATAAAATGCCATCAATGTTGGACGGATCGTTAATAACTGGGGCGCGCTGTTTTCGTTTCAGGACAGACATAGCTAATCATGCCGCTGCATGCTCCCGTTTCTGGACAAATTTATTAGGGACAGTTTTGAAACTACCTACATGCGGTTAAGCACGTGTCTAGCCTTAAGCTAATTGTGACACTCAGCCGAGCAATTTCTGGGGCATGCTCAGTACATGCACACTACAAATGTATTGCATGGTTATCATAGACTCTTAAGTGCCAATTTAAGCAGAGAGCAAAGAAAGTAGCCAGCAAAAGATGGAAAAGAGATGATGGACAAATATAAACAATACCGAATAAATTACTGTAAGAATAATACTAATTTAGCTAATATACATATTATTTTCTTGTTACTAGTAGTTAACAGCTGAATGCATATTTGGGACCAACTATTTAATTTTCGGGTAGGGAAGTGTGTTGTTAGATTAAATAATTTGGCATATGCTTGGTCTACTTTGTAAAAGGAACTAATTATGTCCATTATTTTGCTTTAATTATTTTGAGGTAAAAGATACCAAAAGGTCCTAATTAGAAAGAATTACAGCCAGATTCCCGTCCATTAAATGGTAGGTCTCTTGATTGTTGATGGTTTATTCCTGCATTACAATTTTTAATTCTATGCGGACAAAAGTTAGTATATACTGGACACACTAAAAAGAAAATGACATTTATCTTCAGTATCGTCGTTGTTACAAAGCATACAATATCTTTCACTTTATCGATTCTGTTGATTCTCTATTTCGCAGTGACATTAGTCAAATTATAAGACACTGGGAGCATTGTCAGAGCTACTCTAGTATTATGTAATTGTTGTGAACAATATATTAATTATACGTTATAAGTATGATGGGTACCAGTCTAGAAAGTCAGTTAACACAGGGAACCATTCTCGATAGTACATATATATATATATATATATATATATATATATATATATATATATATATATATATATATATATATATATATATATATATATATATATATATATATATATATATATATATATATATATATATATATATATATATATATATATATATATTTATATATATATGTGTGTGTGTGTGTGTATGTGTGTTTGTGTGTGTGTGTGTGTGAACTATTCAATAACGCCGTTTTTCTAAATAATGTAATCCTTGTTATCATTATTTGTAAAACATTTTATCTCACTTAAATAAGATGCAGAAAGTTCCTAGTGAGTACATAGGGTAGTTAATAGATAAATAGTAGTACGCAAAGACGGCGAAGGAAAGTTATATATTTAGCTTACGATACTTGGAAATACTGTTGATCCAACATTTTTATAAATACGTATATAAGAATTAGAAACTTTTGCTTGTCTATGTGTTGATTATTCTTTTATTTAAATAATTCGTTATTTTACCTATCGAAGTTCTTCTCTCCCTTTATCTTTTTCTAACTGCTCATACAATATTTTTGTGCAACTTTCTAAAAACATTTAATTAAGGTATGTGTTTAGAGACGGATTAAGACATGTAAAGACAGTATATAGGCGTTGTATACATACAAAACTGAAAAATATTTATTGTTGAAACAAAATTTATATAACTTATTATATAAGAATTAAAATGTTGAATTTGTTTAGTTTTGTTCTTTTATATAATAGAATATGTTGGAGATAGAGGTTGAATTTGCTCCATCTTTAATTGTTGCTTTACATTACTGTGAAATATTCTCGTGTAAAATTCTAAATATATCTAATTACGGTAAGTGTTTGGAGATGACTTGGCAAAGATGGGCAACTGCAATACTGGAAAATATTTCCTTTAAAAACAAAATGTATATGAAAATGTTTTTGTCTTTGTGTTGATCGTTCTTGTTTAATGTCCATTGAACTCAATTAACATAACAGCAGTACAAGTGCAGAGACGTTTCTAAACTTACTATACTGGAAAATATTTACTGTTGATATAAAATGTATGGTTTATGGTAGCGAAATACTAATATAATTCGATTAACACTCGTCAAAGCGTGCAACAGTGTGAAGTAGCTGTGTAGACACCCGCTACCTTTAATTCGGTTAACATATTGGCAAATTAAAGACAGTTTCAAACTACATTACCAATTTTGTTTTTGTCAAGTAAAGTAAAATTGAGAATGTAATAAAGAAAAACATATTATTTAATTGACTTATTATGCATGTGTGAATATTTTGACGAATTTTTTTTAAAAAATATATAATAACCCTTCATTTGAGGTAGTTTTTTTCAGTAGGATAAATATTCCACTTTATACTGGCTTAACACGAAGAAACGTATGGTATGATGCCGAAAACGGTTTTGACTACCTGAAAGCCATAGCAAAAAGAAAAAGAAAACTCTCTTGTTAGATCAAAATGAAAGTTTGAACGGAACACCTTTCAGTAGATCAAATTTATACATGACCTAAACTCTCTCAGATACTTGGAATGTTCTGATGTTGAATTGATCTTCAACCAATTCTGACGAAAGGCGAGGGCAATTGTCTCTTAAATGGGTTGCCTATAGCTGTATATAGAGACGAACATATTGCGGAGGAAAACACCCCCCCCCTAAAAATACGAACAAGCACGTGCATAAAAATGGTCATAAATAAAGATTAGTACACAAAATAGACATACTCAAAGGAATTTCTGCTGTATTCGCCTTGATTTAAAGAAGCTGGCATCGTCTGTGCCAGTTTGGTAGATTTTCTTGCCCTTGGACTATTCCAGCGGCATCTGATGAACTCATTATATAAATAAGTGTATGTCCAAAAATTCAACGGAAAGCGTGAATATGTATTGCAGCTGTTGACTCGTTCTCGTATGCATTATGAGGAACAGCAACAAGAAAATAATACATGCCGTTGAATCTTGTGTGGAAAAGATAGATATTTATTTTATCAAAATGTGGATAGCAAACCATTTTGTTTCATTGTTTGAAGTGAATGACAACCCAAAAATATATTCGACTCTATTGGTTGTTAGTAGTATTTCTTATTTTGAATCTCAAATAGGAATAGTTAGAATCGAATACTAGCGGAGTGCATCTACGAATTTATTTCAAGAGGTACCAAATCTACAACTATCAATACAGAATGTGTATACATATATCTTACAATTCTTTAGATCAATATTTGTTTTTTAGAAATTAGAATCAACATTCAGTATTTACAAGTCAACTTTAAAACGGATATTGCCATCATTTTCATGTTTTTGCGTGCCTTTGTGCGCCTTTGTTGCGTACTCTGACTATAAAAATATCAACACATACGCTGTATACATTTTTCTTTTATTTCTTTAGATAAAGCAAATACCAATAATAGAAAATTTTCAGTTAGTACAGTTTTAACAACTTCCTTGCGCGCTTCTCTTTTCCCAGTGTTTACCACGTGTATACGAAAAATATATGTCACCACCGAATTGATTGCATCATTATTAAATGCAATAAAATATATTACAAATAACGATAAGAAGATTCCATTTTATTCACAAAAGACATTTCTGGATATTTACAATAATTCCTTACAAATGTGAGTGAAAATATGCATTTACAAACAACAAACAATGTATGGATAATATAAACAGTTATATTTATCATAAAACTAGAAGCAACATTTAATATATTACATTATTGTCTTTGCCCTGTCTTCAGCTGTACATCTTGCCCCGTCTTTGCTTCTGTTTGCCCGTCTTTGCGCGTCTTTGCGATGTTTAGTAGTAGCTCTTACCGCTGTTTTCCGGTTGTAAAGACTGTTACGCATAACCGTTCGCATTTGCTGTTTTAGGGCAATCAGAGAATCAACTAACTTCTAAATTAATTGCAGTGTTTAGGTAATAACTTATAGGCAAAAAGCCTAGTCCTACTTACAACGTTTTTAATAATAATATTGTCAGTTGTTCTGGAACATTATCCAAAGTACCTATTAAGCTAATGTAAGCTATGCGTCACCTGTTTTCGACTAAAATCGATCCTATTTAAATATTCAGAATCTTGACTTTTATTACGGCATTCTTAGTGCGATCATCAGGGTTCCTGCAGGTCATGGAATCCTGAAAAAGTTTTGGAATTGAAAAAATAAATTTCAAGGGCCTTGAAAAGTTATGGAATTTGTCAAAACCTTGAAAAGTTTTAAAAAAGTCATGGAATTTGTGACAATGGAGTTAAAGAAATTGATTACTTTAAATTTTATAGAGCACCGAGAACCGATTAAATAAAATGATAAAATTACAATCGATATATGGTTTCAATTCATATAATAAGAGTAAGTTCTCCTAATGGAAGTATCACATGATTTCCGGTGTAGTTCACTAAATAAAAGAAAGCAACTGGAAAGTAATGTGTTTTGTTAATATTGTAAATAGGAACACATACAAAGACTACTAAGAATTGTTTCCTTTTTCTTTTCAATACAAATTACATTGATCATTGGATTAAGACATGAATTGCTACATAAATTCAAAGTGTGATAGCCCATGTAAATTTAAAAAGTACATATTAAATATATTTGTTCTTAACTTATTTCTTATTTTAAATTGAAAGATGTTATTCTTTATATTCATTTACTTGACAATGCAAGATAGCGCGGTCCTTGAGTTTTATGAAATGGCCCTGGAAAAGGTTTGGAAAAGTCATGGAATTTGTTTTTGTTAAGTCTGCAGGAACCCTGGATCCTGTTCCTGACCATGGAATGCAGAAAATACATGTTTAATACAATCACTAGCGGAAACTTCCCCGCAGCAATTGGTTGCTCAATGCCATGTCAAAGACTAAGTGCTACGATACCATGCTTAACGATTCCTTGCAGTTCTTTTTTGTTACAAGTCTTGCATATCGCATGACATACATACAGATTTACCGGGAGTAACAATCCTGTCAGGATAGAGTCAGGCACAATCTTGTTTTCTTCCAGGCATTGCATATACATTAATAATAAAAAATTTATCAATTCCATGGCCTAACACTATAGTCCGAGTCTATTAACCTGTTTGCTTGTGCCCCTCCCACGGATTTCAATAACAGAAACCTTTAATTTGATAAAAAGTACAAAAAACTTAATCAATTCATTCATTGATTTATATTTTCTAACCAAACTGAAAGTAGAATCTTAGAATCTATGTTATCATCTGCATGTTTCATGCTTAACAGAAGTTTTCAATATTATAGACGGATATGCTTGAGACCCATTTCCAGTTCCTGGACAAGTCATTTTCAGGAAAGGGTTGTATGCACAACTAAAGATGTACAAATGTCGTCTGCTTCAGATATTTACAGTGTCAAATCAAGCAAAGGAAAGGAAAAGAATGACAACAAAAAGTTTGACTTTCACATGGATTTAACAAGTGGTTTCATTAATATGCTCGTGTATGCAAAGGAATATAGTTCCAAACTCAATGTTATGATAATTTACGGATTTATCTGGCACTTACTAAATAGGATGTGTTACATCATTATGTTGTCGGATGGAAATAAACTATCCCATAGTGTATGGTGCCGTATTAGTATGGAAAGTCCGTTAAGCATGAAAGGTGTAAGTGGATGTCAGTATTATTGCCATTCTGGTCACAGTCAGGTTAGAAATTATAAATCAATGATTCAATTGACTTAGTTCTGTGCACTTTTTATCACATTAAATGTTTTAGTTATTGAAATCAGTAGGTGGTACAGACAAAAGGTAATGTAACGTCCGACTAGAGTAACAGATCAGCCAACTCTTTTCTTATTAATGGCACCTGACCAAATGAACTCATACATGCTTTATAGCTAATAATGGAGTGTTCAAACTTCAGACAGACAATTGAGCAGATTCTGTCATCCTACATATGTTTATTGGACCAGAATAAATTCATATTCAATCAGCTATTTTAGAAATATAAGAGTTGACATGTTTATGACCTAAATTTGATCATGTGAAAGGTTGAAATCCAGAACTTATTCTGTAACACTTTGTGAACCAATTGTAAGTAATTTCAAATTGAGAGACTGGTCTTTTTATCTCATAAGCATTTATTAGCTATAAAGAGTAAGATTTAAGTGCTTCTGTGAGATAGACCAAAACAAATAGAAACATCAGATATAATGTATTGTTGGGATATTCTTTATATTTCATAAATATGAACTACTATTCAGCTCTGAATCAGTACTTGCTCAATCAGGAAACTTATTTTAAACTTCATATTACTACCAGAGGTTTTCACTTGCGAGTTTGAGTTTAGCAAGTGAATTATCAACCCCTGCACAAAGATCTTGATTGAAGCAATATAAATTTAGCTAGTCTTTCATTATCTTTGCACTTTACCATGTTTTGGATGCAGACCCAAAAATAGATGGTCCTTTTCAGTTTATCAAGAAATGTAAGAAACATCCCTGAACTTTACAGTTGCTCATATCACCATAAACAGTGAAAGTTTCAAGTTTATGAACTCAAGACTTGTTGATTTCCTTAACATATTGGAGAGCAAACTTAATTCTTCTTTCATTGATGGTAGGATCATGTCTGTCATCGTTTATATTATTTTAGCATGTCTGAGTGTAGAATTCAAATAGAATTAAAGTCACAGTGTACCATTGAATTGTATTTATATAAAACTGAATGGCAAAATCTCAAAATTACATGCCTCCATCACTGAATGAAAATCTCTTCCTGGATAATTTTCATAAAGATCTGACAAAAGTCTGGTTCAGTCTGATAACCTTATTATCATTGGTTGCCAGAATTTTGGTATGCTGGGCCACTCCAAATCTAATTTCCTAATTGACATTTATGATTTAGTTTTTGAGATTCATTCTTAAGCAGAGAATCTAGATGCTATATGACAGGCTGTAAAAAATATCTTACATAGATATAACAAGTACAAATAAATAAAATTGTATATTTATCCTAAATCTGTCTGCTAGAGTTGGTGATTATGAAAATATAGTTCTCACTGAGTTAAGAGATATTTTGCTTTCTGCAAGCAGAATTTTATAACATCTCACAGTAGGCTCAGAGATTTTGATGTAATTGGACTTATATGGGGTTTACATAATGCTCCATTTCTACTCTTGTCAACAGGGTCAAGAGCAAGACTTGAATTTGAGGGAGAAGTTACTTCTCCTTTTGCATAGAACAGGCAAAAGTCGAAGCAAATCATAATACACAATATATAAATATAAGTTTGGTTCCTTTGGATTCTTTTAAGTGTGCTGAATTTCTTTTTTTTTGAAAAAATAAAAGCAGCTGACAGAGAAGCCAACATTGATTCCTTTTTACCTGTATTAACAGGAATTTTCAAAATAAATTGAAACAATGGAACAGTTATGAAAGCAATGTTTCCAGTAGTTTCATCTAAATGTTCCCTATCCATGGTTTATAATGTTTTATTGTTTGACAACAAGGAACATGTACTTTGTCTTGTAGGGATAATTGTACATCATTTCAGGCTGGCAACCTCTATATGTGGAAAATTATAGTTATCGGATAGTAACTGCGTTGTATACATCTTTTTTGAGTAATTAAATTATTATTTCTTTTTATTTGATAATTTTTTTTGTTCTTTTTGTGCTAATATAACCACTTCTGATGTAAACAGAAAAATGTTTGAGTGTGGTCGGTGACCTTTAAACAAAATTATTTTTTTTTTACTTTACGAAAATTTGCTATAAAATGATGTTTGAAAAAAAATGTAAACTTGTTTGAAATAACCCCTGTAACATGTAAATGAGAGAAAAGGCACACATTTTCATACCATATTATTCATCCCAATTTCTGTGTTGCTGATAAAATATTACTAAACTATTCACAGATAATACATTGAAGCATTACAAATGGTATATGACTGAATTAAAAACTTTCTTCCCAGCCAAATTGAAACAGCAAACATGTGAGTGCATCTAGTTTAAGTAAGAGAGGTTTTCTTAATGTAATTTTAACTTCATTAGAACAGTCCTATGATAAGTTTGCAAATTTATGGTTTTATTATTTGTTTGTGAACTTGTAGTAATGCCAGGCATTAGTTAAATAGTTTTTGTTTTGCTGCTTTTTTTATTTTTTCACAAAAATGAGTGAAGAAAACAGTGACCTTATAGCGCTTCTTGAATTCCACAACATAACATTGTCCAATATGTATGGTACTGACATAACTGCCTTTTTATGCTTAATTTTCAATAAAATAATATTTAGAACATGCTTTCTATGAATTGAATATTTTCCTTAATATATTTGCTCAAATGTTTGTGAAAACAGACAATAGAGTGGTACTTCCCAGACATTGATCCCAGACACACCAATGTCAGACATTTTTCACACAAATCTCCAGATCACCAATTCAATTCGTAAAATACAAATTGCTATTTATATACTATTGTTTAAGTTTTAAAGCACAAATCAGTATGTTTTTATCATTAAATGATAACTTGTGGAAATTGGTCAGTGATAGTTGCTATAGCCAAAACAATGTATAACATATAATCTGTTATAACTTACTCAAGAAAGAGTTAATGGTCAATCAGCTATTGAAACAAATGCCTCTGAATATTCAAGAGTCTGTCAGCACAATTGAAAGTAACACCATCTTTTTGAAGCCTATATTTTGCCTTGAGCTTCAAGGCCAGAAATAATTTGCTAAGATGATGGAGCATCTCAAAAGCTACTGTCACTCAATGTTTATTACAATAATGTTGGTGTCCAAGGAAAAGATGATAGTAGTATATAGACAATATAGTGAAGGTGGCAAAACTACCAGCGACAGTAAAATTATCCCATTTGTTTGCACTGTTATTGACGTAAGTACTACCAATATGTCCTTTTTCCCTTTAAAATGTTGATTGTCCATTAAAATATGGAGGGTGAAGGACAGTGTTATATCAGTCAGTAAAAATGTTAGCTTCAAGTTTCTTAATTGTTCATGTGCTAGTACTGTAAATGTATCACAAATTTAGAAAACTCATTCCATGTCTCATTATAACCATTGGCTCCTGGCTCTTTGAACTAAAGGGATTTAAATATAGTGGCTGAACAATAATGATTTTCTAGTATCTTGAAAAAAAGATCACAGTGAAATGCCACACAATTTCAGCATGCTGAAGGTTTTAAAGCTGTCCACTGTGTCAGCTGATGTTATGGAAAATAAGAGAAAATTTCACTGTTCTTGGGTGAAGAAAGAAAAAAATGTTTGCCTCTTTTTTGTTTTTAGTGTAAAACAGCATTGTTTGTCATGTATCAGGTTCAGGTCATTGGTTGGTTGTGATAGATTTGAGGGATGAATGGCTATGTGATGATTTAGGATGCTTTAAAATGTCATTGTTTTCAAAGTCTACAACTGTTAATGGTGTATGGAATTATTGTTCAAAGTCTTGTCAATGTGATGGCCAATGCAGATCACATGTCTCAATCTGAAAATGCATGATTAGCAGCAGAATTCTGGACTTTGGAATGGCATGATATGTTGTTTTATTGATTTATGATGCTAGTATACACAATTACTGATACCTTTAATGTGAGCACATAAAGACCTATTAGGGAAGCAACAAAACACATCAAAATAGTGATTTCTTATATTGCCATCATGATGTGTTATTGTTGAATTCTAGGTGATGATATCAACATTGGTTGTTAATAAATTGATATGCTTTAGATTTTTGATACTCCCTGTTCACATTAAGTTCATGTCCAATTCACTGTTATACAGATTGCTAATACAGACTGTCTACTATAATCAGACATGTCATGCGATATTCCCAGTCAACATTAAGCCATTGGTCCATTTCCAGTTCAGTTATACAGATTGCTAATACAGACTGTACTATAATCAGACATGTCATGTGATATTCTCAGTCCACATTAAGCCATTGGTTCATTTCCAATTCACTGTTATACAGATTGCTAATACAGACTGTCTACTATAATCAGACATGTCATGCGATATTCCCAGTCAACATTAAGCCATTGGTCCATTTCCAGTTCAGTTATACAGATTGCTAATACAGACTGTACTATAATCAGACATGTCATGTGATATTCTCAGTCCACATTAAGCCATTGGTTCATTTCCAATTCACTGTTATACAGATTGCTAATACAGACTGTCTACTATAATCAGACATGTCATGCGATATTCCCAGTCAACATTAAGCCATTGGTCCATTTCCAGTTCAGTTATACAGATTGCTAATACAGACTGTCTACTATAATCAGACATGTCATGTGATATTCCCAGTCCACATTAAGCCATTGGTTCATTTCCAATTCAGATTGCTAATACAGACTAACTAATATAATCAGATATGTCACCATGTGAATTTTCCAGTCCACATTAAGCCATTAGTCTATTTCCATTTCACTGTTATACCAATTGCTAGTGCAGAATGTGTACCATAATCAGACATGTCATTAGCTTTAGCACAATTGAATCAGTATTTTTTTTTTCAGGTATAAATAGCAATAGACTACTACAGTAATAGTCTGGAAAAAAAAACAACATAGAAAGTGCATTCAGGCTATAACCTTGACCTTGGCATTTAGCCAGGTGTGTTTTTTCCTTGAGCTGGGTTTTATATCATAAAAATAATCCAAATGTCATGTAGCAAGATCAATGATAAAACTTTAGTCTCATTATAACATCAATAATATAATTGCAAAATGTTGTCGTTTTGTACCCAGTGTACAGAATTTGCTGTAGTTTAACATTAGATGTTAATTTTTTTTATAGATTTATTTGCGTTTCTTCTGAAATTTCTTAGGCTGATTCTGTAGTTCATAAAATTGATATTGAGCAATTTGTTCTGATGCTGCTATTAGCATCGCTTTGGATAATCTTGTGTACAGCAGTGTTTGACCTTGGTTCAGTTTTTACATGGACATTTTGTACAGCTTGCTTGCTCAGTTAAAATTTTGGCAGTTTGCATTGTGAATATCTTCCCTGGGCTGAAGGTGCAACAGTGAGACAGTTTTCTTATTTCAGTCTAGCTTTGATAAAGCTTTCTATTGCCTCCCCCCACATTTGAGATGCATGTGCATGTGTATTTAAATGAATGACAACATTATAAGGGAATTGTAAGAAGTTTGGAAAATGATGAGGAATAGGTAATAAACAGAAAAGAATTAATTGGCCTGTTTTAAAATTTCCAGATTACATCTGTGCAAAATGGAGGCTGGAAGTGATGTCATGGACATTCTGGAGCTTGAAAAAGAGAAAGAGTTCATTACTAAAGATGCCTTGATGAATGATTACAAGAAGGTAATTTTATCATTTTGCTGTTCTTGACTGAATTTATTGTTAGTGAGGAAATTTTATTTTTGTCTGATACAATTTTATTGTTTTCTTTTATCTTCAGAACACTTTCATTGCTACAGAACATGAAGTAGACAAAATGAAAAGTCAAATCATGAAAGAACCAAAATATCAGAAAATATGATCTTTGTAATATTCAGGCAGCATTCTTGTGCAAAGTGGTTCATAGCTTAACATACCATCATCTCGTTACAAAACATAAAAGATACAGTTCTTTCAACTCTACTGGTCACTGACTAGAACAGCTTATTGGATTGCATTGTGTGACATCTGACATTTGTTAGCATAAGTGTCTTATGGCTGTTCTTCCTAAACTACTTTGAGCATTGTCTTTAAACTTGACATTTCTAGTGCTTTAGTAGGTTAAATGTTGCCAAGGTCTTGCTGTAAATGGATTATGGACTGATTCAAAATTCAGATTGGCATATTAATTATTATAAAATAAAATATTTATATGTTATCAGTGATGAATATGTCTGCTGTAAATTTTTGGCATGAATTTTTAGAAAATACTACAGATCTCACAATTGTGTGTCCTAAATTGACCTGAGAAATGAAACTGAAAGAGTTATATGATATCAGAGAACAAATTGTTTTTCACTTCTTCATGAATATTACAATGTAATATTTGCTAAATGACATCTTTTCTTTTTTTATTATATAGAAAAAGTCAAAGAAACAAGAACAAGTATCTTTCAAGAGACCAGAGGGAATGCATAGAGAATTATGGGGTCTTCTTTGGACCGACAATAAGTAATCCATTTTAACAATAAGTTTATTTAGCCAAAAATGTATTGAATTACAAGATGTCAGTGCAGAATTATATTTCTTTTGTATTAATTGCATAGCTATTACCACATTTGGTTCATGTGTAAAATATATTAATACAATTCATTAACCCCACATTATCAGCTTGCCCTCTACTACTAAGCTCTGTACAATCAACGGCATTTACAATACATCATAGCACAGCAGGTTATATTACAGAAAGGCTTTACAATTACATTAGATAATATAAATTTCTTTCTTGTATTTCGAATACAGGGGGAAAACCCTTTTGTTGAGAGCAGATATTTTAGGTTAAAAAAATAATGGGTTTTGTAATCCAGGTTTGTGTCTGGTTTTTAGACTTTTGGCTTCAGATTCAAGTAGACTAGTCCAAACTGCACATGGACAGGAGAACCTTTGCAAAAGTTTAGAGATTTGGAATAAAAAGCAACCAGGATATGAAAATCATGGGTCTATTATGCAATATTAAAAGTTAAATTTATAACCTTCTTCACATGTATGAGCAAAATAGCCAATGGAAAACATCTTTTAAACACCTAGGCATCGACTAAATGAAAATCTTTTAGAAGCATTTGTACTTTGATGTATTCAGAAGTAATTTAAAAAAGAAGGCACCTTTTGAATGCTTTGAAGGTCATCTTTGGCTCATACAAAACCTGTTTTCGTATCACATTAACAGCAGCAGGCATAATCAGCAAAATGCATGCCCTATAAGGAGACACAAATTACATCCAGTTTTGATAAGACTGATCAGATTCATTTATGTTGGTTTCCTCTTTCATTGCCAAAAACAGGCTTCCATCCATGGGTAGCCTGATCTTTTTACTGAAATTTGGTCAACTCTGGACATTTCTTCTCAATGACGAGCTGTTACATTGAGGGAGATCTTGCCTCAAACAGGGAGAGGACAATATAATCATAGACTCATTCATAATGGATTAAGTGGGTTACTCGAACTAAGATGAATTTGTTATGCAATTTTAAGATTAGAGCAGTTACCAAAAGCATTCCCTTTGATTGAAACTTGTCTCAGACTATTATCGAGGCTGTGAGATGGAGATCTAAATTAACATTCTCCAGTTTTTACCTCTGAGATCCTT
The DNA here is from genome assembly GCA_016746295.1 of Potamilus streckersoni. Taxonomy (NCBI): domain Eukaryota; kingdom Metazoa; phylum Mollusca; class Bivalvia; order Unionida; family Unionidae; genus Potamilus; species Potamilus streckersoni. The sequence continues at coordinate 305,564 of JAEAOA010000747.1, read as the reverse complement.
CATCTCAATGGGTTCAGTTCGATCTGGTGGGACCTTAAGATGTGTTGCAACTAGTTGCTTTTCTAGGTTGTTTGAGAGCTTCATAAGACATGGCTTTATGCTCCGTTGCTGGATTTTGAAAAATGTACCTTCTTTGAAGCCACTCATGACAGATGGAATATTCTCAAGTTGGGTTGCCTAGGAGTTGTCTCATATACCTTAGGGACTGGAGATGGCATTTCCGGGGTAAGGGGATATTTCTCCCTCCATTGTTTAACTATTTTCCTAAGCTATTGTGATTAGGTACTATATTTAAAGAAGAAACTAATTTTTCTAGTAAGCTATGCTTCTTTGCAAATACTTACCAAATCATAATACACATACCCCCTCCCAGCCTCCTGCTGTTACATTCATATAGAGAGCAAGCCTTCTGTTCCAGTAGCAACTGAGATATTCATGGGTTTTACTGCCAAATCACTTTAAGGGGAGATTACTCTGTGCCCAACCACCACTTAGGTGGGCAGATAACGTCTATTTTTAGCTAAACATTTTATATGGCAGGGCTTGATTTGCAAGGTAGTAATAGTTCTTCTAAGGTATTATGATTTGGTAAGTATTCACAAAGAAACATTTTACAAGAAAAAATTAGTTTCCTACCCATGTTTCATGCAAAAAGGAAAATAATCTCAAAATTTGGTTGGTGCTTTACAGCTTTACAGCACAGCAATACAAGTAGGTTAATTAGAACTGAGACAGTTGAAGTAAAATGCCTTGCCCAAGGACACCACGGTCAGTGATCAACGATTTGAACACATGTCCTTTCAAGCTTCATTGCAGAGTGAGCCTGGAGGTGAATAACAACAGCCTCACTACAAAGTGTGGAAAATTGAAAAATTGTGTGATCTTATCTCTACAATAAAAGAAATATATCCAGAAAATTAGCCAAACAAAATAAAATAATAATATATTTCACTGCTTATTTTCAATTCAGTTATAGTATTTCACTAAAATCAGGTCACTCTACTTTTTATCTGGAGTTTCTTTCCCTTTCATTGTTGATGTCAAATGTGTTTTGTCACAGTTAGATACAAAGTATAAATATATGGCATGCTTTGATGAATGCAGTTTAAATCATTATGTTAATAGCAATAAGGATTTTACATGATATGGTGTCTTGTCATTTTCAGAGTTGTACACTTTGAGTTGATGTTGCTTTTGATGGATAAAATGATGCTCACCATGTTACCTTTTTCTGGATAAGGCTTGACAAGATCAGTTTCATGTTGAGTTCCTTCACTCAACTTTTTTGAGGAAAACACTTTCCATGATGTTACTTTAAAAACAAAAATAATTTTAAAGACTAGGAAACACTTTTTTGGGCTACCTAGTTGAAAATTGGTAGTTATGGCTTATTACATTTCTTTAAATTTTTTTATTTTTGATGGCAAACCATAACATATTTGACAGTTATTTAATTGTAACAACCATAGAATCTGGAAAATTTTAAGCTAATTTTCAACTGTAACCATACAGATTTGCAATTTCATGAATACCACAGCAGTTTATACAAGGATTTTGCATATTTTGACAGAGATGCACCACCTTTGATGCCAGCAGATACTAACCAGGGTTACAAACAAATGAAGGCCAAGATAGGCAGTAGTCGAGTCAGGCCCTGGAAATGGATGCCCTTTACAAACCCAGCAAGAAAGGTATTTGTACATTGAGATTTACAACTACAGTAGTCCCCCTCTTATACAACCACCCCTTCTGCACCGGGAAAGTGGCCTTATAAGGTGGGTGGCCTTTCCAGAGGGGGACTAAATTTTTTGTGAGAAGTATATGTACGTAGTAAGAAAGCTTCATTTTTCAAGGCATTTAATAACTTCGTTTAAAAGCAACATTAAATATTGAACGGTTCTTGTGCTCTTATTCTTGGCGTAAGCGTGATATGCGAACAGGAGTTGTCATGCCCATTGCAGAATCATTCAAAAACGTTATTTGAATCTTGGTACATACGCAATTCTCTTTCCATTTGCTCCATTTTCCCACTGCTGCTAAATAACTTATCAGTTACGATTTTATTTATTTATTTGAGTCTTTTCAACATAAAATTGTTTTATTCGAGTCTTTTCTACCTAAATTTGTTTGACCAGTTCCCCTCCCCCACCTCACCGGATATCGTAGACTATAATAACCGACGTTTTCTGAAATAATCATCATTGTTTACGTGATGACATGTTAATGTTTGGTAATGAGTTATTCCGATGTTGCTAACTATATGCGATTTAGTTATGCAAATGACACATTTGTTGAGCGAACAAAATTCTTTCTTTGTAAAGAAGCGACAAGTTGTGTTGTCACATGATTTTTCGGTCTTTGTCTAGTACTGTTTCTTTTTTAGCCAATGCTGACCGTGTGATCTTGACATTACGTCCAGTTATAGTCATCAATGGATCAACTACGAGACTGATAAAACAATTTTTTTTCTGCATTTAAACAAGATGCCGTATATTTTTAAAAGCAGCGATTGTCACGTGATTCATTAGTTGCAGTCTGGTACCCTATTGTTTTTAAATTTTTTTTTTTACTTTTCAAGAGCAAAAAGCGGCTTGGATATGTACGCCGATTTGATCTGAACAGTAGCACCTCGCGGCCGTTAAACTTTACAATTGTTGAGTAATAGCCATTAATTATGTAAGTTCAACATCTTGCAAAGGGAATCCATAAAAGCTATCAAACCATTTTCCGCGCAGACTTTCGTCTTGTACATCAATATTGCCCCTTCTCTGATGTTACTACTATTAATAAGTGTAATCTTAACAATTATCAGCGGATAAACCAAACATCTTATGGTAGCACGCAGTAAGGATAAACGGATTACCTTTATGTAAGGAATAAAATTTGAATCTTTCTCGGCTTTACGGAATACATGGGGCTTCTCGTGAAGTGTAAAGGATATAATATTAACCTTAGTAGTACCTGTAGAACACTTTTTTGAAGAACGAAAACCTGACCTCGGGAAACAAATCGGATTACTTAACACAATTAGAAAAAAAATTGTTCTAGATACATATTACAAAATAAAATGCGTCCGCTTGTGAGGGGTAAATTTTATGTTTTTGCAAAAATATGCTGGTCGCGTTAGCTGGGTGGCCTTTCGTGACAGGTAATTTTGAACACAAATTCATCGGTGCTATCAGATTCTGGCCATAAGGAGCGGGTGGCCGCTGGTGAGGGGGGCCGTTCAAGAGGGGGACTACTGTATTACCAGATGTAGTATGACTGGATGTAGTCAAATAGTTTTCTGTAATGGCATATATGTTTGCTGGATTGCTCAGAATCATTCCATGTTAATACGAAATGTAATCAGTATTTGAGCATATTTTGCCTGAATTAAGTTGTAAAAGTTGATCAGGTCAAATAAATTAGTATCATTTTCTAAGTAGTCTAATAACTCCAAAATCCAGATTGTAAAAAAAATGAATCCCCTTTTGTCTCCCTTAAAACAAATGATATATATATATATATATATATATATATATATATATATATATATATATATATATATATATATTCCCAAAGCAAATTTAATTGTCAGTTTGTAATGATTACAAGCTTCTTTCATGGTTGAGTTGCACAAGACATGCCAGCTTTAATTCATTAGTATAAATTTTCATGGTTTTAGGAAATATTACATTATTATATTTGAATTCATAGATTGGTGAAGGGGTCCAGTTTTTTCCATAGTGATCATCAGTCATTGTGTCTTTAATACATGGCTTATAGCAACCATGAAACTGAAAAATTTGTATTGACAATATATATCCGATGGACTAGGTTATAATATTTAATGAAAGTTCAGATTCTTTGGTCACTTGGTCTGGCTTCAGTATTATCATCATAATCATCATCATCACTGAATTTTTTCTCTGACTACAGGATGGTGCCATATTTTACCACTGGAGAAAGGTAGCTGATGAGGGAAAGGACTATCCATTTGCCAGATTTAATAAGGTAGTAGGCTTTCTGGGATCTCCTCATGATCTTAAGACAGTTGATAGGTAGACCTCTGTATTTCATTCAAGATGGATACGAGGATTACTATATATGCCAAGAAGCATGGGTATGTAGTAATCATCATGTCCATTCTTCCATCTATTGTTATATCCATTTATTCTTCCATCTGACACTTGTCAACAGAACAAGTCCTGTAGTATTGATCAATTGCCACACAAGATGATAAATCTTTTATAGTCATTACCTGCATTTTGACAAATCACATTCTTCCTAACATTTTGTTTTAATTCTGTGAGTGATATGGATCAGAAGATCTTATGGAATGGTTTGTTTTGTCAATCTATCTGTTTGTGAGCACAAATGTGTTATTGCTACTTCTTCTGAACTATTTGGAAGGTCATTCACAAACATTCATTTCAGGATCTAATTTGTCCTTAAAGTAAACAGTGCTGCTCAGACATCCAATATGACTACTACCATCATAAAAATCTTACCACTGTTTGGATGGTCATGGTGGTTTAACTAAAAGACATTATAATTTCTGGTTGGTTCTAATGAAAATAGTGCCAATCTGAGATCTAATAAAGTTGCCAAGACAGCTATCATGAAAACCCTGGTATCAATACACCTCCCAAATGGAAAGTCATACTGACATGATGTATTTCCTTTGAATGCCTTCCCCAATCACATTAATGTTATTGTTAGAAATATGAGCCCTACTACCTCCCAAATTCAACCCTCCCTAAAAAAAAAAAAGAAAATTATCTTTCCTATTTCTGTTATGTTGTATAGGGCAGTGTTTCCTTTTCATTAATTGACCTTACCATCTTTGCCATCCCCATCATATTCCAGACAGATTCCCTGTTCAGGAAGGGATGGATTCTACCTACAGAATTGTCGATCACTCTTCAGTTAGATTTGCCTGATACGGGTTTGTACCAAGATCAACCATTTTGCAGTCAAGTTGAATCACAAACTGCCCACCTTTTCCTCTCCACTACCAGATTCAGAGGTTTTGACTGTTGTCATTTATGCAGGCTTTTACTTAACTCCCAGTGCTTTTAGTACTGAAAATTATACAGAAATTGTGGAGTCAGAAGTGCAAATAATTCTGATTGCTCATCTCTGCTGGTAACAGTCCTGGATCAGTGATCACCTTGATCTAGTAATAAATCCTAGCCAAGATGATTTTTCTCAGCCTCAGAATCATCCTAGTCCATGTTGACTTCTCCTTCATGCCTGGCTCTATAATTTAACTCCACTTTAAAGACTTTTGAGGGGAAGTGACATTTCGTATTGAAACAGTCAGTAATATGCTCCCCATGAGACTTTATGTCCAAGGTGTTCAGGAAAAACAGGTTGGCTGTAATTGCTATTAAGGGCTACAACTCTATGATATTCAACACTTAATATTATCATGGTAGACAGGATGTTGGTTATGACAAAGACCTCAGACTTTTATCCATTGTTGATCTGTATAGGCCTAAATCATTCACACTTTTCTCAGTGGAATCTTTCCTGTGTTCTAACTTGGCTGAATTCAGACAAATGCATGCCCTTATCCAGGACCTTACTGAAGCTCCTTTCACCATGGTAGCAACAGTGAAAATCTTATTCCTAAAGAAAATTAAAGATGGTTTCATTGCTCAGCACTGTAAAAGAAGGAAATGATCAATATCTTGGATTCCAGAAAATTCCTTTGAGTCAATATTTTTTTTGAGGGACTCATGTTTTTAGAGCTGTTATTTGTAAGTGTAATATTTATTCAAGAATCTTGTAGATTTTGATGGACTGCCATGAAACTTGCTAAATGTTGTGCTCATGACCTGATTGTGCACATATTCATAAATCATTTTGCTCCCTTTATATTTGCCAGAGTTATTGCCCTTTGTGTGTTGTGGCTTTATGCAATGCATAATATAGTTTCATTGGTGCATCAGGTCTTGATGGTTTTGATGGAACTAGGTAAATAGTAAGATCATGAGCTGAGGATTGCACATATCGATAAATCACATTACATCCACAATTTTTGTAAATGTCATTGCCCATTTATATTGTCATTTAAGGGCATATAAGACAGTTTTATTATTGCAATTAGTGATGCATTTTTATATCCATTGTGTCAAACTTGATAAATATTATGGTCATTACTTGTAGATGTGTATATTAACCAAGTACTGTCTCCTGAACCTTTTTTTGTTGAGTTTTTGCCTTTTTGTCTTGTAGCTTAAAGTTGTGTAACTAGTCCCATAGCTTTATGTAATGACATGGCACACATTATGGTTGTGATCTGAAGACGGGCATATTGATAACTGAATTTTCTCCAAGAGTTGTTGTAAGAGTTGTTTACTTTTTTTGTTGTCTAATGCAGTACATTTCACAATCTCTTTAGCATAACTAGCTCCTCTGTTCGTCTTGCATTTTTTAAAAATGTGTTCTTTGAAACTTTGTACAGTGTACAGTCATCATCTAAAGATGCAGCCAATGACATATCTTTGTTTCCATAATTTTTGTCAGAGCTTTTGCACTTTAGTTGTCCACAGTGTATAGAAACCAAGTTTTTATTGATGCTTACACTTGGGGTAAGGAAGAATCCAGTCAATTTCAGGTTCAAAAATGTGAAGGTTAAGATCGTTGTGACTGAAAGAAGGAAAATAGTTTCTTCTCAATAACTCTAGTTCTCCACCATTTACAGTTATCAAAGTTTGTGGATAGACAACACTTGCGGTAAGGAAGACTTCCATATATTTTAGAATCAAAAAGTCAAAGGTCAGTGTCATCTTGCCATGAAAAGAAAAATAGTTTTTGCACAATAACTCAAGTTGCCTACTGTCTATAATTGTCAGACTTTATTAATGTCTTGCATTTGGAATAATGAAGAACTCCATCAATTTCCGACTGGAATGGTCAGTGGTCAGGGTCACTGACTGAAATAATTAAGGATGGTTTCCACACAAAACATTAGTTCTGTATGACATACCTCAAAAAAGTTTTGATGTTTTACACTTGGGGTAAGGAAGAAAGCTATTGATTTTGGGATAAAAATTTCAATGGTCAATGTCATTGACTGAAAGAAGACAAATGGTTACAGCACAAGTCCATTAGTTATATATAACAGACCCATCCTAGACTTTGTGGATGGTTTGCACCCAGGGTAAGGAAGATGCCTATTTTTTTTGTATCATACTGGAAGTAGTTTCTTATCAATATGCATGTTAACATTTAAACTAAAGGATACATTTTCATTATCTTTATTTCCTTTGACTTTGTTTCCATACTTTAGTCCTTGGCCAGTTTTGAAAATCTAAACAGTATACTTTTGAACCCATCAGCAATCAATTTCTCCAGACTGCTTTAGGGTTCACATATACCAATCCTAAAGGCTCAATTTAACCTAGTTAGTAAAATCAGGTCCATTTCAGCTGGGTTCTTTTTTCTTTTTTTTTTTCTGAAATCGGGTCCATTCAGTCTGTTTTATCAAGGAGTCAATGAAATCATCTTCATTTGACCTGTTTTATCAAGAAATCGGTGAATGATTAATGAAGAAATCAATGAAATCAGCTTCATTTATCTCATTGAAATCCATTTGGATTTGTTGTATCAAGAATACAGTGAAATCAGGTCCATTTGGATTGTTGTATCAAGAATACAGTGAAATCAGGTCCATTTGGGCTGCTTAAAGGGAAAGTCTGAACTCTGGTCTGTTTATCAAGAAGTAGGTGAAATCTGCTCCACTTGAGCTATTATGTATAGTGTCTTTTACTTTTGATGTATCTCTGTAGATTGCATATTAGCTGTAAATAGGTGTTAACAACTTTTAAAATCAATGTTAATAATAAACCTGTTGGTAAGTTTGGGGTAATTGCTCATTGGCTGGATCAGTCATGTGGGTTCTGTTGTGAAGTGGGGTGTTCTGACACGAGTCACATAAGAAAATATTGTAATCTAAGAGTTGTATGTGTATATATAAATATGTGAGTTGATCTGTTAATTGATTCTAATTTCCTGTGTTCTTGTTTTAATATCAGAGTGCAGATGTGTTTAATGTTGTGTTTGGATATCATTTGAGAGGAAACCATTTATTTGGATTATTCATTGGAATTAAAAAGTGCTCTTTGACTCGGGACTAAAATATTATTCAGGACTATTGTGAATTTATTCAGAGAAGTTCTGAAAAATGGCAGTCATACATCAATACTGTTGGCACATCAGTACATAGAATTAGTGTGGAATACTAAATTCTTTTGAACTTAGGTAAAACTTTTAAAGATTATTGTGGATTTAATTCATAAATTTGCTCCTAAATTTTCATTTTATAATTTGAGGAATTACTTTTTAAGCTATACAAAACATGTTAGCATTGCTTCTTCTTTTTGTTATTTTAAGACCACTTCTTTCTGTTACTTATTTTAAGACCATAATCATAACACTATTGCATTAAGAAATCAGTGAAATCAGATCCATTTGTACTGTTTTATCACACAGTCTGTTAAATCAGGACCATTTGGGTTGATTACCAAGAAGTTAGTGAAATCAGGTGTATTTGTTTGGGCTGTTGTATGTCCATTTTCTGGCTGTTATATCCAGAAGTGAAGCTGGGTCCAGTTGGGCTGTTGTATGAAAAAAAAAACCCAATGAAATATGGTTCATTTAGGGTGTTTTATTAAGAAGTCAATGAATTCAGGTGTAGTTGGACAGTCTTATGTAGAAGTCAGTGAAATCAGGTCTGTTTGGGCTGTTTATCATGAAGTCATTGAAATCAGGTCCTTTGGAATGTTTTATCTGGAAGTAATTGAAATTGGGTCCATTTGGGCTGTTGATTTAAAAAGTCAGTAAAATCAGGTCCATGTGGGCAGTTTATCAAGTAATTAATGAAATCATGTTTATTTGGGATATTTATATAAAAGTGAATGAAATAAGACCAGTTTGGACTGCTTATCAACCAGTCAGTGAAATTGGGTTTTTTTTGGACTGTTTATCAAGAATTGGTGAAAATCAGGTCCCTGTGACCTGTTTATTAAAGAGTCAATTGAATTAAATTTATTGGAACTATTTTATTAGAAGTCAGTGAATTGAATTCTTTTTAGGCTGAATTATTAAGAAGTATTTGAAATTGGCTCCAAATTGTCAAGAGGAATGGATTATAGATGTAAAAAAATAATTTTCTTTTTTCAGAGTGTTGAGATCCCAGTTTACTCTGATCTGGAATATCAGCAGCATCTCCATGATGACAGCTGGACACGCCAAGAAACAGACTACCTTTTTGACCTTTGCAAACGGTTTGACCTTAGGTTTATCATCATACATGATCGGTGGGATCGTGAGAAATATCCAAACAGGAGTGTTGAGGACCTCAAAGAAAGATACTATAACATCTGTAATACCCTCACAAAGGTATCAAAAACTGCAAGTAACTTGGATATATTGTTTCTGCACCTCCTTTGCAGAGCATTATATACTTGTTATGTCCATTCCTAAAGCAACCATTAGTATTTATGATTAGAATTAGATTTTTCTCAATTTTCCTATGCTTGGATCAGGCTCTGTATTTATGAATGTTTTAGCAAGTGTTAGATTACATCATTTGAAATGAGCTATATTTCATTTCAAATTGAATATATAATTCAATAAAAACACAATTAGAAGCTTTGGAAGTATTTCAGGTAAGAGCGCCTGCTGGAACTGAGCCAAAGATCCGACCTTTTGATGCCGAGCATGAAAGAAAGAGGAAACTTCAGCTTATCAAACTGTTTGAAAGAACACCTGAGCAGGTAAGAATATTGAATTTTGAGTGGACAATCTGTGCATGAAATTACTTGTTTGGCACAATTAGAACAAGTCCTGTCTTGAGAGACCTCCTCTTTTTTTGAACAAAATTAGAGCTTGTCACATGTAGAATGAAATTGATATGTGCATTAAAAATATAGATATAATAACTAGTTGTCTCGCAAAACAGTGATCTTTCAAGAATAGCCACAAATTCAGCTATTTTGATTGGACCATATGATGCATCTAGCAAATTTTTATTATGAAACTGGAAAATATTTATTTGGGTTTAAATCTTGAATTAAAATTTTTGTTGTGCCACGGAGCAAGTGTTTTTTTGTGTCCAGTTGATGAGTCATAACTTATACATAAAGCCAACTTGGTGTGCCTCTGATTTATTATTCATAAAGCTGTTTTGATAAATATGGCTGAATAAATTAACTTTCTTCAGACAACTAAATGGAAGATATCTTCAGCGATTAATATTTTTAAAAATTGATTTTTTTAAGAAAATGTACATGATAATTCTTAAGAAAGGGTTTATGTTGGTATACAATAAACATATGATTCTAGGTGGAAGAGGAAGAGTATCTGATAACAGAACTTAAGAAAATTGAATTGAGGAAGAAAGAGAGAGAAAAGAAGACACAGGACCTGCAGAAGTTGATAACGGCAGCTGACAGCAATATAGACAGTCGAAGAGTGGACAGAAAAAGCACCAAAAAGAAAATGCAACATCCACAGAAAGTTAAAGAGATAGGGGTAAGCCTCAGATTATTCTGGTTTGTAAATATGTTGATGAAAGAATAACTAAAAGAATAAAAATTAATTTGATCAACAATTGAGCAGGCCTCAGACATTTAAAAGAGCTAATTATCCTGCAGATTATGAGATTGTGATGTGATTAATTTTTGTTTTGTTAGTTTAAGAAACCTCTACATATTCCTACCCACACACAACAGGTGTTATTTTTCTTTCCCAATCACTGGTTTAAGGTCTTTAGAATTTGCCCCTGAGTATCCTTTAAATCTATGGATTGTAACTGTTGTAAGCTGCAGGCTCAAGTCAGCTACAGTCCCTTATCACCAATGGCTGGTTGCAATATAATCATAAATATGCATCAGACTTTTTAACCAATCACTTCAAGCAGGAGATTTATTTTGCAATATTGACCCAGCATAATCATTGATGCTGTTTGAATGAACTAGTCAAAGTTTCTTGTCCAAATACTCCCTTGGTATGAAGGAGCTTTTTACATTATGTTATGCACATTCATGAACATTGAAGAAATCTTGTTTCTGGCAGCCATAGGATTGTTGCAGATTTATTGCCCATAAATTGTGTCAATTAAGCACTGTAAACAATTTTTACACAATCCAGCAGGTTCCATTTTGTTTTAAAAATGTGATTTTGTACGGTGGGCTATTTTAAATATTGGAATTTCATGAGCTATAGAGTGACATTTGTTGTCTTAGAAGTGCTTTTTGGTTTCACTGAAGTTAGCAAGTAAAACTAGGTGAAAATACAGTGGGGACCTGGCTTACGAACCTAATTGGTTCCCAGATGGCTTTCGTAACTTGGGGTGTAAGTAACCCGGAACACGTTTTCCCATAGGGTTCCATTGTTAAATTTTTCATTCATTCCTGAGCCAAAAATTTTTTACCCAAAATTGCATCTACATTAAAAAAAAGGCTAAAAAAAACCACTACATGTACTGTACAATCACAACACATACACAACACATATATAGCAATAAAACACACATACTCAAAATCCACAAAAGCAACACAGGCATGACACAAAAATAAACACAGAAACACCACAGACTCCTTTTCTCACCTTTTTTTTCAGTCTATTTGAGTAGATGTAGCCATTTGTGAGCTCACACAATTGAAATTTTGTGCACAAGCGAATGGTGGTTTATTTTGTAATCTGAGTCAACATTTGTAACCTGTGTAAGTTTTGGGCCGTCCTGACATTCCTTGACCGGATTGTTCATAACCCAGGGCATTCATAAGCCAGGGTCCCACTGTAATAGCAAGATATGGTCTACAGTTAGACATGTCTTAAACATTGTTTGTATTAAGCACCACTTGTTTTAAACAGTCAGTTTTCTCTGTCCCATTAAACTTTTAAAAATTGTGGTCCTGTATTAAGCAGATGCCGGGTGTTGGAGGCCTGTCTTTTCACTTCCTGAGTAGCATTGTCTTAGATTTGACAGGTGTTGCACATGTGCATGCCATGTACATGTATACATGAACAGAACACAGCATTCATAATGAGTTCCCTCCAAATATCAGTATTGTTAGAAAACATCATGTAGGCTTCTTTTTTTTATCCCAAGAGATAGAGATGGATATAGTGATAGCATTGGATATCTGTCTTTCTTCTTTAATTTATTGATGAAATGGTCTGCAACATAACTTTAGCTGACCAGGGTATTTTTTGTCAAGTATGTCTCACACATGGGTGGTAGAAGAAGCCTTTTGATATTGAGCCTTATGGTCAGGCCCAAGGTCACTGGAGCTGAAAGGTGATTTTCCTGTCTACATGATAAGTCAAGATTTCTTGACGGAATCTTCATCATTAACTTCACTATTTATTCTGACCCTGAGGGGGATAAAGGTCAGGGTCGCTGGAGCTGACATTGTAATTTTTTGGTACCTGCTCAATAAATAAAGTTTACTGTATTTTGTTTTACTTAAACTTTATAGGTAGGCTACACTTATACAGAAGCAAATGCCTATTGATGTTTTTGTAAGGATGTCAAAAGGACAAGGTCAGTGGAGATAAATTTAAGATCCACATATGCCCACTTTCCTCAAGTTTTCTTTAAACAATATTTTCAACTCAAAGTTGTATCCATTTTAAGGAAGGGCAATACCCAGTGGAATCTGCACATGATAGATGTATTAAATCTCAAGGTCACTGGCTTTTAGCTTGCAGTTATGTTAATTTACATCAGTAAAAAATAAATTGGTTGGGTGGTCAGCCATTTTGATGGCTTTTTATTTTCATTAATTGGTCTGAAAACCTGGTTGCATAGTTTTTCCTTTCATGTAATGATTTCATATTTGTACTGTATTAACTATAGCTGCTGGGTTTAAAATCTTCCTTCTTGTGCAGCAAACATTTGAACTTCACAGATTTTACACAGTCCCTATAAACTTTTTTAGGAGATGTACCTCTGTGTAGTGAAACCCTAAAGTATTTTATTGCTATTTATAATCATTAAAGTAGGTAATTGATAGTATGCATATGAATAATTTGGACCATTTTTAGGCAACATGAATTTTATCTTTGCTTTTCCAGAAATGCTTTTCCAAAAATGTGAATGCAGAGTAGTTGTGTATAATTGCTTCATGCTATTATTTATGTAGATGAACATTGCTCACAAGAAATTTTTGTTGCTTGATGAGTCTGGATGTCATAGATTGTAAATGTATAAGTGAACTTTTGTTGTTTTCATTAGACTGGAACCATTATATTGGAAATGTAAATCAAACTTTGTGCCCTGCACCAAGAACTCATAAATGTGATGGGCTTATTGCTTCAGAATGCAAAATGTTAATAAGCACTTGCAATAATAATTGAATGTGCATTAATTATTCAAATATTTCCAACAACAGAACAGATAGCCAGTTGATTTGGTCTTTTGTTAGCCGATTTGTTAGAACTAAGTAAGCAGAAAGATATATTTGTTTTTGGCTTTGCTTATTCTAGACAAATCCAGAATCAACAGGTATCAAGTTTCCAGATTTCAAACAGTCAGGAGTATCAGTCAGAAGTCAGAGGGTAAGTCTTTTTGTTTGTGAAATAAAGCTAGTTGTTTGTAATTGGATTGCTTGTAATTACTATTTACAGCCAGAAAAATCAAAGGGTTCTAGGTCTACATGCATTTGTCCATAATATCATGTATTTCAAAAGGAACTGTATCCAACAAATGAAACCATAAATTTTATTTCTTTAATTCTCATATTCCATTTCTAGATCAGGATTTTCATTTCATCTTTCATTTTATGACAAGGATTTAAAATATTATTAAAATTGCATGATATAAAGGTATCAATAGCAAGTAAATCTTTTTGTCATATGTTGGTGATAAAATTATGAATTAGAAACTAAAACACCTTACATTGGTGGCATTGGTAATGTATTGATGACATAAGCCTGGGCTGCCAGAATAGGGGAATATTTACCCCTATTTCTGCTGGTGCACTCATTGACATGTTTGAGGACATTGCTTTTTATTTGAGACATTGCATATGTGACAACAACAGTGTATGCAGAATCACATGCAACAGCTTCCATGGAGACGTGATTATTGACATAGGTACTTTTCTGGTAACCTTTTTGATGAGGATGGTGTTGCATCCACATGTACCCCATAACACTCCTGATTCCAAGTTGGATGCAACATTGAGCATTTAGTACATACAAGGCATATCTCATGATTATCCTCAGAGACGTTGAAGCACTTGTATTCCTTACAGTGTGTTTGGCATCTCTGAAATGATAGAAAGATAAGTGCATACCAAAAAATGCACATTTTCTATTCTGTTAGGCATAACTCATGTAACCGAGACCATATATAAAAGAAGTGCATAATAAACTGAAGTTTTACAGCACAATTCAAATTATGATTGTGAATGCCCACATGGACAATAACAAACTGCATAATTAAGAACAGATTCACAAATTTTTTTTAACAAATATTATATTCAAAAGGGATATCAACCATTTGACTTAAAAAACCATTGAAAAGTTTTGCTGGGAGGTCTAAAAAGTATGAAAAATTACACTGGATTTCGGAGGTATCGTTTATAGTCTTGAACAAAAGCTTAAATTGGTAAAACACAGCATGTGGGTGGCCACTTGGTGTGGGAAGGGGAGGTAATCTGTAGGTTGCTTCCCTTTGTCATTATGTACTGGCAGAAAGATATTTTTTTTCCTTTTTTAGGGAGGGGCTAGATTTGGAGTTGTTTCATAATGTTAATGTTGTCAAAATGCTACGGTTGGTTTAGAAACCAGTTTTTGAAGTAATTTTTTTGTTGTTTTTTTTTTATAACACTTTGCCAATCAGAAACAGGCATACCCTCTCAAATTCACCCCACATTTACATCTCTGGAATAGTATGTACATCTGTAACAGTTGCAATATTTGATGTGACTCTTCTGACATATGTCTTGATACTTTTTGTTACTAAAACAAGCCAAAAGACTTCGTTAGTGCTTTTTTTAGCGTTGTAGGACCTGATTTCCAGAGTGCATATTTTTCTAATGTATTATGAATGGGTTATTATTACAACAAATGAGATATTTTGCTCGAAAAATTCATTAAAGTACATCAGTAATCAGCTACCTATACCTTAGGTAGGTTTTAATCATTTTTATTTTATAAAACATATAAATTTTAGAACTGAAACTTTGGGGGAAGGCAATTATCCCCACTATTTGAAAAAGGATAAATTTTCTGAATATTTGAGGGATTTAATGAAGAAATAATGGTGTGATATATAATATGCTATTTTCAAGTATTCTTTTGATTTTTTTTATAAAAAAAGATATAAATTAGCAGAAATCCTGGAATTGTGTGTACTAGAATAGATCCTGCATACAAACATGCACAGATGAAAGCAGTCAATTAAGCTCTATGAAAAATAAATGTATACTTCGGTTGTTTTCTTTTAATAGATAAAGTTACCAGCCTCTGTAGGTCAAAAGAAAACAAAAGCCATGGAGCAAGTTTTGGAAGAGCTTGGTATTGGTAGGTACATTTATCTTTGCAGTGGCAGTGGAAAATATGAAATAACAGGATTCATTTCTGCGCTCAGCAATGAATTTAACTAACTGCCATCTTAATGGTGGACATTTTAGATCAGTACAGTTTTAAGGTGGACATATTAGGTTAATATTGTTTAATGGTGGACATATTTGATTAGTATAGTTTTATGGTAGACATGTTCAATTAGTATAGTTTTATGGTGGACATATTAGATTAGTATAGTTCTATGGTAGACATGTTTAATTAGTATAGTTTTATGGTGAGTATAGATTAATATAGTTTTATGGTGGACATTTTAGATTAATATAGCCTTATAGTGGACATATTAGATTAGTATAGCTTTATGGTGGACATATTAGATCAGTACAGTTTTATGGTGGACATAGTAGGTTAATATTGTTTTATGGTGGACATATTTGATTAGTATAGTTCTATTGTAGAAATGTTCAATTAGTATAGTTTTATGGTGAGCATAGATTAATATAGTTTTATGGTGGACATATTAGATTAGTATAGTTTTATGGTGGACATATTAGATTAGTATAGTTTTATGGTGGACATTAGATTAGTATAGCTTTATGGTGGACATTTTAGATTAGTATAGTTTTATGGTGGAAATATTAGATTAGTATAGTTCTATGGTATCCATTTTCAATTAGTATAGTTTTATGGTGAGCATAGATTAATATAGTTTTATGGTGGACATTTTAGATTAGTATAGTTCTATGGTAGATATGTTCAATTAGTATAGTTTTATGGTGAGCATAGAGTAATTTAGTTTTATGGTGGACATTTTAAATTAGTATAGTTTTATGGTGGACATTAGATTAGTATAGCTTTATGGTGGACATTTTAGATTAGTATAGTTTTATGGTGGACATTTTAGATTAGTATAGTTTTATGGTGGACATATTAAATTAGTATAGTTCTATGGTAGACATGTTCAATTAGTATAGTTTTATGGTGAGCATAGAGTAATATAGTTTTATGGTGGACATTTTAAATTAGTATAGTTTTATGGTGGACATTTTAGATTAGTATAGTTTTATGGTGGACATATTAAATTAGTATAGTTCTATGGTAGACATGTTCAATTAGTATAGTTTTATGGTGAGCATAGAGTAATATAGTTTTATGGTGGACATTTTAAATTAGTATAGTTTTATGGTGGACATTTTAGATTAGTATAGTTTTATGGTGGACATATTAAATTAGTATAGTTCTATGGTAGACATGTTCAATTAGTATAGTTTTATGGTGAGCATAGATTAATATAGTTTTATGGTGGACATTTTAGATTAGTATAGTTTTATGGTGGACATATTAAATTAGTATAGTTCTATGGTAGACATGTTCAATTAGTATAGTTTTATGGTGAGCATAGATTAATATAGTTTTATAGTGGACATATTAGATTAATATAGCCTTATGGTGGACATATTAGATTAATATAGTTTTATGGTGGACATATTAGATCAGTACAGTTTTATGGTGGACATAGTATGTTAATATTGTTTTATGGTTGACATATTTGATTAGTATAGTTCTATGGTAGACATGTTCAATTAGTATAGTTTTATGGTGAGCATAGATTAATATAGTTTTATGGTGGACATATTAGATTAGTATAGTTTTATGGTGGACATATTAGATTAGTATAGCTTTATGGTGGACATTTTAGATTAGTATAGTTTTATTGTGGACATTTTAGATTAGTATAGTTTTATGGTGGACATTTTAGACTAATATAGTTTTATGGTTGACATTTTAGATTAATTCAGTTTTTTGTTGACATTTTAGATTAGTCTATCTTCATGGTGTGCACATTAGATTAATATAGCTTTATGGTAGAAATATTAGTATAGCTTTACGGTGGTCATTTAGGATTAGTACTGTGGTCTGGTGGACACAGGATTTTTATAGTACTTCTCATTCTTTATTACTATTGGAGTAACAGTTTTTGGTGACTAAAAGTTTTAAATCACAACAAAATATAAACAAAGTTAATATTGAAAGCTCCCTCCCCATGTCCTGCAAAATGCAATCCAAAAAGCTTTATTCATTCAAGTTTTTAGCTCTAATAGTCCATGACCCATCCTGTTTTCCATCACCTAATGTCCGTCTATCTGATAGCACAAGTTTGTTATTGATACTTCTAAACTACTTGGATGATTGCCATCATTCTTTACAATCAGAATTATCCTGTATTCTGATTTTTTCGAGATGAAATGGTGCAGCTCAGATGGTTATATCAACATGGGGTTTTCACTTTAAATCTTGTGATGGATGTCTGCTGAATGTTTCTAGCCATCCAGCAATTTGTACCCTTCATCAGACATGTTCTGCTGAAAACCTCATGTTGATATAACTTTTCATTAAGGTGGAGCATCAATAAGAATATTTTAAAGATGGGTGCCTTGGTGGACATATTGGATGTCAGATTGGAACCATTTTTTTTAGGACCAATTATCATTAAAAAAAACTTTCAATTTATATATCCCTACCAATTTTTTAAATGAAAGGCTGTTTTATTTGCTTGGAAAATATTAATAGATAAAAAGATTACCCTGACAGGAGAAGATGTTATGAAAACAAGTTTATGGATGAACTCCATTATAAGGGTGAACAATGTATGCATTCTGTATAGGAAATAATTTGAACATAGTGTAATCTGTATTTGTGATATGCTTACAGATCAGGGAACTATTACTGGCTGATAACTTTAAAGCTAAATATGGTCTAGGTAATGAATTTTCTTGTCTTTCAAGGTGTAATTCAGTGTGTAAAGTCATTATATGTAATGATGTGTCCTGATGGGTTTCGAATAAGGTGAACATATAAATTGTGCCAAGTGCAAAAACTTGTATTGGAGAATTTGAGATACAGGTAGAGATGGAACATATGAACAGCCTTTTTAATCTTGTTTTCTTCAAGTCAAATACAACATGCATATAGGGGATGAGTCTATAACATCTCCCTTCTAAACATTTCCCACCCCCACCCAACATATCCCCCGGATATTTCATCCCTTGACTTTCCCCCCCATCTAATAGGACTTTCCACCTTCAGTCATTACCACCCCCCAAGATCTTAAAACTTAATTCATTTAATATGACATTTTGCCAATAAAATTTAAAAACTTATATAAAGTTATGTTAAAAGAAAAAGGTTATTTGAAATAAATTTCAGTAGTACGTATTAAACAAAGTTAACATTTTCGCATACTAAAAAATTGTATTGTTTAAAAGTTAATATTGTTTCAATTGCTCTTAAGTATTGTATGATGTCATGATTGTTGAAGTCAGTGACTATGTTTGCAATTCTGGAAGAACAGTCTTTGTACTTCTTTGGTTGTTACATCATAATCAGCTTATGTCAACATCTGGCCTGACTACTGTACTGAAACAACTACAATTAACTGAATGATGGCTAATCCATCTGTTGTTTATCTTAAATATACCAAATATGCACAATAAATAAAGATTAGACTTGAGCCTCTTCAACGTGCCTGAAAGAAACATCCTGTTCTACATTCCATAAAAGCACTAGCAATTGATTGACAAATACACAATGCCCAATGAGAGAGAGAGAGAGGTCAGGAAAGTAGATATTTTACATTTGATAATGCATTTATTTCAGGTGACAACAGTCATACCTGTGCACTAATGGTGATGCTGCTGCCAGTGTACATCAAAGCTAAATGTTACTATATATAAATAAAGTAGTATAAAGATATTGGGGGTAAATGACTTGAAGGTGGGAGTCCAGGGGGAAATGTCCGGGAGGGGATGTCCAGGGGTGAGATGTCCTGATACCATAGGGATATTACTAGATTATATGGGTTGTGGATCCCATCTCCAGATTTGTGATTGTTTTTGCATAATTGAGTGTTTGGGGAACTTTTAACACAGTCTTATGGTTTCTAAGCTCCTGTCTCATATTCGTTGTAATTTTGTAGTAGTTTTTTTTCAGCTGTCCGTTTATAGCTGGGAAAAAGTTGTAAGGTTTTATTTATACTATAAGCCAAAGTTAGTTATATAAATTCATTCTAGGTGTTGTAGAGCTGTTAAATATTAAATAGCAGTGTTGGTAGTTGTTGTCTTCTCGATATAAAATTAATATTATATATAAAAAACATAAAATTAGTATGTGTGTGTGTGTGTGACAGGTCTTTAATATGAAACAAATTTATTTGTTTATTCATCTAACATAATATGAAGTTATGCATTATTATTTTGTTTGTTGCTTACAAGTGTTCTGGAATAAAAGTACCAATGATCATATGGCACTCTTGGTTTTACACGAGATTAATGTAATGTTGTGTTCTGTTTCAAAGGATATGAATCTTTGTAGCATATTTACCAAGTAGGCACAAGTCGGTCAGCATCAAATGAGATATACTTTCTGCACAAACCTTTCTCAGCTTCAAAATGATTTTTCATTATATTAAAAACAGTTTTCCCTTTAACTATTGCCAGCTCACCAGTCACAATGGTCTTCCAGAACATGGGTTTTCTTCCTTGGATTCATGAAGATCTTTAAAATGAGAAACAACCTAAAACTAGTAGGATAAGATAGAGAATTACAGCCTTAAACTTCAGCCTTGATATCAGTTACCTAAGAACACCTGGATTTTGTAGTATGCTTTTTGCTCATCAGCAGAATTGATCTGACATTTTTACATCACTGTCATTTATTTACATTACATCACACACATATGTCTGCAGGTACCCACAATGTGGCACTTACAGCTGCATTTTGTTTTGTCTATCAGTCAGTATTATATTTATTGACAGGTTCAAAGAAACGTAGCATTTATGACAAAATATTCAGAACTATTCATATACTCCCCATACATTTGGCTGTCATAGCAAAAGATGTTTGTATGTCAACACTTGGCCATTGTACTGTTAATAATTATACATAGCATCTACCAAGAGGCCTCTTGCATATAGATGTCATCAGTGTAAACATAAAGGGAGAGCTGACAGCAAGTGCTGTTCAAAATAGTTGCTTGTTTAACTGGTGGATACTGGTATTATACTCAATCTTGTTGAGTTTATACTTTTAGTACTTCACTGTGAACTCATAGAAGTTTAATGTAAATCTCATTAAAAATACATGTAACTGACCGTGATTTTTGTTTCTACTAAGTTGGACTGACATCAGTATTATAGACAGTATCTTATCCATGATCTACACAAAAAAGCATTAGTAGGCAAGTGTTGTATGTGCTTACAATTGAATTTGACCGCTTCAATGGCCTAAGTGGTTAGAGTGCCCACCTCAGATGTGGGAAGTCATGTGTATGAATCCTGGTTGAATCATACCAAAGACATACAAATTGTACTGGCTGCTGCCTTGCTTGGCATTCATCAATAAAAAGTTAGTGTTAGGACTAGTAAGCCTGGTGTCAGGATAATGTGATTGGGTGAGACATGATGCTACATGTCTGCAGCATGATGCACCAGTGCTAGACATTACTTTAAAGTGCCACTGAAAAATTGTTAAAGCTATGTTCAAAATTCAAAACATGCACACACATAAAATTTGGTTTATTTTCTTTATTTCATGTTTCCAGGCTGAAAGATCTTTTAAGTTGGAATTTCATCCCAACATATACTAAAAATAATCCATTAGGTTCTTCAATTCAACATTTATAGTTGGGAAAATCTGCCACTAGTTATTGATTCATTTTTGTTTTGATGATCCAAGTAAACCCCCTCCCACCAATTTATCATAAATTATATGCTTGTCCATCTGGTCCGATATCTCTCAATGAAAGATCATAGTAATTAATCTTGCCATTATCTTGTGGTCAGAGTGTACGATGATTACCCCCATTATATTTTTAGAGTATAACCCAATGCCGACTGAAGAAATAGTAACACACTTCAATGAGCTGAGACAAGACATTGTGCTACTTTATGAGCTGAAGCTGGCTTTAACCACATGTGATTATGAACTGGAAACCCTCAGGCACAGGATTCAAACACTTGCACCTGGAACTGTAAGTAGTGTTTGAACCGTTTGCTCATATTTCTGAGAGAGTGTATGAACTTGTTTTTTACTGTTTAACAAAGTTGGATTTTTTTTTCTCATATCTCGTGTTTTTGTTGTCTTACATCAGAAGATATTATTTCGTTATAATGCAAAGATAAAAAATTAATTGTAATTCTTTATCCCAAAATATGTTTTGGGTTAAATCATCTGTTTTAAATAGGAATTGTTTGTGTGTTACCATTGAGACCAGACTGTAAGTGTTATATTTTGAATGTATATACAGTAAACCCTGATTTATGAGTATAATGCATATCCTGAAAATCCTTGGGTGACTTGAGGTGAATTTTCCCATAGGAAATATTAGAAAAGAGAGTTGCATACCTTGGAACTCACATATATGACAATAAAGTTAACAAAATGAAACCTTTACCAGTCAATACTTTATTATGTTAAACAATTTTTAAACATTTATTTGAATTACATTATATGGAATTACACAAAATATATGAAATGGACAACAAACAATCTTCAGTCCATCCATCAATAGGAAGCTGAATCTTCATCCATCTTGGTTGAACACATACAAAATAGCTTTTCCAGCTTGGGAACCAAGGCTGCATGTTCATGTATGTACATAAATAACATGTCTTGGTGTGCTTTTATGTTAATATTAATTTGTGTAAACATGAGACTCCGGTAAGTTCATATTCCTAGGGAGTTTTCTTTATGGCTTTTTGGCTTGGTGTTTTTACCCTTTGCCAATGGTTACAGAAGTTAACAATCTGTCAGAATTAGAAAAATATTTTTCGGGTTATATACATGAACATCATGATGCATCACTCATTGTAGCAGGGCATGTAGTGTTATCTTTGACATATGTTAATTCATTTCATTTTTTTCTCAGACAGTTGTGGGTCATTATCAACAGGTTTCTAGATGGCGCTAATGGACATCCATGTTTCATCTTTTTAGATTTATCAAAAGCAGTCGGAGATCTCGGAAACACTTAATTACGCATATTTGGATGCAAATTTTTTATTTGGGATGCAAAAAATTACCCACACAGGAGTTCTTCGTATACACATATTTGATGCAAGGAGGAAACTTTTGCGGCAAAATAAATATGTTCTAATCACTATGAAAACTGAAGCAGTGCTTTTAATTTAGTTTGTTGCTGACTTCTTTGATTAAAGGTCTTGGGCTTGCTTTCATGAAGGTGCATGTGTTATTGAAGGCGCCGCTTAAGGCTCCCATTGACAGACAAAACAAACACCCATTTGCGGCAACATCAAATGAACTGTAGAACATTGACACAATTTTTAAAAAATTTCCTTATTATATGTCAGTGCTTCAGAGGTAATCAGTTTTCGTTGAAGTTACAGCAAAACTATTTTTTGGGTGTTTTATGGTTATTTTTAATTGCTGTCATGTAGTCAACTGTAGTATTTTCACATTTCTGCCCTCAGAGACGGATTGTAGCTAGTCAGTTGCATGGTTAGTTTGATTATATAACAGCATACAAGTATCAAGGTCAGATATCAGCATAATCGGATTATGACATAACAATTAACTGTTACGGTGGTTTGTCAGTATGAAATATGGATTTATTTAGATAACAATTGATTCCAGTGCAATTTTATATCCAAGTTTGTGGCTTTCTGTCATGGTGCCTTTTAATTTTTCCACTTCAAACTCAAGACTTTATATACCATTTTTTATTAGCCAAAAATGTTGTAGCCAAAAATATGGCCAGAAGGTATAGTTTGTAGCTAATTTGTAAAACATAATTGCAATTTGCGACATTGGCGAAGCCCTGTGCAATCACTATTATTGATTTCATTCCCGGTTCTTACCGTATAAATATTGCCTGCGAACTCAAAATCGAGAGACTTGGACAAAATGCTGTTTGCAAATTTAGACAAAGTGTTGTAGTTTAACGGAAAAATGATGAAGATTTCAATGAGATTCAGAACTGTGATAAAGTTGCTATAACTGATAGCTCAGATGCGACTGTAGCCATGTGTAAGAAAGTATGTGATTTCTGGCTTAGTTTGGACTGCAACTTTTGCTGGTGGGACTCCTATTTTTACCAAATTAGGAATTCTGGACTCATAGTCTTACAATCCTAGCAAGACCTGTGGCAGTCAGTGATAAAATATACTGATTACATCTAGAGAACCACTTTGTAATTTAGGGGAGGAATAAGTTTGCATTAGCCCTCCTATGAACATAACTCAGTCATTTACTAGTTAGATGCTTATTATAATTCAGTCATTTATGGGACAATTTCATGTATGGTTCAGATTGTGGCAGCGAGCTGGAATTCTCAGATTCAGCACAAATATATGGCAAAAGTTAATGCATTTTATTTTCCTGTATGAGCAGTGACCTTCAATTCTTAAGTATCAGGTCTAAGTTTGAGCAGTGAAATTGTAGCCAGTCCTGCTTTCATAAAACTTACTTGTCCTCAAATACTTGATATTTTGCTCAGTTAAGAAATTTACCTGCGTGGCTTCCATTAAACATGTCCAACTCAGTTTGAGTAGCTTATCATTTGAGAATTAGGTAGTTTATTTTGTGATTAAAAAAGATTAATATTTTTTCATCCATTTCACTGGTCAGATGCTTATTTAGCTGAGAGCTAAGCATTTTTGTTTGCACGATTTTTTTATAAAATAAGATACAGTACACAAGCAGATGCACTTTAGCTGCAGTAAGTTATCATAAAACTTAGCTGTATCCATTACATTTGTGGACAATTGCCAAAAGAAAACAATAGATAGCATCAGAAATTGAGTAGAATGAGAAATAAAAGAATTATAAAATTTTAAGATTTTGAAGTATATGTCAAGAAAAAAAGGAAAACAGAAAAGGAAGATGATGAAGATGGAAGAAGAGGAGGGGTAGGGAGTAAAATGAGAGATGAACCAAGATGAGCGATAAGGTTTAATATAGTAAAGATTATTTATAGCCATTTTGCAGGGTACAGTGATTCATTTTTCAATCTAAATTTTAGAAACACATACAAAATCATCCCTTTTTTTGAATGTTTATATAATTGATAAACCAGCAAATTTAACCATCTGCTGAAAGTGTCAACATACATGTACCAGCCAGAGAATAAAAAGAAATAACTTTTACGATAAAATGCCACTGTTCAGTAACATAATGATTTGTAAATTGGGACCCTGAGTGGCCAAGTGGTCTAAAGTGATCACCATTCTGGATCACTGCTATCTCAAGTGTCTGCATGTGCCATAGTCTCAGGCTTGGCCAAAGTGGGTATGTGAGAAAGATTGCAAGTAACTTCTCGTGGGTCTAGGGTACTTCCTTCACCACTTATGCTGCCCTCCATATGTGCTGCAAAATGGCATTAAACCCTATAAAAACAAAAATAAATAAATTAGTCTTGTTTGTTTTAGTGGATGGAAAAAAAATTGTCTTTCTTTTAATTCTGAGATTTGTTGGTGATATTTTTCAGTGATGTGCATATACTAATAAAAAATATCGTATTTGTTACAGTGATCTTGTAGGTACAATTTAAGATTTACCATGCTATCTTAAATCCTGTTTGTTCTGGGTACAGATGGTAATCAGAAAATTGGAGTACCATTTTGTATACAGCAGTATTGTTCAACCTTTTTGACACCATGGGCCACTGAAATTTTTTTCTTGAAGTCAAGGGCCACAGCAGAAAACTTAAAATCAATGACTAAAAAATGGTGTTAGCTCTAATGTTTTATGTTTGATTTTGTTGATAACAGCTCACATGATTACCTGGTTAAGAATATATACTATGAATGTAGGCCACTTATTTATTTTACATAAATGCACAAAACATTGCTCAAGCTCTGACAGGCCATTTAAAATCGGCCTGCAAGCCGCATGCAGCCCACGAGTTGCATTTTGGACAGCACTGGTATACAGTATTTTCGTAGATTTCATGAGAAGAAGCAAGTGTACAAGTTGTGATGTATATAAAATTATCATTTTGTACATTTGCACTTTCTCTCACTCTTAACATTTTCCATCACATTTTTCTAGACAGACTGCATGAAGTATCATGAAACTGAACCAACACAATTATTTATATTTTTTATTAAATTTTATAAAACTAATATTATTATGTATATTGTCTTATTCAGCCGTAAGTGGCACACACTTCCTCTCAACTTTTCAAAACTGAACATCTTCAGCAAAGTTGTCAATTTTGACAGTTTGCATTCAGTATTGTTATATCAATTCATATATTTTGATGACTTTTGGAAATATTGGGAGAGAAAAAAATGTTGAAGTAGACAACAAAATGGGACAGTTGCCATCTTGGATATTAGAGTTAGACTGGATGACAGCAGACTCAAATATATGAGCCAAAATGTGTAAGGTCAAGTTTTAACTATTGATGTCATTGTGAGAAATATCAAAGTTAAGGTGGCATTTGAGTGAAAATCGTACATTTGAGTTGGTGTATGAGTTTGAGTGAAAATCATACATTTGAGTTGGTGTATGAGTTTGAGTGAAAATCATACATTTGAGTTGGTGTATGAGTTTGAGTGAAAATCATACATTTGAGTTGGTGTATGAGTTTGAGTGAAAATCATACATTTGAGTTGGTGTATGAGTTTGAGAATGTTTTGTGAAAGCTGTGGTCAGATTTCCAAGTAGGCAAGTTCCACTGTAATAATGTTACTTCAATTTACATTATTAATGTAAAGTCCTGATAATATTATACATTTTTCTTCAGCCAATTCCTGATATTCCTAAACCAGAAACTTCTGACCTCCAGATAACTCCCACAAGCCCGACTGGAGAGGAGCCAGACTCACCCAAGTCCATTAAATTCTTAGAATCTATTGATGTGATGGGAACACCAGGCACACCGAATGTAAGTCATCTGTGGTTACCAACATATTGTTTTTTCAAGAGAAAAATAGTTCCTACTTTCTTAATTTTGCAAGACATGTAGTTTACAGTTGTTTACTCTGGGTCATGCACTGATCTTCAGATCAAGTTGCTGCAGTACATCCATGTGTGAAAATAAAGCATTTGTCTATGTCAGAGCGGACATATAATATTCCACTTCACTTCTATTAATGATCTAATTTGATGATTTTTTTAGGTTAGAAGAAACATGCAAATGCATTGTTATGTTTAAAAATAAAGATTCAGCTGATATGAATAATTCATATTGCATAAATGATCTTTGAAAATCATTTTTAGGGTAAGGTGGTTGTTTGGTCATATTTACAAGTATCTGTCAACAATATCACTGGCAATTAATAACATCTTTAGTAATATTGAATTAATAAACATCTCAGCTAATATTGAATTAACCGACATCTCAGCTAATATTGATTTTAAAAATATCTCAGCTAATATTGAATTAACAGACATCTCAGCTAATACTGTTATGCATTTTTAGTCATTTTTCTCCCTTTATGTGTTTTTCAGAATGAGAAAATTTGATAGCCTCTAACATTATAAAAATGTATAGTAACAGCTCTTTTCCCAGCTTGTGAAGGCACATGTTCATGTACATTCCTAATGTAATTTTATTTCATTGTCCTATAATATCAAAATCAATTTTTTTTAAATCCCAAGCATTCAGAATATACCCTATGAAAATTTTGAAATGTGATACCTGTGTAGAAGTAGAAGTGTTTTTAGTCAGAAAAAAAATTCTTTTGCAGAGGAAGAGAAAAGCTGCACTAGAGCAGAGCAACATAATGAAGAAGATAAAGCACAAGATATAATAAAAAAGAGACATTGATAAACTCTCATCATTCAAGATGTTTGACAGATACAAGTGAAATACACCAAAAAAAGAAAATTATTACAAGTATTGGTGGCATGCACACACTAGGAGTATAATGATACATGAACTGGTGACACACACAGTGAGTTGTGTTATGATACATGAATTGTGATATGCAAAGTGAGGAATATTATGATACATGATATGGGGGCATGCATACACAGTGAGAGTATTATGATACATGATATGGGGGCATGCATACACAGTGAGAGTATTATGATACATGCATCAGTGGCATGCACACAGTGTGGGGAGTAATATGGTACATGAACTGGTGATATGCACATGAAGTGAGTATTTTGATACATCAAGTGGTAGCCATGTACATAAAGTGAGGAGTATTATGATACATGCATTGGTTGAATGTACAAACAGTGAGGAGTATTATGATAAATGCATTAGTTTCATGCACACACACTGAGGAGTATTATGATACATGCATTGGTTGAATGTACAAACAGTGAGGAGTATTATGATACATGCATTGGTTGAATGTACAAACAGTGAGGAGTATTATGATAAATGCATTAGTTCCATGCACACACAGTGAGGAGTATTATGATACATACATTGGTGCCATGCACACACAGTGAGGAGTATTATAATACATGCATTGGTTAAATGTACACACAGTGAGGAGTATTATAGATACATGCATACTTGGAATTTTATGATACATGAATTGGTGGCATGCACATACAGTGAGAAATATTATGATACAATGCTGGACAAAATTGATATTGCTTGTATCGGCCTGGGATGTTTGAGGGCTCACTTGCACTCATTTTAACATCAA
Source organism: Potamilus streckersoni (assembly GCA_016746295.1). Lineage (NCBI taxonomy): Eukaryota > Metazoa > Mollusca > Bivalvia > Unionida > Unionidae > Potamilus > Potamilus streckersoni. Next base: position 277,401 of record JAEAOA010000747.1, on the reverse strand, counting down.
TTTACTAGTATAATATATATAATAAAGTTAAAGCTGTATATAGTATGTAGATGCCAACAATATGATGAAAATGACAGTTGTCTTTGTGTTTATATTCTGAGCATACACTAGTATTTAATATCATGGAGTCAATTTTGTTGCCAGTCCTGAAAATGTGGCACCAAATCATTTTTTATGCCACCACATTTTGGAGCCAAATCTCTATCATGAATTGCCTTGGAAATTCTTTGTGTTCTCTGGTCTCTGAGGAGTTTGCTTGTTACTACACAAGTCAACAGCATTTCCAGCATCAGACATTTTGAAAAATCCAAAGATCAGGTTTGTGCTCCTAACACTTATTACTACCCAACAGTAATCTAAGTTTTCTCTTCCCCTATGTACACTGATCACAGTTCAAGTAAAGTAAAGAAAAGTGAAATCTTGATATTTGTCAAGGTGGCACACTGGAGATGGCATTCTGGGTAAAATGACCATCCTGTCTAAATAGAACATGATGGAAAAATAGGGAGAACAAAGTTGTATGTCAGATTTTGTAAAATACATTATACCATCAAAATGTTCTGCAGCATGACTTCATTACTGGCATTAATCAGCAACTTTGAAAAGAGTTAATTGTCCTTGACTACTTGTAGATAGCAAATCTGATTGCCCCATTGTTTAAGGAGCAGTATTGGAATGAATTCACTTATCTTTTTATAGATTCTTATCTCAATAGTACTTTGAAGATACACTATTTGGCTTGGTGGTTAAGAAACTGTCAGATTTAATTCACTTGCAAGAATTTCACATATTAGAAGGTTTAACATATTGGTTTGTATCACGTTGAGGAAATGGGAGTGATATACTTTTCCCAAGGACATCATGAGGTGGCTGACCTAGATGGATGTCTAACCCATTACCCTTGGTTACATGTCCAGTTCTCTGCCAATTGAGCTGCTATAGTTTCTTTCCAAATTTTAACTCTGTTCGTATTTGAGAGCACCAGAAATATAAAAAAATATTTTTTTTTTTGTATGCTTCTACCATTTGATGCATGTAAACAAATTTTATTATTAAAAACCTTGTAAGGTTCCATTTTGGCTGAATGTTTGGAGAGTAGTTGCATTTTGCTACATTTATTTATAAAAGTATAGAAGCTGCTGAGAATAAAATCGTTTTCTATTTTGGAGTTTAGATTTGAACCATAATACATCTCTAGAAAATTTGCACACATCAGGGATCCTAAAACATTGATTGTACTATAAGCAAAGATGTGAGTTATCAATGGGGTAGATATCAAAATATGGAGTTTGGATTTGAACCATAATACATCTCTAGATAACTTGCACACATCAAGGTCCAAAACCTATAAGCAAAGATGTGAGTTACCAAGGGACCTCAATGAAAAAATAAAGGGGGGAGGCAGATATCAAAATATGGCTGACACTTAATTAGGTTCTCATAGAAATGCACGAGGACGTATCTGTTACGGTTGATTGACATATTTCACATCTGAATACAAGATGATACATTGCATATATAATGATAATTGCACTTAAATCAAACTGAAAGAGGACCAAGACACAAATTTCATTTGAAAAAAAAGACTTATTTAATTGGAATTTATTAAAGTGCTGCCTTCATTGGATGTTAGTGTAATTTTCATGGAAAACTTTTTTTGTTGAATATTTTTATTTATGGTGTTCAAAGATTATTTTTTGGAAAGAAAATTTAACAAAGTATATCACTTCTTATTAAAAGTTTAGAATTTCATAATGTTGATTCAAGTTTCCTTGTACTATCTACCATTTCCAATGATAAAATTATCAATATATCAAGGTTCAGTTACTAATTTTTTATTTCAATTTTCTTCATGTCAACAAATAGTGGTAAGTTTTTGGTATTTTCTTGTTTAAGAAATGGTGTCCATACATGGCCCAGCATTATAAGTGGGTTATCAGTGTGTAAATTATTGAGGCAGTTGTGTACTTGACTTGTTACTAGTAATATATTTGGGGTCTAAACAGTCTTAATATCTGATATCAACATGTCTTGTATTCATCTCTAATAAGATTTTAATCACTTCCCTTAAAATTGCATCTTGAAGCTAAGATTGTGTGTTGGACTAAGAAACTGAGTTATGAGCAAAGAAAATGTCCTTAAGCTACAAATTGTGTCTTGAACAAATAAATTGTCTTGAAGCTGTAAATTGTGTTTTTAGCAAAGAAATTGCATTGATCCTAAAGATTGTGTCTTTAACTGAGAAATTGTCTTAGGCTAATTATTGTGAATCAAATCAAGCTTTGAAAGTTTGTCCTGATGCTACAGATTGTATCTTGAGTAAAAAATTGTCTTGAGCTGCAGACTTTTCGTGTTATCATATTTGAATAGACTGCTACACTGTAATCCTTTACAAGCCAAATTCTTCTCAGAGAATGGGGTCAGACATAAACTGAATTGTACTTTTCTTGCATATAGTATGTGCCTTCGCAAATAAATCATTTGCAAGAATTTGTTGTGTGTCTTAATTTTACATAAGATTATTCTGTGTTTATCAGAATGAAACAACAACCAAATTTAGGCCAACAATTGTACATTTGGAATATATCTAGTCATTTGCTACAACATTTTCCATTCAGTGGATGATGATAAAAATGACCATTGTTAGATGCTTGAAGCACCTATCTTTGCTCTGTAAAAGAGGTACAATATGTGTTTTATAACTATTTGTAATGGTGCTGGTATATTTGTCATTAAGTATGGTGAGATAATTGTAACTTTATTGGAATGAAGTCTGCAACTAGTATGAATACTAGTTATGCATCTGGTTTAGGATGAGAATAAAATATGCTTGTGATAGGGTAAACAAACATATAAAAAATGGGAATCTAATTAAACATTAAGACGAGAGTGTATCACATTGATGAAACAATTTTGTGAGATTTTATTTAGATATTTACTTATGTTATATCATGTGCCCATATGTGAACAGCAGAAATCCAGGTCAACCAATGCATTATGTACTGTTTTCATGTTGGCACAGACAACAAAAAATATAACTTAATAGATATAGTTATTAATAGAATCTTTGTTGGATTTTTGGACTGAGACAAAGAATTTCCACTCAAGAAGTTATATCTTCCCATGAAGCTATGCCGAGTGGGGAGACAAAAAATTTAACCCACAACTGGGAGTTCCTTCTCTTGGTGCAAACATTGACATAAATTATTTTTCTCACCCAATTTTTCAAACTAAATTAAAATAATCATCACTCTTGCAATTTAGTTAGATTTAAAACTCAGTAATCATCAGGTATTATTATTGCTTCTCACTCTAATAATGGTAATCAGGTTTTGTACTCTTGTATGTAAATCTGAATAATTATCTGAGTAGAATCTACCTCATATAAAAGAGAAACAGATCAAGAAGTTATAATTGTTATGTATGGAAGTATTGTGCAATGAGCATTTTGAGCCATGTGCTTTTGTTTCTTCAAACCCATGTACATGTACTGCACATTATTGACAGTAATAGGGTGACCTGTTGACCCTTAGCACACAAGTTCTACCTATTAGAAAACAGAAACATAAAATCATCTGATATTACTGTATTATCACATTGTATCAGTGGATATCATATGAAATAAATAATATCTTTTATACAGTTAAGTTTTATCTTTCATTAGTACTAATTTGGGAAATGTTCCGCTAGGCAATGGTACGATACTGTGCAGTATGAATATACCTACAGGGTACAGTTCTAACGAGGTGCATAGTGAATTTTCTAATTCATAACTTTCTTGGAAATTTATATTCTCTGTCCTGGAAATATGGCAAGTGTTACTATCACTAGTGCAGCAATACACTAAATGGAAATCATTTTGTGGAATATCATATGAACTGATGAATGAGCCATTTAAGTACAGGAGTTTACATTTTTCAATCGTATTATTATATTTGATTCAATTGGGGAAGATTGTGGGTATTCAGCAAAATTGGAAGAAACCAGTTTTACATGACACATTTCTGGGTTTTGCATGTTTTGCAGTAGCACTGGAGAGAGTTTGGTTAGCTTGGCATGTGTGTGTGTGTATGTGTTTTTTTTTGTGTGAAAATATTTTGTATGGTGTTGTCAAAGTTAGAGACCTTATGTTGCTTTTTGAGTGTATTTCTTTTTGTTATACATCTGTTGTTGGATTTTATAACATCTCCATCAGGCATAGCAGAAGACAGCAAAGGTTTCTTTTAAAAGTGGTTCTTAGTATGTGGACACCATGACTAAGATGGCAGGTCTTAAATAAGCAGACTGAGATAGAAAAAGTAAGGTTAGCAAAACAGACAGATTTCTCTGTCACATGGGTGAGAAAAGTGTCCTCTCGTTAGAAATGGCATGGACATGGAATATGCCCTTTTTACATTATGATAGCATCCTGTTAATCCATTTTTTGCCTTCAAGTTACTCATTAAATGTACAGTTGATTTTCTGTTTTTATAAAACTCAATAGTGCATCAATACAAATTGCTTTTTTCATATTATGCATTTCTGCTGAAAGATCTGGATGGAATTTGAGCGTTTGTAACTTTTAGGTGGTTAAAAAAAGAGATAAATACTAACAGTATACTACAATTTCTGCTCAACAGCTGAGCACATTTACCTTAAAAATGGTTTTATCAAACTTTAATTGATCTAACAGACAATGGAATTCTGTCTCATTTCATTGCAAATCACCTATGGTCATATCCCATGTATATGACCTCTCTCTGTAAAACACAAAATGAAACAATAAAGAAAAAGTCATTTTTAAAACAAATACAAATTTAATTATTCCATACAGAAGTGCATTTTTTCTGGATAAGTATGAACTATTGCATCATAAGTGTTATAATGGCACATATATAATTATATTGGATATCTTGTATGGTAAACATTTTTCAACACACAAACAGTAAAAACAAAACTGTTAAAGAATTTGTTATATATATATATATATATATATATATATATATATATATATATATATATATATATATATAGTAATTGCAAAGTTGTTAAATATACATAACACAATTCAAAACATATTGCATCATGCCTACAATAACATTTATGAAATTTAAGCAGTTTATGCATAGTTAGCTTACCGCTATCAAGTCTTATTATTCCAGTGTGAAACTTCAGTTTTATGCATGGTTAGCTTACAGCTATCAAGTCTTATTATTCCAGTGTGAAACTTCATTTTATGCATGGTTAGCTTACCACTATCAAGTCTTATTATTCCAGTCTTAAACTTCAATAAAATGCACATCAGTCACTTAGACACTTGGCTCAGTACCAATGTGACATACATTTGCAACACCATAAAATTCTAAAGTACAGAAAACTTGAACACTTAGCATCCCTCAAATGACTTGCTTGGTTCCTTTGTAAAACATAAATGTCTGCAACCCAGGAAAACTTGAAACTAAGCAAACCTCTAACCAAAACTTTGGACAGGCAGTGAGTCAAATATTCCAAGTTATATTGTGTTAGGATTTGTGTTTGGATGCTGGATCAGATTTTTAGACATGAATTCATTTACATGGTTTGGTATATATATATATATATATATATATATATATATATATATATATATATATATATATATATATATATATATATATATATATATATATATATATATTCATTCATGTATGTGAATACATCTACATTTAGGCAATACACATTCATCAATTTTTAACTCAACTATCTTGGAAGCAAATACAAGATATAAATTCAGAATTGAGCCATCAAGAGACATAAGCATATGGAATATAAAAATAACAACAGAGACTATGTTCTACAAAGTTTTGATTAGAAAACAAGCCATCCTGATAAAAGTAAGCATTCACAGACTTTATTTGTGTACCAGAATAAGGCTAGGAAGATAAATAGTGGTTGTGGGCTGTCTTTATATTCTTTAGAATAATTTATATAAATATTTTCAATTATGCAAGTATAATTAGGGGACAAAAAAAATTGACCAATATTGTTCAGTGTATAAATATGTTAACTCATTTCAGATGAAAGGAACTTAAAAATATCCATGAAAGTTTGTGAACAAATAACACAATACAGTTGTATCATGAATGTCATATAGTTTGCATCATCAGTGTCAGCTACAAAAGGAGTCTCTTACCTTGCACAATTTTTACCAAAGAATGAAATTCATAATGAACATTTAAAAAAAAATAATTGTTTATTTTGTATTTGATGGATTAATTAATAAAATGTTAAATAAGTTTGTGATATCAACTTTAATGGTGGTATATATATATATATATATATATATATATATATATATATATATATATATATATATATATATATATATATATATATATATATATCTGTGTGTGTGTGTGTGTGTGAATTGGTAATAATAAATCTGCATTAAGATTTTAAGATTTTCTCACCTCCAATTACAACTCAAATATTTAAGTCTTCTAATTAAAAGTATAAATTGATTGCAAGTTCTAAAAGTATAATCATACAAAGGAAATAAAAAGAAGTACAAAATATACAGTAAAGTAACCTCATTTTACACCCAAGGAAGATGAAATAAATGTACAAATACTTTCTGGAAGACTGGGGTTAAATACAAAAATAAATCAATTAACTGTTTCAAATTGTGCATTTTCTAAACCCAGAGTACCTGTTAATGTATGTTTATATACAAAATTCAGACTGATTTGAGAGGAGGGGGGCGAGTGGTCTAAAGCTCTGTCCGTTATGAATCACTGCCATCTCACCTCTGTCTGTGTGGGTTCCAGTCTAAGATTCGGTGAATGTGGATATGTGAGAAAGCTTGCCAGTAGCTTCTCGTGGGTCAGTGGTTCTTTCTGGGGATTTCCCGGTTCTTCCTCCACCAATAATACTGGCCGCCATGAATAGCCTATCGTGTGCTGAAAAATGGTGTTAAGCCTAACAACAACAATAACAACATCAGACTGATTTGAAAATATATTTCTTAAGACTGAACATGCATTGCAGTGCATTAGTCTTATTTATGTACATTCCTTGCTATTGAAAGCACATGCCAGATTTATGCATGTTCTACATCAGTAAGTTAAGAAAAAGAAATCATAAAGGCAATAATTATCCATATTGGTACATATTACATATAACTAAAAGAAAGCCACATACATTAAGATATTAAAATGGTGAAGGATTATGTCTAACAGATGAATTTATTCAATGTTAAATGTACAGCATTTGTTTGTTTGGAAAGCCATATGTCAAGGTCATGATGTAATTTCTGGGCAGTGGTGAATCATGCAATGATCTATCATCTATCAGATGTATTTAATAACTTTCCTGCCAGAATAAAACCAATCAAATGAATATAACATAAAATGCAATGAGGTGAGAATGTTGGTTCTAAAGTAGGAATAATTTTAGAACTGACTTCAATAGGTGATTACTTGTAGAAGAACAACTAAAACAGTAATGTAAGTTTGTTGCTTTTGTGATGAAAATATACTGAAAATTAAATCATGTTCTTTTTAAGAGAACTGGTTGAATGCCAGCAGAGGGTGTATTGGTGTTACCATCTTCTGATTATCTGTCCAACCATTACAACATGGTTTTATGTTAAGTCATTTCAGACACTGGTGGGCTGTCCATGTTCCATGAAGAGAATTTTAGTATACTAATATCATACATTCTAACATTGTTATTACTGTGAGAGGCATGAATAGTTTAGGAAATCAAACATTTTTAACAAATGGTTATTGAAAATTAAAGGAATTAGAAGATAGTATATACTAGTACACATAAAAAAAGAAAATAGATTGTTGTAGGTAATTGCAGTTATTGCTGACAATAGCAAAAATATATTTGGCACTTATCTGAAAACTTGAATTACAGTTATAATCATGACACCACTAATAATATTTTATGTACATTTACACAAAGCTAAGAACTGGATATATTTCCTATTGCAAAATAAATGTGAACAGTTTGGTTGATAAACATTATACATAAAATGAAACACTGACAATAGTAATGATACTTGTCCTGCTTGGAAAATCCTTGTTTCTTCTGATAATAAATATAAAATATATATATATACAATGCTAAAAGTTATCTAGTTCTCAATGCACTACACTAGATACATGTGATCTCTGAATAATTTAATCTATCCATCGTTATAAGATTTGATTCTCCTGAACACTAGTCAGTGTACAGATCTGTACAGTCTAGATAAACTAACATAAAAACTGCATATTATGCATATATTATTCTGGAAAGGTTGTACATTCATAAGAAATGATAACAAAATTATATATATATATATATATATATATATATATATATATATATATATATATATATATATATATATATATATATATATATATACTTATTTGCTATTTGAACAAAACATGGAGATGTTCTTTATATTTCTTAAAAAACTCAGTGCAATCTAATTAAAACAAGATTTCTACTGTCCTAGGTGAAGATCTGACACTGATACTTAGGGTCATGATCTGGAGAACACTGAATTTAAAAATGAAAAATGCAGCTTTCAAAAATCGGAACATGAAATCATTCAACAAAGATTGATGCTCATCAGCCACACTGCTCAGTCTCCAAACACTAAGATTTAACACTTCATTTAATTGGCTGATAAAATTAGTGATTATGGCAATAACATTGGTCACTGGAACATTTCCCCCAAGTGCTTGCTTTTAGCTCTTTATTCAGGACAGTGGAAATCTGATTTTAATATGACTACACTTAAGCTGTTACCCTGAATATAAAAAGGTAAATATCAAGAGTAAAAGGGCTCTTAATTTGATATGCATCAAAGTATATATTTATAAATAAAACATACAAAAATAAAGTTTTTAACACTTTTACTAAATTTTTCTTTACTTAAAAAATTATGATGATAATTAATTTGATTTACAGCAGTTTTTTTCAAACTAAGGTCTGTTCAATTTAAGTATATATGGTGCCCAAGGAAGGCAGTTAAAAAACAATATTGCAGGGTACTCTAATTGCTTAACAAATTCATATGAAAATGAGCAGAATTCTAAACTGCATACATGAGTGACTACTTAACATTGAAAGGTGCCTTTCCTGTGTCTCAAACATGTTTTATTGGAACAGCACTAGAAATAACTTGGATCCACAGTGTTCATTCTAAGACATTGGAAGCATACATTCCTTCCACAATAATATTCAAGATTACTATAGTTCTTGAAGGTACTGTCGTCATCTACTGGTTCAATATAGGTCAGATGAAACCATGTCAATGTCCTCTGTTCCTACAATTTGTTCCTTACATTATTTTACTTTATCTGCATGATACAAATATCTGTGTCTCATGCTTTAACTATTGCACTTCCTTTGAACTACAAAGATAAGCTCCATTTAGGATACCAGATAACAACGTCAAGCCAGATGTTATGATATTTACATCGTGTGGTAGTAGGATGGGAATTTCCAACCTGATTGGTTCAGTTTCACCATAAGCTGAACTACAAGTAGCAGTTGGACTACTGTCAAATACCTGTAAATTTTGTATATCAGGTTGCTCACAATTACTAATTTATAATGTATGGGAAGACCATTCTCTCCAGATGGAAAATCTAATTTCTTTTTTTATCATTCTATTTAATCAATCAAAATCTTTTCTAATGCTCCCACTTATATGGCAGTCCATCTCAGAACTGACCTCCAAACAGCCAGTGGCTATTAAACATGTTAAACTCTTTAATTAATCAATCTTGCAGTCAAACAGTTACTCTCCACCAAAGTCGGTTATGTCCAAGAAAATAAAGTTGCAGATGCATGTATGAATGACATATAAAGCTCCTAATTTGTGAGTCATTTATAACCATTTATCATTTAATATTTTTTAATGGGGATGCCTTTATTGCTTTCCATAGTACCTGTTGAAGACGAAATAAAATTTTAAGAACTTTATAAAATTTGAGATAATAATCTTACCAGTATCCTGAACTTTATCAATATTACTATGTCACATGATATATTGTACCAATGTTTAAGAAAACAATGGCTTCTGACAAAATTGGTGTTCAGTTTTTTGCATGCATATTATAAAGTAGAAATAATTATTTATCATTCAGTTAGTTTTTGCTAAATCATTGTTCATTAGAAAGTTCGCTGTACTGATATATCTCTGTATTTTAAAAATCTTCTAATTTGATATGACAGTTTCCAGCATTACACATGAACTATATGCAAGAACCTTTGAATGGTTTAAGAGCTGATACAAGACTCATTGCAATTACTGAGACAAAAGCTTCCTTTCCTTACAGTCTGCATCACTTTAACTGCATGATGTTCTGAGAAGGATATCCATTAAAATTCTCGTAGTAATGTTAATTTGGTCTTGCATTAGAGTAAACCTGTCCAAACCATTTAAAAAGTCTGCTCTATTTTGATGTAGTCACCAAAATAACCTTTAAAAATCACCATTTACTGAACTTAACTGCACATTTAACCTGCAGCTAGAATTTGAGTCTTGTAGACTATTTTGTACCCCATTTTTGAAGTTTTACTTCATAAAGTAAGCTTTTTGAAACAGAACCAGTCTAGTGTTCCTAGTTTTTGAAGTTTCTGTTCATGAACATAGCCTTCTGAAACAGAGAACAAGTCTTGAAACCCCACAATTCACTTGCACCATCTACCACTAGCAAAAAATAATAGTAGAGGTTCATTCTGATAGCAATTCTATATTGATAAATGTTCTAAAGTTGACTCCCTATATCAAGATTTGTTATTTACTATCTTTAGATGGCATTACATGGGCACATTCCAGTACGTTTTCTTACTATGACACATTGCCTTCTTCATACAGCTTGTACACCAGCTGAAAATGGAAAGTAAGAATATCATCAGCTTCTAAACCAATTTACTTTAAAAAGCATTTACCATTCTTACCTGCTTATAAGTCGAGTCAAACTGCAAACAAAAAAGATCCTGATTTGCCACATCATAATGTGGCTGCATATTAGGGTCTGTGATGTTTGCTCTACTGATTGCTCTTAACAAACTGCACAGACCAAGACCTGTGCTACATTATGTTATGGTAGTTCTGGGTCTGTGTATTTTGCAGTTGGACTGGCATTATAAGAGAGTATATATGGCTAAATATCTTGTATTTTACTTCCAATAACAACAGTACATTATTATACCATCATCAAAATTACAACACTGGCAAACTTGAGCAATTCTTATCTATTAAATATCAATGCAACAGCAGTGGCAAATACAATTCATTTAATGTTACTTAATTTATTATCTTTTGATAAAGTGTTTTACAATAAAACAAGAGAAATACATAAAAATTGCATTAACAACAAGAATAAAGATGTTATCTAGAGAATGTGTGAACATAACCCTAAGTAAAAGACGAGGACAGAAACTTGATCTTTTTCTTGCAATATTACTAACATGTATGAAACATATCAGTGGAAAGGATAGAAAGGTGCCTGTCATTTTTCAGAAGGAACTAAACATCAATTCTTTTCTGAACACTTTCTTTCTGTGAAAATATATCCTAAATCTTCAATAGAAAATATATCTTTGACATGTTTTCAAAAGAATTATGATATAAAGTTTTACAGTTAATTCATTGTTTTTACTTATGCTAGGAGAAAGAATTAATGGTAAAAATGAACATGAAGATGTTCTAAGACATCTAATGTCTTGGATCTCCTAAGACGAGTGCAAAAAAAAAAAAAAGTGCAAATAGGAAAAATATAATAATGAGTCATTATTATCAACTGTTTTTCTCTAGCTGTTAGGCAGTTAACTGCTCAAGTTAATGTTAAAAATGGAAACTTACACTTTTGAACTTGACTGCCAGGTTGTCTATAAACTGTTCAGATGTTTTTCCTGCAGGGATGATGGACTCTATCAGCTTGCCAGGCTTCTCTCTGGAATACTGGGCCTCAAGAGCAATGGGGATGTAGTCGGTATTCACATCCACCTGACATTAGAAAAATTTCATTTTATTCTGTGTTGAACATTTTTGTTTCAAATACAATTTTAAGATGTGCTAACTGGGGATAAATTATCTATGAGACTTGTTTTTGAACATGGTAGCTTTAACAAAAAAAATCTTTGACTAAAAAATAGGCTTAATTATTACTGTTATATCAGTAGTGGTAGATGCAGGGTTTCATGGCATATCATACTGACTGTATGGTACTAATATTCTCATTGTAATAACTACAAAAACAAATCAAGGGAGATAAAGCCTTCCAGAAAAAAAACAAATTTAGAACTAGATCACAAAGGGTATATACAAATGTATGTAGTAGATTTTTTGTGATGAGGTTCAAAATACTGGCCCACTAGACTATGAAACCTACTTATCTCTTGCGTAAAACATTGTTAGCTAAGGTGATTTAAGATGTTTCCATGCTGTGCACATCACTGGAATTGTACATGCTAAATAAGAACTGTATCTTGATGTTTCCTCCTCTCTCCTCAGTAAATGCAATTCATTTTATTCTAAATAGGTATCACAATGTATATATATATATATATATATATATATATATATATATATATATATATATATAGATGCAATAAACTGACAACGACGCACAGTACGAAACTAGTAACTAACTAGCCTAACTGCTTTCAACTCTTAATGAGTCTTTTTTCAAAGGCAAATACAAAACATATATACGACAAACAAATAAACACAAAAACGTGTTTGTAAACCTCTACATGGCTGTCTTCACATGTGCTAAAACTATAAATACAACCAGCTTGTGTAGACTAGTTGCGGAAACTGAAAACGGTGTATAATTCCCTAAAAGTCTACAAGCCAAAGCGACATCTATTTTTACTTTTTGTACATATGTAACGCAGATTATATCCCGGATATTTGATTCTATACCGGTTATTCTTATAGTAAAAATTGAAGGATAATAAGATTTAGAAAATGTTAAATTCTACTAGTGCATAGTTTTCATTTTCTAGTCTTCTTGGTTTAGACCGCTTGGTTTCAATGTTCTAAGGCGGCGTATCCAGTATGATTCCTTTTCCTTCCTGGTTTCAGAACTCCAGCTGTGGTTGTTAGCAATAGCGATAAGTATTATATCACTGAAAGTGTGGCCAGGGCTTCTGTACAGCTTTTTTGTCATCCAATCAGATCTATGAAGGTTTATCCTTTTGTGTAGCTTTTCAGTTTCTCCGACGTACTGAAGGCCACAGATCTTACATGTGATGAGATAAATCACATTCTCTGTTTTACACGTTTTGTTTGGACCATGTATGTTTAGTTTTTCTTTAGTCACTGTGCTAGTGAATGTCTTGGTCTCTATCATATGTTGACAGGTTTTGCATCTTTTATTGCCACAGGGTCCAGATTGACTAGGTTGGTTTTGACTAGCGATTGGCGTTAGCTTTGCCCTGACTAGGATGTCCTTTAGGTTTTTTGGTCTCCGGTAAGCTACTACAGGTTTGTTCAGAAGTATTAGGTTTAGTATGTCTGACGATTGCACGGTTGGCCAGTGGTTTGCGATGATTTTACCTACTTTGGGATTGTCTGGGTGATAGATCAGAATAAATGGTATCTTATCAACCTTTTCTTTCTGTCCATATCTGAGTAGGTCATCACGGTTTGTTTGTTTGGCCCTTTGGATTGCCTACGCAATTAGGTCTTTGTCGTAGCCTCAGTAAATTAAATGTTTAGCCAGCTTTTCAGACCTTTCTAGGAATCTTTCATCATCGGAGCAAATTCTGCGTATCCTCAGTGCCTGGCTATATGGACTGTTCTTAATGCAGTGTTTTATATGACAGCTGGTTGGGAGGAGATAATGGTGTTTGTCGGTTGGTTTCGAGTAGATGTCTGTGTGTAATTTGTTTTCCACCATTCTGGTTGTTGTGTCCAGGACAACATGGTTTGAGTTGGAAATTTCTGCCGTGAATTTTATTGAAGGATGGAAGTTGTTTGCCTTTGATATGAAGTCATCCAGACTTTCTCTTCCATACTGCCACTTCATTTCTATATCATCGATATAGCGTACCCACTGGTATGGTGTACGCTCAACCGATGCTAAGAGCTGACCCTCAAGTTTTCCCATGAAAATGTTAGCATATGAAGGGACCATTTTAGTACCCATTGCAGTTCCATTGATTTGTAGGTAGTTTTCTTCATTAAATTCAAAGTTGTTGAGTTTTAGGACAAGCTCCAGGAGTTGGACTAAGAAGTGTGTGGGTGGATTGTTTACAGTTCTTGTTTTCCATGCTTCGCTACATGCCTGTAACCCTTCGTTGTGCGGTATGTTGGTGTACAAAGATGTGACGTCTAAGGAAGCAAGTTATGTACCTGGCAGTAATGGTTCACTAGCTTTGCTTTTTATGAGATAATCTGTCGTGTCTTGAAGATATGATGGTAATTTGTGGACATGTGGTCTCATAAAATGATCTAAATATTCTGATGTCCTTTCTGTGGGGTGCCCGTTACTTGAGATTATAGGTCTGCCAGAGTTTCCTTGTTTGTGGATTTTGGGTACAAGATAAAATCTACCTGCTCTTGGGTTTTCTGGGCTTAAGTAGTTTTTCGTTTGCTGGTCTATGTGTCCGCTTTTGTACGCCTCGTCAATAACATTAGTGATGATTTTTGCATATTCCAGCGTTGGATCATGGTCCAGTTTTTGGTAGAACCTAGCATCACTTAGTTGTCTACTTGCTTCACTAATGTAGTCTTCCCTATTCATAATGACAACAGTGGAACCCTTATCTGCAGGCTTAATTATAATGTCTGTTCTGCTTTTCAGTGAGTGCAGGGCATCTGTTTCTTCTTTTGTCAAATTAGAATATTTGTTAGTATGGTTGATATGTCTGGAAGTATCGTTTTCAACCGAGTTGATAAAGGCTTCCAGATTCGGAATTGAACTTTTTGGTGGGGTCCAGTTACTTTTCTTTCTAAATGTGGGTTGGTCGCAGCTTATATTTTCCTTTGATTTGTTTGTTGGTTACAAGGCAAAATGGGCTTTGAGTCTTAGTCGGCAGATGAACTCTTCAGTGTCATTCTTAAGCTTCCCTCTGTCGTATGTTTTTAGACGGGGACAGAAACTCAAACCTTTCGATAAAAGTTTTATTTCTGCATCAGTAAGTTCTTAATTAGAGATGTTGACTACTGTGTTAGAAACAGTTGCATTAGTGTTTGTTACAGAGTGCTTGCGATTCTTCCTTTTGCGGCGATTTTTCTTCTTACGGTTGTTTTTAGAAGAAATTTCGTCAATTGAAGTTTCTTCACAACAGTCCTTTGGTTGTAGATCATGACTTCTAAGTTTTCTATCTCTGACTTTGTATAGTTTTGAAGGGAGTCTTTGTTGATCTTTATTTAATTTGGAGTAAAACGTTTTCAATTGTTCTTCTGTTGAGACGGAATTGAGCTGATGTTTTAGTTCTTCAATGGTTGCTGATTTGACTAGATATTGATGATTTACGTTTTTACTAAGTAGGGCTGTGAGTTTCATGGAAGCGTCGTGAGTTATTTTATTTCATCTTTTGTTAAATCTGTTTGAGCTCTTGCCAATAATTTGCGGTTTCACATGAATTTGAAGACCTTTAGTGACTATTTGTTTCGAGGAAATGATGCAAGAAAGTGCAATGATGCTTTATGCGAATTAAGGCATCAGGTTCATTGCGTAAAGTTTTGAATGTTATCTGTATTTGTTGAGACGTCGTCTCCATTCTAAGAGATACGGCAACAATTTAAGTATAAGAAGGAAACAATGGAACGGACACAGTAGCACGACATAAATACAGGATATATATAATCACAGAATTTGTTAAAAACATTCATCAAAACAGTAACATAGAACCACCTGGTGTGATCACCTCATTTATTTTAGTACCTGTGCAGCAACAGGGATAACATGAAAATGGTTTTAGGTGCAAGCCTACTTATGTTTTCAAATTACCCATACATAGGTTTATTCTAAAAACATTCCATAAATTGTTTTTCTGTTAATTATTTTCATTCAATCAGTGACTTTCATCTTTTTAAATATGGTATTTAATATATCATCACACAATTAATGGTTCAGCTCATAAAATATTTTCTTGCTACCTAAATAAAATTTTGCTTCATAATAATTGCTCACTGTCAAAAGCACTTCATGTAACTTCCTGCAAAAGCTAAAGCTGTTAACAGGTAACTGGGTACTTGCCAGTTGATAATAACCCAGGTAAAATAATGGACTACTGGGTACCCATTAAAATTTTTTTCAAAAAACCCCCAAACAAAAAGTTCAGATCTGTTACATGTAGGCTCATACAAAAGTAACAAAAGAAAAGAATAAAGTCAACAAGCTTTGTAAAATTTAACCCCAAAAAATTATTTACATAAAAATATGGAAAAGGACTAAGTTTGTGAATCTAATCCAAAAATTAATCCTAGAATTTAAAAATAAGTCCTATCACAAAAAAGTTTTAAATGACTCTAAGTTCAAATCCTGATGAAGTTCCAAGATGGAGGATGATGATGTCTGATGAATTAAGTATTGTATTTATGTGTCAACAGTCCCTTGAATTTTATGAATCAAGAATAATATTCCAGCTTTAGAATTCCAAATAATTTCCAATAAAAGTCTTTGTCCAAGAATACTGATGAAAAGCACTTATATTACCAGGAAAAATAATTTTTTATATAATAATTTCAACTCAACTGGTCACATCACAAATACCTTTGAACTCTAAAAGGTATGAAATATGACTGAATTCAATCACTAAAAACGAAAGTTTTATGCACAATTTTAGATCTTGTGATGGGGTCACAGGGTCACTTAATTCAAGCAACGCAGTAAAGTAATGTTATATAGCATGTAAGCTATTTACATGTTCAATTGTACTGAATGAAATTAAATAACAAAAATTTTTTAAAAAAACGTTTACAACAGAGCTGATGCAAGCCAAGAATAACCTTGATTACGACCAATCATTTTCACTATGTATTGATGAATTCTGAACCTAGGTCAGCTAAAAATGCAATGTAGCAACAGTTATTTACTAGAAATGAATTGAATATTCTGAAAAAAAATGTAAAATCCAGTGAATAAAGTTATCATTATACTAGCTTGCAATGAAATAAAAAGAAAAAAAAAAATTTAAAACCAACATACAAATAATTAAATTACATATACATATTAGATCAAAGACATCAGAAGCGAAACACAGAATAATGACTATATATGTAGTTTGAGGCTTTTGTTGTGTGACTAATTTGATGCAAATTAATTTTTCCATTGTTCATTCTCTAATTTCTTTTTTTTGTATTAATAGCAACTGTATTTGAAACAGTTCTATGAAAACAGATGGGTTTCTTAAATGTAAAACCATGTGTAACAAATTCATTATATTTTAATATACAAATAAGTAATGACCCAGTTTAAATTTTAAAAAAATGGCATCAGAGATTTAAAAAAATGGTCTTTATTGATGTATTTCCTGTCCACAATGGTAATCAATGTTGGTATATGCAGTATTAAAATGCCAGGTGTTCACTCGTGTAAGTTTCTTTGGTGGGAATGACACTAGCATTTGGAGTTACAGCATTTCTAGAGATCATTCTTGGGATTTAAATTATATGTTGACAATTTTATTGCTGTGGTTTAATTTTTGTTCTGGTTTATTTTATTTTTTTTGTAGAGGTTTTATAAAAAATCATAAATTTATGTGAATAATGTTTAAACCTAGCATTCTATTTAGTGAAGAAGCAAATTCTTTCTAGTAAAGTAATTATTTCATTACAATAAACACAGGTGATACAACAGAACATGTAGGACTTTTCTTTTATATGAGAAATGAAAACCAAAGACATAATGTAATAATCATGAGTTAACTGCAAAAATTGGGAGATATTATGAAATTGGGAGGTAGGCATGGAATGACTCCCCAAATCGGAAGCTTTTTAATAACTCCTGGTATGAAAGTCAACATGTATGGTTTAAGGTTGCTTATATCAAAGCAAACTAAATTCAGCTTTTACGGTATTGCATAATTTTCAATGCATTATTTCAGAAAACTTCATTATTGTATTTTGGAGATATTATCAAAGTTTAGCACAGTAGTGCCCATGATTTGACTCCAAGAAACATACTTCATTCAGTGGAATGTACTTCATTATATGTTAAAACCTATAATGTTCACGCGGTGGTGACATTATGTAAATAAATTCAGTAGTCTAACTGCAAGCGTGTTGACTCGAACCATATTGTTGTTCGTTGTGGTGTCATAGTGGGATCACATTTTAATGAGTTTTGTATTTACAATGTCAAGGCAAAGTAAAAACGTAATTACTGGTGCACTGATATAAAATGTCCAACACAATAATGCATAAAAAACAATAGAGTCAAAAGAGATAGATAGTGTCACAGCAACTTGAGATAGCTAAATTATAGTCATTTTGATCAAATTATACACATATCTAAATTAGGTAGAAACAATAAGAAAACAGAAAATTAAATATATTACTGTTCAAACAAATTTATACCATTTCTTTTTAATAATCATGCATGCCAACCCCGAGATAAGTATACATATAATTTTTAAAAAAATAAGTTTGCCTAAATAAATGCATACCTAATTCATCTTGTGATGTCTCAGAGTTGTGGGTTGGCATATACGTAGGTCATAAATTTTTTAGTGTTTATACCCTTTCAGTTTGGGGGATCGGCTTATACGCGAACAATTTTATACGTGATAACAAGTCACAAAGAAATAAAAGTTTTTCTCTGAAACTTTTTGATGTGTGCAAAAAGAATATTGCTTCCTATGTAAATGTGTATTGTACATCCAAAGCAAATTGAAATTCTAGTCACACTGCAACAAAAACTGTTACAAAGGGAGGTAATCTGGGAGAATTACATAGACTTCCAATTGATATAAAAAATTCAACAGTTTTGCTTTTCTCAAAAAATTATTCAACATTATGGAAACAGCTTACATAAAATCTGCATCATTTGTTTTCTTATGTAGTTTGTTGCCAGTTATTAAGAGGAGACTAAAAGTCGCATTGCAAGATACATTGAAATTATTCTTAAATAAGAAAAAGTAAAGAAAGAAATACAAGGCAGAAAAAAAAACATGTAAGGAAAAAAAGAAACTTTATGAAACATGCCATCAGCACAGTCTACAGGTAAATACCATATAACCCTGCATTAGGACTACTCTAATTAACATTATGGCCACATAAAACAAAACATTTTAAAAAATCAAGTGAAAATTTTTAAAAAAGTTTTTCTCCAAGGTCAAACCTGGCCAATTGTTTAAGAACAGCAGTAAAAGTAAGGCCCAAACTTTATAACATTGACATTCTGAAGGTCTGATATAAAAGAAAGAATGTTCAATGGACTTGGAAAATAAGGACCATTGTATTTAACAAAATGCTTGGAATTATGTATACATTAAATAATCCAAATGCACTCAAGTCTTGTATCTGACTCTGGGACTTGCATCTTGAGTTTTAAACAAAAAGGGACAATTCATTTTACCACTTTGCTGCTGGTTATATCTGATACTAGCTCATCATCTCTACGAGCATCTGCCAGTCGCACAAAAATGGAAGACCCCTCTAGTAAATGAATCTGAAATTTAAAGTATAGAAAAGTGTTAAATAGTCAGCGATGCAAGTCACTATGAAACAGACAGGGCTATGGTATAATCTTGATCTTTTGAAATGAATTTACTTGAGCTCAGTTTATGAGAGATTAGTCTGAAAGAGTTGTTTCTGAGTAGGAACTCAGAAGATTCCTCTGTTTTTGTGACATGAGTCAGTATCTTCAGAAGAGTTAAATTAATGCAGCCAAGTTTCTGCACTGACAGATTAATCTCTGGATCTATCTACAATGTACATTTGGAGGAAATACAGTTCAAGATATTGATATCTGACATCTTTTAGCATTACATGTATTTAATTTAAGGCTTGCATTCTTTTTGGGAGATGGGAGGATAATTTCCACTGATGTTAAACCACAGAGTAATTCTTTTGCATATGTAAGAAAGTCATTTCATATATTTGGATCATTAACTGAGGATCATTAACTGAGGATCATTAACTGGTTTTTTGATTTTAATTTTTCAAGTGGAAAACATCCATTATTTCACCCAGCAGCATATTGTAAACTGTTTTGTATCTTACTTCCCTACTAGAATAATTTTTAACAAAATACTGGATTTTATACCTTGCAAATTAACCAACATTTTCCTAGATTTTTGTTTAATAACAGAAGTTACAGCCCAGTCAGGATGAATAGAACAGTTTAGAAGTCATGTAAAGTCAGTCATGCTGGCAAAGTTTTAGTATCTTACACATATTCATCCTAAGATACGCCCTCTGTGGTTGTTTAGTGTTAGCAGGTTAAAAGTTTTGGCATTCATAACATAGACATATTTTTATGATTTTAAGTGATTTAAAAATACTGGAAAGTGGGTCACTACAACTCAGTTTTGGTACATGGTACATCTTCAACAAAGTGTAAGTTGGGTGTAAATTATTATCAGAGTATACAATACAGTGTGGGAAGGAAGAATGAACTGCACCTTCAGTGTGTCTTTGGTGGAAATTAGTGAAAAGGTATTGGTATTATATCCTGTATATGACTTATAACAAAATATTTAATATTAAATTCTTAAAAGTAGGTCAAAGTGACTGAACTTTGATGTGTTACATATTTATCCCAAGATGGGTCTACAGTGAAAATCTGATGTCAATAGGTTTAAAAGTGTATTAGTTATAGACCTGATAAGAAGGACAGACTGTGCAATGGACAGAGTCCCATATACCACTAAGTTTTTATTTCATTATCTCTAATGGTTTAAATTACATATTGAGACTGTTTTATTACATAACCTGAACTAAGCCTAGTATCAAACCATAATAGAAGCAAATTGAGTTTATAGCTAAAGTTCAAGTTTGTATCAAATATTGGGCACTGGAACTAAACTATAACTTAATGGTAATAAATGAATGAAACAGGAAGCTTGCATGCTGTCAAGAAATTCTTTATACTATGTAAAATTATTACAAATTTTGAAATTATGGTGACCAGACTAGTTTCATTACAGAGGGGTTCAATGATTTTTATGTTACTATGTGTCAGTGTGTAGTGTTATTTCAGTGATTGTGTGACATGATATATATGTTACTATGTGACATAATATTTATGTTCCTATTTGTCAATGTTCAGTGTCATCTCGGTGATATTTAATTTCTGTGATATGATGATATGTTGCTATGTGATAAATTTACCTCTGACTTTTCCACAGTGATGTACAATTTAGTTACAAGTTATTATATTGCTATATGACATGGTATTTATTTTGCTATATGTCCATATATGGCAATTTTTCAATGATGTAAGATTTTTATGACACAATATGTTACTATGTGACATGATATTTATGTTACTTTTGGTAAATGTTTAGTTTTATTTAACAGTAATGTGAGTTTTGTGACATCATATTATGTTCTTTGTGATATGACATTTGTTGCTATATGAAATATTTACCTTATGTTGTCAATGTTTGGTGTTGTTTCACAATGATGTACAATTTTGTGACATGATATTATGTTACTATGGGTTATGAAATTAAAAGGTCCACAAGTTACAGAAACCTTCCAAGCAATGATAGATGGTAAATTTGCACCTTTGATAACCCTGGACAACCAAGAGACTGACCTAGAGTCCTTAACAACTACATTCAACACAGCTAGGACTAGCAAAAGCTAGTGAAATCACTGGCAAATATCATCAAATAAAGAAACATTGGATCACATCAGATGTCCTTGAACTATGCAACAAAAGAAGAGAACTGAAGAAGGGAAAGAGATCATGAAGGAGCTATAAAATACAGAGAGATAAACAACATGACCAGGAAAAGCATGAAAAGAGCAAAGGAATCCTGGATAGAAAGACAATGCTGCAAAATTGAGGACAGTCTGACCAGAAATGACAGAAGAATGGCATGTCATCTAATAAAAAAATCTTGCAACCCTAAAACAAGGGAAAACTACCATCATGCAAGACAGGTCAGGAAAGTGCCTCACAGGGGATCAAGGGATCCTCAAGTGATGGACAGAATGCTGCTTGGTATTGTGCAGTCATGGGACCCAGTGAGATCATGTGGTGCTGGATTGCTCTCAGGTGGATGAAGTTGGTTGCAGCGCCATTATTGGTAGGGGTGTGGAGGTTGTGATTAGGTCACTGGGGAATTGAGGGTCAGCTGGCATTGACTGCTTGCTAGCAGAGCTCATTCAGGTGAAGGGAAAGCAGACGGTCACAGTCATGGCAGCAATCTGTGGCACGATATAGTGGACAGGAGAGTGGCCCACCACATAGACTCAAACCTTAGTCATCATGCTCCCCAAGAAAGGAAACCTACAGCTGTGCCAAAACTGCAGAGCCATTGGTATGATCAGTTACCTGGACAAAGTCATGCTGAACATGATCCTAAACAGGTTGAAGCCTCGGGCAGAGTATTATTGCTGAGAGCAGGAAGACTTCCAAGTAGGAAGGAGCACCACAATGCAAATCTTCAATCTCAGACCCCTTTGCAAGAAATACCTGCAGCATCAGCAGAGTCTTTGTCTCATCTTTATGGATTTCAAGGGGACCTTTGATGGGGTGTGGCATGTGGCCTTGTGGGCAACTTTGGGAAGGGGGACGGCATCAGCTTAGACCTGGTGCAGGTTGTTGGGCACCTCTGTGGCAAGGCCGCCAGTACTGTTCTCATCAATGGCAGCAGAGGAAATTTGTTTTGAACAACAGTTGGAGTCAGACAGGGATGAGTACTATCACCTGCACTCTTCAAAATTTTCCTGGAGGGTATCATAGATGATGTCTTGCATGACTGCAGTGGCAGATGATATTGATGTTTTAGCAAGAGATAAAAAAGAACTGGCTGACTTGGTGGAGTGCCTCGACACAGCGTCCACAGCATATGGTGTGGAGATTGGCACTGAAAAGGCCAAACTGATTGAAGAAAACACTGGTAGCATCAGTGCAGAAATAAAGGTCAGTGGACAGAGGCAGGAGGGAGGAGTCATGGGCTTCAAGCGCTTGTGATTAGTTGTTGCAGTTAGGAGCTCTGGACTTGAGCTGCTTTGCAGGATTGCCCAGATGGCAGCAGTGGTGGCAAGGTTGAGACCAATATGGAAGGATACCAACATTGCTTTTGGTTCTAAAATAAGGCTGATGCACTTGATTGTGATATCCATTTCTTTGTGTGCTTGTGAAACATGGGAACTCATCTCAGATCTACAGAGAGGGATTTGGACCTTTGAAATGGGATGCTACCGCAAGATCTTGGGCATCTCATACACTGACCATGTGGCCAGTGAAGACATCCACAGCAGGATCCAATGAGCCATCATATCCTATGCAGACCTCTAAACCACTGTAAAAAAGCACAAAATTAAGAGGTACAGTCAAGATCATATGGACTGGCAAAGACAATCTTGCAGGGCACATTATGAGGGTATGGAAGAGGAGGCAGACAGTTGTTGTTCTTGTGGGACTTAATGCCATTTTTCAGTACATGATAGGCTATACATGGTGGCCGGTATTAATGGTGGAGGAAGAAACTGGGAAATCACTGGAAAGAAACACCGACCCACAAGAAGCTACTGGCAAGCTTTCTCACATATCCACATTCGCCGAATCCTAGACTCAAACCCATGCAGACTGAGGTGAGATGGCAGTGATCTTTAATGAAAAGCGCTTTAGACCACTTGGCCACTCAGGGCCCCCAGAAGACAGACAGAAAAATAGGGAAGACAACATTAAGGAGTGGAAAGGCATGGGGTTTGACAATTCCCGGAGAACAGAAAAGATTTAAAGAATTGGTTGTAAAGTCAACTGTGGTGCCCCAGTGACCTCTTAGGTTAAGGGACTGATGATGATGATGATGATGATGATGATGATGATGATGATGATGATGATGATATTTTTATATATCGATGTTTGAAGTTATTTCACAGTGATGTACAATTTTTGACATAATATCCCACTAAAATGTGACTATATTTTTGTTACATGATTTTATGACACTAATCACTTAAAAGGTTGTTGCTTACACCATTGTTTCTGATATTACTCTCCATCCACTCCTTGCATGGTTCCCTGGCCAGCTGCTTCAACATCTGCTGGGTGGGTGATCCAGCAAACAGGGGAAGCTGGTAGGCCATGGTGTTTGCATATTTCTCTGTGAATACCTGCATCACTGTCCATGCCTGCAAGGGAATTGGGTATCTCTTTATAGTAAGTTTATATTGGTGCTGATTAGATACAACATTTATTTAAGTCCATTTAAACATGGTCTAATATGTATAACCTTTTCAGTTTTCAAAAAAATGAATTTGACAAATTAAAAATGACAACTACAAACCTTCATAATACTAGAAGTGATTTAATTTTAGCAACAAGACCCACACAGAAGTATAATTTATAGCAGATAAATTTCTGTACAAGCTGCCCATAATCTGCAAGTCATTGTAGTAACTTTCTGAAAGGTATTATTGGTATGACTGGTACTGGGCCCTCTTTTACAAAACAAAATACATTGCTATATGGGGTGAACTCACAGAAGTATACACTGTCAGTTTTTACACACAAGGCCTTGCAGAAAATTACCCACAAAGACTTGTAAAAATGGCCTATTTGTAATGGTATTTCTGCATCTACCACTTTTTATAAATTATACTTCTACTAGACTAAAAAGTATTAAACAAAAAAAAAATTTAAAAAATTTGATGAGTGAATTTGAAAGAAAGTGAGAACATAAAAATGCCCCAAAAATAAATACAATTTGGGAAGCTGCCACAAGTTTTGAATTCACAACCTGTCATTTGGCATCCTGGATGTCAAATTTGGGTGTTTACATACAAGACAAGTGTAATACACCATCTGAGGACAGGAATTAAAAAATGTTTTAAAAAAATAATACAAATTGGGATGAGCATGTTTAAAAAAAATGCTTGAACCTAAAAATACCCCAAAAGTATTAAAAAACAACAGTTTTGTGTTGTGAAGTTTGTTTTTTTGTTGTCAAGGTTTTGGTATTTTTGATTTAGTGAAGTATTTCATTTTAAAGTATATTTATTTGACTATGCTGACACACTGAATCATAATAGATGATGCTGCTGATGTTGACAATAGAAAGTAAAAATCAATCATGTTGATTTTTAGAGCGCACTGGGGGCAAAATTATTTTTGATTTTCATCTTTTCATTAAATCTAACTTATGACATAATAATGTTTGACATGCTATATTTCTTTTTTATTTCATATTACCCAGTAGTCATGAAACAAGGCATCAAATCTAATTTATGATGTAACAATGTTTGACATGCTATTTTATTTCATATTACCCAGTAGTCATGAAACAAGGCATACAAATCTAATTTATGATGTAACAAGGTAATTCTACATGCTGCATGCTTTTAATGAGAGGGCTTTCTCTAGTGGCTAATCAAGGTAATTCTACATGCTGCATGCTTTTAATGAGAGGGCTTGTCTCTAGTGGCTAATCAAGGTAATTCTACATGCTGCATGCTTTTAATGAGAGGGCTGTCTCTAGTGGCTAATCAAGGTAATTCTACATGCTGCATGCTTTTAATGAGAGGGCTTGTCTCTAGTGGCTAATCAAGGTAATTCTTGAGGCATGAACTATGCTCTGCTGGCTGTCATTCCAAGGTTACTACAAGTTGTGACTTTCACTCAGAACAATATGGGCCTTGATAATACCTTGTCATGTAGATTTTAATAATAGTGATTTAAAAATTAATACAATAATAACATTAATCTGTTTTATGAACTTATTATAATACTTCTATTCTGATGTCATATAGTGATCTTTTTAGTTTTTTTTTTTTGTCTTTATACTTAGTCACAGCATTCTGGTTGGTTTGTTAGGTACATAGGCAGTTTCACACTATGTGAGTACAAAACTGGCTATATAATGACAACCAAGCATTATCATTTTAAAATTTAAAAAAAAGTTAAAATTTCAAGATAAAATGTTCCAAAATAATCTTTAGATAGAAAAGGAGCTAGGAAAACATTACTCTGAAGTTATTTTCAGTAAGTAGTATTTACAATGGAGATAAGTAAAATTAGAAATGAGGTATACTCAGAGTAAAAAGATTACAACATCATAGATCATTCTTCAGCCATTTGTGTCCATTTTACAAGCACTTCTGGTACTTTCTTAATCTTTTTTCTTGATAACCAGTAGTTTATTATGCCTATCTGTTGCAATATAAAAGACAGAAAGCAGTGCCGACTTGCATGTAAGTTCTTGTCACTTCAGTTTTAATGTCAACCTAGCATGGATATCAGTTATAAACACTCAGTCAAATGTGTTGGTAATGGATTTAGGCATATCTTGACAAATTAAACCCTATGCAAAGTACGAAACTGCAGACCATCATTTATGCTACATAGACCAAGGGAAGAAACTCTAACCCATCACCTCCTCTATACCATCAGTTTGGCAGTTGAAGCATTATTGTACAGCATGAAATGGATAATCAAGATCTGAGAAATAACAGAACAGAATGACAGGCCCAACAGTCATGGTCAGATATTTCAGGGAATTGTGCTCACTGTTATGAATATGTAATTAAATTACTTGTGTGTTAGTTTTAAAAATCTTTTTTATTTTAATTTTTGTTTCATTACATTTTTTTGTAATGATTGTTTTCATGGGATTCAATATTTTTTTTATAAAGTACATTCTGTTTGTACAGAACTTAAAAGTATTTCATTAGCATTATTTTTAGCTGACCTTGTTCAGACACTGGGTAAGTCTGACATTTAAATGATTGGTCAGTATCAAGGTCATACATAACTCACTCACATGATCACCTTGTGTCATTTTTTTTTAAAAAAAATTGGATCTTAGATAAAACTATCTGGGTGCATGTGTCAAGTGCCTTGTAAATATTAATCATAAGTGTCGAAATGACGTTTTAGTGGGGTTAGGTCATAAAAGTAACTTAAAGAGATTAAAAGTATTTTCTGTTGCTGCCAATTTGGAGTTATTTGTTATTTAAGAACAATAATTTATATTCTCTGGAAAATAAGTGCTTCATCATCAAAGCTTTGAACAGAGACATTCAGTGGAAATTATTCAGATTGCTAAAGCCAGAATATTCTTTTGTTATTCATAAAATTCAACATGTAACTTTTGACATCAATACTTTATTCATCTGATGTCATCATCCGTCATCTTTCAACTTTGCCAGGATTCGAACTTGGATTTATTTAGGACATTTTAGTGATAGGATTTGTGTGTTTCAATTCTGGGATTCATTTTAAGATTATATTCACAAACTAAGTTCTTTTTCATATATTTACTGTGTTAAGAAAGAGAAATAATTTATTTTTTGTCAAATTTACAAAGCTTGTTGGCTTCTCTTTTCTTTGCTACTTTGAATGAGTAGAGATTTGTAAAAACATTAAACCATAAGCTCTAAATTATCCATGGGGGTCACTGTGTCTTCACCTCCTGTACCAGTCAATGCAATTGCAGTTTTAACAGCATCATGGAAGAATGTGGAGGCAGCAACTTTGCAACCCCTTCTTTCTCCAATTTGTTGGCTGTAATACTCACAGTTAGCATCATAAGATCAGTTTTGGATTTGGGGTACCATTGTGATATCCTACATTACTCTATAAATTAATGCCATCTTTGGATGAAGGCTAAAGACTTTGCACTTCTCCAACTGATACTTCCTTGTTTTTGATGATTTTCTGTAACACTGTGAACCAAATGTTTTCTGACCATAATGCATCCACACTGTATTTTGAGGAGGAACACTTCATAAAGTGCACAAAATCAACATTTATTACTTGTATAAGTGGAAATATATATGCTGCAAGTGCAAATAAACAATCAACAACATGCACCAACAGCAGAATAAACCAAGTCCACAGCTGCAAAACAAAGTTCACATAAATACTGATCAAAAGTAAAAAATAATGAGTAATACATGTCATGCAGTTCTGTGTTGATAGTGCTGAGTAAAAACAAAAAAGCTTAAAACTACAGCCACCTAGTGATGGTATAGAGGAGGTGATGGGTTAGAGTTTCTTCCCTTGGTCTATGTAGCATAAATGATGGTCTGCAGTTTCGTACTTTGCATAGGGTTTAATTTGTCAAGATATGCCTAAATCCATTAACAACACATTTGACTGAGTGTTTATAACTGATATCCATGCTAGGTTGACATTAAAACTGAAGTGACAAGAACTTACATGCAAGTCGGCACTGCTTTCTGTCTTTTATATTGCAACAGATAGGCATAATAAACTACTGGTTATCAAGAAAAAAGATTAAGAAAGTACCAGAAGTGCTTGTAAAATGGACACAAATGGCTGAAGAATGATCTATGATGTTGTAATCTTTTTACTCTGAGTATACCTCATTTCTAATTTTACTTATCTCCATTGTAAATACTACTTACTGAAAATAACTTCAGAGTAATGTTTTCCTAGCTCCTTTTCTATCTAAAGATTATTTTGGAACATTTTATCTTGAAATTTTAACTTTTTTTTAAATTTTAAAATGATAATGCTTGGTTGTCATTATATAGCCAGTTTTGTACTCACATAGTGTGAAACTGCCTATGTACCTAACAAACCAACCAGAATGCTGTGACTAAGTATAAAGACAAAAAAAAAAAAACTATAAAAAGATCACTATATGACATTAGAATAGAAGTATTATAATAAGTTCATAAAACAGATTAATGTTATTATTGTATTAATTTTTAAATCACTATTATTAAAATCTACATGACAAGGTATTATCAAGGCCCATATTGTTCTGAGTGAAAGTCACAACTTGTAGTAACCTTGGAATGACAGCCAGCAGAGCATAGTTCATGCCTCAAGAATTACCTTGATTAGCCACTAGAGACAAGCCCTCTCATTAAAAGCATGCAGCATGTAGAATTACCTTGATTAGCCACTAGAGACAGCCCTCTCATTAAAAGCATGCAGCATGTAGAATTACCTTGATTAGCCACTAGAGACAAGCCCTCTCATTAAAAGCATGCAGCATGTAGAATTACCTTGATTAGCCACTAGAGAAAGCCCTCTCATTAAAAGCATGCAGCATGTAGAATTACCTTGATTAGCCACTAGAGACAAGCCCTCTCATTAAAAGCATGCAGCATGTAGAATTACCTTGATTAGCCACTAGAGACAAGCCCTCTCATTAAAAGCATGCAGCATGTAGTCTACTCATTTCATTCCTAGCAACCATTTGCATACACAGTTAACCTGTCTTGAGTAACAACTTACAATATACCATGTAGAGTCAATATTAATGAATACATGTGTTTATTCCAACTTCCAACTACAGCCAGAAATAGCCATTTGAGTAAATTGTGATTTGTATAGCTCTAGCACTGACCAATCAGTGTAACCCAGACACTTAACACATGTTAGTTAAAGCATAAAATATAGACCACAAAGATCTTTGGTTTAAAGGATCAGTAGGAAAAAAAGAAAAACATCCAATTATCAAGTTTCATGATTGGAACATATACAACATACAATAAATGAACATTTAACAAAACATTTCAACAAAGTAACTGAATCATGAAATATAATTTATAGAGACATTCTTTTTCACAAAAGCCAAAGTCATCAAAATGCATCCACTCATCAAACTGCATAATTCTATTTTGGACGTATAACATATCAAAACCACATGTGTTCATGAGCAAAATATGAAAACTTAACCAGTCAGTAAAAGATAAAATATAGATCACAATGTGATTCTTTTATTGAAAGGTTCTAGTAGTAACTGTTTTTGCATATCTTTTTAATTTCACAATTCTAGCATAAACAGTGTTTGAAAATAAATTCAGCTGATGTGTAAATATATATATATATATATATATATATATATATATATATATATATATATATATATATATATATATATATATATATATATATATATATATATATATATATATATATATATAATTCTATTTTTGAGACATTGATGTTAATGTAAGGAAAGTACCATAGCTTAACTCTATTTTGTAAAGGTGGGATAAAAATATAGTTTGACACAGCTTGCTTTACCCCGGAATGATAAAAAACACCCTGCAAAATGGTAAACTGTTGGTATTCTGAAGACTTTGAACTATATATAGTACCTGCTCCAGAAGTCCATATTTGTAATTTTCCTTGGCAACTGTGACTGATATTTCTTGTAGATGGATTATGACAGTCAGGTATCGGTGGTAAGCCCTTCTTGGGAAATGCTAAAATTACAACACAAACAATGGCAAGTTAATTAAAGTTCAAAAATTCTCACAATAACAAGAATCTCTTGAAGGTACTGAAACTCTACAGGCTCAACAAAATTTGCAGGAATTATATTTCCCTATGAGGACTGAAACCATATCAGATATTCTTGAGAAACTCTTAGCATACCCAATTTGGTAACAAACTATTTCATAAATTTTTGAGTTGATAGGATCTCAAGGTAAATGTAGTACAAATACCTTTGCCAGGGCATTAAGCTTAGAATCTGATATGGACAGAGAATCATTCAACTTATCTCAAATAAATATCCATGTTACTGAGTTGGTGTCTTTCACAGTATTCTTTAGATACCAAGCTATTTTGATTACAATCCATTCATACTTGTTGTCATCATATTCAGAAGCCATTACAAACAAAATCTTGAATCCTGACATTTGATCTTGAAATCAGTGTCAGAGTGCTGAATATCAACTTGTCAAAAAATAACTAAATAACTCAATACAATGTCTGGCCAAAAAATTCATTGGTATATGTACCAAACAATGTACTTCAGAAAGCTTAAGTGCACAAATGCAGGCAATATTGTCTAAATCAATCCCCATGTGAAGTAAGTTTGGATTTCAAACTGATAAACAACAGCTTTGGCATCTTGTTGATCTGCAACATATTTATTCCAGACCAATTACATGCTGCTAGAAATTTTTAGTGAAAATCCCATGTCAATGTCACCATTCTTTCAAGAGAAGTAGTAATAACAATATTCTGAGATGTCTACAATTGTCACTATGATGGCAGTCAGATTGAGAATCATTTTCATTGAGGACCAGCGACATACTATTATGGTGTTAAAAGCCTCACATTGATACAAATATCCCTTCAAAAGAAGTAACATCAAAATGATTTTAATGATGGTGACCATGTTTGATCAGCATCATTTTAATACAGGACTAAGTACAGATTGCAAAAAGAAATTTAGTGCAATTTTAGCAATAAAAAGGCTATTACATTGGCCTATGACATCACTATTTTTATTAAAAAAGTAACAACTTACTGAAAAAAAGTGTTTTTCAAAAATGTAGTTCTCATACAAATATCTGGTCAGGAAGAGAAGCAATACCATGATTTTAAAGGTAGACACTTGGTAGCCATTTTGTAAGGTCTAATCAACACCATTTTATTTTGTACAAAATGCATAAGAAATATTTATTTTGAAACCCATGTTAATAAAGCAATCTGTTACAATGTAGCAATAACAAGATTTTCAAGGCCTCAGTTGCAGACATCGTAAAATGTCAGATGAACACCATTTTTAGAAAAGAACCCTTTACCCAGCATCTGGAAAACCTTACATATGCTGGAATGTGTGACAGTCATGGTATTTTGACTGAATGCAAAATACTTGTCAGACATTCATAGCTATAAATATAAATTTTATTCATTTTCTTATATTTACACTTCAGAAATATAAAATCAAATAATTTCAAACTCATTACCTAACAAAAGCGAGGATGAAATGGAAAATATTCAAATGAAAGGTGTCAAACCATCTTCAGCATTGGTGACACTGCTCCCTTATCCCAGCTTCACACTTTCACCAACAGCAGATTAAGATAAACACAGATAGGCCTGAGTGATATCATTTCTACTGTAATTCATGTTACCAAGTACCAAAGTGAATCTGCACTTTAAAACTGATGTCAATGACATAACAATAATAATCTTATGGATTTGTTTTAATAAAAAGTACCGACACAAGGAATATAAGAAAAGTGAAAAATCAATAAAACATAGAAAGCACATAACCAAGTTTTGTTAACTGGTTGTTCATAGTAACAACAGGCAATTAAAAAATTAAGTTGGTACAAGTTGGTATTTAAAAGTGCTTAACAATCACAGAGTTCATAAAAAAGGCAAAGCACTATCATTTTCAACAGAGTTATAGGAGGTCTTAAGTACACACAACAAGCAAGAACAATTATGAATAAGAGAAAGAAAGAAGACAGGATGAAAGTCTAATCTTATGTCAAGAAGTTTCAACGGTGAAGGTTTGGGTCAATTCCCATGGCTTATAGATAATAAAATAATGAATGCACTATTTGTGAGCTACCTAAACACTACCAACAGAACAACAATCTTGTCAGTCAAGGTGTTTCAAATTTTCAAAATTCAACCATTGTCAAACTATGAGGTATATAACAAACACATATTTTCCTCAAATGCTGAAAATGCAGCAAAAAGCAATGCATTTGTTACTATGTATTGCAAATTGTTAGGATTGGTAACACTGTTCTTACTATGTTTGACAAAGTGTAAGGTGTGGCAACATTCTTGTTACTATGTCTGACAAAGTATCAGGATTGGAAACACACTTGCTACTATGTTTGACAAAGTGTAAGGTTTGGCAACACTTGTTACTATGTTTGACAAAGTGTAAGGCTTGACAGTACTCTTGTTACAATGTTTGATAAAGTGTTTGGCTTGGCAACACTCTTGTTATTATTTTGACAAAGTGTCAGGATTGGCAACACTTGTTATTATGTCTGACAAAGTGTAAGGCTTGACAGTACTCTTGTTACAATGTTTGATAAAGTGTT
The DNA here is from genome assembly GCA_016746295.1 of Potamilus streckersoni. Classification (NCBI taxonomy): domain Eukaryota; kingdom Metazoa; phylum Mollusca; class Bivalvia; order Unionida; family Unionidae; genus Potamilus; species Potamilus streckersoni. Next base: position 244,502 of record JAEAOA010000747.1, on the reverse strand, counting down.
TGGCTTGGCAACACTCTTGTTATTATTTTGACAAAGTGTCAGGATTGGCAACACTTGTTATTATGTCTGAGAAAGTATTAGGCTTGGCAACGCTCTTGTTACTATGTGTGACAAAGTGTCTAACTGATACGAGTCAAGAAAGATGGAAATAATTATTACCAAATATTTTTTAAAAACCCCACTAGAAAAAAGACATCTTTCAAATATGCAAAATCTAAGTTTGGGAAATACATTTGTTTTTCATACAATGTATCGATATATGATCTTTTTTGATTTAACTTCACTAATTATAAACCACATTTACCATTGTTCACTTGAAATTTTATATTTTAGAGAGAAAATACCTTACATAGTTGTTTATTGATGCATTTCAGTCATGTTTTAATTTAGTTATGTTCTTGTATGCATTTCAATAATGTTTTAGTTTCATTATATCTATACATGTGTTTTAATTTTATTATATTTACAGATTTATTTCATTGAAGTTTGAGTTTCATTATATGTACATATGTATTTCAGTAACATTTTAGTTTTAATATGGATTGAAATGATTGTAAATATATACAGTGAAACAATTTGTCTAAACTTTAATATGAAAACACTGGTACCTAACCCCCTGCCCAAAATCAAATGTTTGTTAGTATATAAATTATTTTCCTAATCTCTGCTCACTCAACATAGTAAGTTTCATGACAAATCCATACTGATATGACAATTTCCATTCAAGGAGAACTAGATTCTACAAGAAGTCATGAATAACCCACGTTGATAAAGATTTGACAATTTCCATTCAGGAAGAACTAGATTCCACAAGAAGTCATGAATAACCCACATTGATAAAGATTTGACAATTTCCATTCAGGAAGAACTAGATTCCACAAGAAGTCATGAATAACCCACATTGATAAAGATTTGACAATTTCCATTCAGGAAGAACTAGATTCCACAAGAAGTCATGAATAACCCACATTGATAAAGATTTGACAATTTCCATTCAGGAAGAACTAGATTCCACAAGAAGTCATGAATAACCCACATTGATAAAGATTTGACAATTTCCATTCAGGAAGAACTAGATTCCACAAGAAGTCATGAATAACCCAAATTGATAAAGATTTGACAATTTCCATTCAGGAAGAACTAGATTCCACAAGATATGACAATTTTCATTCAGGAAGAACTAGATTCCACAAGAAGTCATGAATAACCCACATTGATAAAGATTTGACAATTTCCATTCAGGAAGAACTAGATTCCACAAGAAGTCATGAATAACCCACATTGATAAAGATTTGACAATTTCCATTCAGGAAGAACTAGATTCTACAAGAAGTCATGAATAACCCACGTTGATCTGACCATGATTAGCAATAACATGATTTTTAAGATGGCCACATTGGTAGCCATGTTGGAGGATAAATTGGTGCTACTTTCATTTAAGACCAACAAGATAAAATAAGAAGTCTTTCAGTGAAAGCCCCATATTGATATGTCCATCTGTCCAGAAGGAGTAGCAACAACAAGATTTTCCAGATGACCACCAAGGCTGCCACATTGGAGGTCAGATCAGTACCACTTTTAATTATTATCTCCTGCAAGATTTTAGTGAAAACTCACCCAGGAAACAGAGTGAAAATGTTTTCAAGATGGCATCCATAATGGAGGTCAGAGCAGCAATGATTTAAGTTAGGACCATCTAAAATAAGTCTTTATGTGAAAACTCCATGTTGATATGACCATCCATGCAAAAGTAGCAATAACATGATTTTCAGTGTTGGATGCCAAAGGCCACCATTTTTATTTAGGACCATCTAGACTGCAGGGTGAAACTATATGCCAAATTTCATGACTTTTTCAAGGAGGAGTATTTCAAATGCTGCTTGACAATGGACAGACAACAGATACTCTACCATCACAAAAGCTCTTTTAGTTTCCAGTCAGTAGTCTTAAAAATTAAGGGATTTTCAGTTGTGCTTTTGTAATGGATGTTATTGTATCTCATTTAATTTATGAAAATAAAGATTTATGATTTATCTATAATTCATAACGATATTAAAAAAACAAAAGTAAATCAGTTGTCACAGAAGTTTTAACAAATGATTTAATATACTCTCATTTTTTATGTGGTTAGCATCAAGTAGTCTCTGAAGTGGACAAATTGATGGACAAAGTGGAAGCCACATATCTTGCACAAGTGACCATGACCCTTGCTGATTTGGGTACCAAACCCAAGACCAAAGAGCTGCAAAACAAGCTCTTTACTTTTGCAACATTAGAGTAGTGAGTTAACAACTAGATTATGGCCACATCTAAAATTTGAATATCCAAGACTTCTGACAACAACATAAACTTTCTACTTTAAGTAAGGCTGTGAAACAAACAGCTCTCTACATATCCATGTAAAATAAAAGATCAGCATTTAAAACACATTTTTTTTTCATGCTATATGCCAAATACTTTATATAAGAGTTGATAACAGAGAAAAGCAATTATTTCAAAAGTAGCAAATTATAAACAAAAATTATGAACTTACATTAAACCAAATCAGTATGCTACAATATCTGAACCACTCATATCCAAATGAGATTGTTGACATATACTATAAAAGGATTGTAAAAGCAGAGATCTTCTGCAGGATCATAGTATGCAGAACTGGGACAAAAATGTTGGGCAGCAAAGTTATCATACCAACAGCTATCATTTGTTCTTACAGTTCTGAGAAAAATTTGACACTGGTAATCATTAGTTTTGAATCAGGGAGATCTACCTTGAATCCATCCTTCCATGCTGGAGAGGTGTTGGTACTTTTCAGATCCAGGAGTTCAGTGAAAACCAGTTTGTCATATGTAGCATGTGGTGCTCCCTATAAGTGATAGACAAGCAAACTTGATATTATATGAGTACTCATGAATTAAAAAATGTGGTGCTCCCTGTAAGTGATAGACAGGCAAACTTGATATTACATGAGTACTCATGAAATGAAATATGTGGTGCTCCCTGTAAGTGATAGACAAGCAAACTTGATATTACATGAGTACTCTTGTAATGAAATATGTTGTGCTCCCTGTAAGTGATAGACAAGCAAACAGGATATAACATGAGTACTCATGAAATGAAATATGTGGTGCTCCCTGTAAGTGATAGACAAGCAAACAGGATATAACATGAGTACTCATGAAATGAAATATGTGGTGCTCTCTTAAGTGAACAATCAAACAAGATATTGCATGATTACTCATTATATATGTGTTGCTCCATGTATGTGGATATTACATGGTAGCTCATAATATGTACATGTATGATAATATTCTTTGAAAAGGCATATCTGGATTATGTAATTTTATACTTCCATAAATGTAATCCACCAATTTATGTTACTGTATAATAATACTAAATTCATCATACATCCATTCATACATATATACATAATACATTTGTTGATTCATTCATGCATTCAATCATACATACAATGAATTAATAGTTTACAGTTGCTACTGAGTTGTATTGTTAATTTGTGTTAATTTGAATCTTACATAACTACATGTCAGAGCATCTTTGTTGCATATGCTTTGCATTATTTTCCTATTAGTCCTACCACGATGTTACACCCCAGGCTTCTTTATTACTCTATCTAAACACCATCCACAATATTTGGTCAAGGAACTTACTCCAAATCAAAAGTTATACTGTGAAATAATATTTCTATTGACTACAAAAACCTTGACCATTAACTGTTTGGATAAAAAAATCATTGAGGCTCTTTCATATCTTAAAGCATTAATACCACCATATACAGTTGAACCCAGTTATGTCACCGGCCTAGAAGGTGTGCCAAAAAGCATCGAGATAACCAATGATCGATATAAACGAAAACCAATATGGCATCAATATAATAACATGTGCTTGAAATTTCAGTATATACATGATGTGCGCTAATAAATGAGAATGTACATGCACATATTTTTGGATGTTTTTTTTTACACATCAGCGTTGCCACGATTTGTTTCATGAAGTGATCTGCATGTTATAAAAATATACATACATGTTTGTTAACAAAAGGCATATGTGCACCAACTAACAGCAGAGATTTACCAGTATACAATACAAACCACCATCGAAAGACCGTATTCTTGCAAAATAGTATCTCCATTCCCAAGAATGAAACACGAGTCAACACCTGGCAATATTGGACCGTATATATTACTGTGGTTAACACCCAATATAGGGATTCTTTCACTCCTTTATTTTGAGAAATAAATAAATATTTTTAATTATGCAAATGTTATTTATTTATTGTTTGCTATTTCATCTTGCTGAGTTACAGTGTTTGTAACAACAAACAAACAGAAGGATTTAGCCATTCCATTAATTTCATCTGTTCTATTTGCATCTTCAGAAGTTGGTTAGTTGTAGTTATAGTACAGTAGCATAATTGACTGTCAAAACATACAGTACTATGCCATAGGTCAGCATAAGCAGATTATGATGTAACAATGCACTGCTGAGATGGGGTTGTCGATGCAAAGGATCATTTGTGTACTTAATAAAGTTTGTAGCTTCCTTCAGTTCTCTTTTTTATTTATCCAGTTAAAAGCCACAATTGTTTGTACAAATTAAATGACCAAAACGTCTGTCGCCAGATGGGACATTTTTGTCACCAATAAGGGAAAAAAAATCGCAGGCAATTGGTCATGGGGATCGAGATAATTGGCAAATTTGGCACTCTTTTGTGCTTGAGATATTAGGGTTCATCGATGTAAAAGAATCGACATAACCGATGAGAAAATGCTAAGACAAAGAAAGAATTTTGCGGTTCCACTTTAAAATCGTCGACTTAATAGGGTTGGCGAGGTTAACGAGGTTGAGATAAGTGGGTTTGACTATATTATAAATCAAAAAGATTTGTTACAAAAAGCTATTTGACATAAACCATTGTTTGAAACAATCAAGATGTTAGGTTTAAATGATGTTCAAATATTCAGTTTACAATTAAGAGGTGCCACCACTTAATTTAGTCAATGAAATCAATCATAATTTTGTTTTTCAGGAGTGCTCCAAAGTAGTGATGTAATACATTCAACAAATTCCATTAGTTACTAAATTATGATAACAACATTCTCATGTGGCATTCATAATGATTCGAGATAGATTGAAGAGCAGCAAACCTGCTTTATTTGAAAGCAGATCTGAGAAGAAAAAAGTGTGTTTGATAAAATATAAGACTCAGGTGAATAATGGTGATTAACTGGGGTAATGGAATATTTTAGAACATGAATTTGGGAAGACAATCTGACAGAGTGGTGTATACTTCATATGTTTACAATGTTGACATCTTCAAATCTTGTGTTTCAGCTTTTTACTGAAATCAGTTGACTGAACGATGTGTCCAATCAACATTGCATTAATTAATATATATGTGAAAAATGGCAGGGTATCTCAGTTCAAAGATGAAATTACATTGCTCACAATGTGATGAAATGTCAATGTTATCAGGTTTTAATGAAACCAATTTATATTTAGGACCAATATCTTTAAAAAAAGGTATTAATTAGACGATTTAGCATATAAAACTTTTTGCAATGGCAGCTTTGGGGATTTAAATTCTAGACTTGCACATACTTTGGTTAAGGTATGTGGTCTACAACTAAAGTTATTATTGAAAACCCTTTCTTTTGTTTCAGTCATAGTAATCAAATAAAAAGATATGTGGTACAGAACTAAAGATTTTTATGCTGACATCACTTATTTCCCTTTCAGTCATTGTGACAATTAGCTTCATCTATTTTCTCCTTTTAGTGTTACACTTCCTGGAAAAGCTGTAGCTCACAAAATCTACAAACATTCTGGAGTCCTGAAAAGTTAATTACTTATGATAAATAATGTTGGGTGTTTACAACAAATTCAACACTTTATGCCAGGCATATGCAAAAATTTATGCTGAATTCCAATTTCATGAAATTTCTTCCATAAGATGCAAACGAACTTATAATTACAACATATTAAAGGTAATTCAGACCAGTACAGAGTATTTTCATGTTGTTTTTTTCTCTGGGAAGTGATATTCTAAAATAATCACAGAACTACATCAGAGTGTTTGATCTTATTTTTCCTCCCTGCCAACACTGTATAAAAATAAAGCAGGTATGTTGCCGGTGTAAAAGTATTTTCCCATCTACTTATGATGATGACAAAAATGAACTAGTTTAAAATTTTTAATAACACAATGGAGGAACTAACCAGATAGAAGGCCCCGGGTGGGTTTAAACAAATATGAGCATGTGTGAAACTTGACCAGGGAAGATTCACTGCACTGTCAACAGAAACCTGAAAATAGTATAATATGTATTAATGAGCAATAATATATCTGTATTCCTGCTTAATGAGATTGATTGCAGGATCAATAATGTGAATTAAAATCAAAGTCTCAAAGAAAATACTAATTTCCACTGAAACATGGTTTAACTCTCTGGTCAATATGCTGGACTGATACATTTTAAACATGAAGTTTTAATTTATATCAATTGTTTTCTTTAATGAAATATTTGTAAATGAATGAAGGATTTAATGCAGTTATATATATACTCCCTTATAAGTCAAGTCAAACTGCAATCAACACAATTTCTGATCTGTTATATCATAATTAAATTGCAGATCATGGTCTATCTTGCTTGTTTTACTGATTCTTCTAACAAACTGCAAAGATCTGCTGGCAAATCTGGCAGCTGGCAGTGGGACTTGTCATATAAGAGAGTATTTACAGTAGTTTATCTGGACAATCTCAAAACAGATCATACTTTGAGGAAATGTTTCACTTATTAGTTCATCTAGGATTTGTTGTTATTGTTGTTGTGGGGCTTAATGCCATTTTTCAGTACACGATAGGCTATACATGTCGGCCAGTATTAATGATGGAGGAAGAAACTGGGAGATCACTGGAAAGAACCACTGACCCATGAAAAGCTACTGGCAAGCTTTCTCAAATATCTACATTCACTAAATCCTAGACTCAAACTCACGAAGACAGAGATGAGATGGCAGTGATCCATAACGGACAGTGCTTTAGACAACTTGGCCACTCGGGGCTTCCATCTAGGAGATATTTTGCTAACAACCAACATAAAACAAACATAAGCATCATTTAGAATTGGGACTCCAAGTTACAACTGCATGTTGATTATCAACACTTACTCAGTGACATCTATCTGGTTCATTGATGTACAAAAAATCACTGGAGGGCATCCTATTAAATCCCTTGTGACTACCAGATGAGAAATAGGAGCAGATAACTGATATATGAATAATCCATGTTTCATTCTTTAGCCTTCTGAAAATTATACTGTGGTGTAAAATCAAATTTAGTTCTGGGAGACAAGAGAATTTTGAGAATGACAAAAATTTGTGTTGATCAAGTAAGAGTAAATATATAAGATAAGGACTGGAAACTCCACAGAGCTGCAAGATATCATGTTCCCCTTTGATATATATTGGCTGGTTGAGCATTAAAATCAAAGGTACAGCTGGGGTGAATTTGCCCTATTTCAAAATGTATCTTTTACCTTTTCCAAAAATAGTGTTTAAATGTCTAAAAAACTAGGCTAATACAATTTCTCTTTTATAAGAAAAGCATATTATATTAATAATTAAATAGAGGAGCAGCTTGATTAAATATAAATCATGAATGCACTTCTCAGGCCCCTTCCACAAATCCGCCAATTGATCTTACAGTGTACTGTAACCTTACTTGCAAAATAATAAGAAACAGTGAAATCTGGTGGGCTATGTTTGGTGTTTTCAAATTCCCTGATATGTTAGTCATAAGTAAAGTTTATGAATTTGCATTGGTTATTTCTGTTTTTGAATGGTAAAAACAGGAGGAACAATACATAATAAAACAATCTATCACTCTTATTGGGATTGTTTTTAAGTACCTTAATTCCACTCTTAGGGTTGTACTGACAGATGAAGTTCAGGTCCTGATCCACTGTCTTCGTATCTGGAGTTTTTGTCAACTGGTTCTAATATGAAAGAAAACAACATGAAGTAATTTTTGATTACTTTGCACATACACTGTTTAGCAAACAAATGAATTTATCATATGCAGTACTAATAAAAAAAACTATTAGAGTCTCACTTTAAAGAAAATGATAAAAATTAATTGCATTTCCCAGACTAAATCAACAACCCAATTGAAGATTCTGGCAAGTTTTAAATAACTGATTGCCATTGTCTGAGATGGCAATAAGTCAAACAGGAGGCAATATCTCCCTTTCAATATTGGTTAAAAAATGGTGAAAATCAAACATGACATAGATTAATGGGAATAGAATATGAGAGATATGGATAATTATGGCAGTGGCATTAAGAGAAAGCGACACTGACATTTTTAAATTGCAAAGGCATAAATATGTTCTCAAAATCATTCTTCTTTCAGAGACAAAGGTAAAAACAAAATGTTACTGAATAAGTTATAAATTTGTTTCAATCTCTGTTATTTACCCTAATATATTCATCCATATTTTTGTCACTTTTGAGGAAACTTTCCTTAGCTGTAGCAACCGTGGCAACAACTTCCCTGACATTGCGCCGCGTCCTTCGCATCATGGCATGGAATAGTCGGGTCTCTCCTTTGGTAGGCATACAAGTGCTTGACAGATAGACTCTGTCAGTGTATTTGGGTCGAGGCTGCCACAGTCCCATTCTCAGCCATTCACTCTGAGGAATCTTGCTGGCCTAGATTGTTAAAAACACAAAATGGAAAACATGCATCAGTCTTGTTACTTTCTGATGGGATGAAAGTCAATGCAAAGCTACTATGCACCCTGAAGATTTTATCAATTAAAGATTTTGTGACATCTACAGATGACTGCTCCAGTGGCCTATATCAAACCTGTTGGGAAATTAGCACATTCAATATTGAAATTTATTTGGAACATCACTGGAGGTCATTTGGAATAATTTCAACTTTTGGATTTGTGATAGGACTTTTAGGATTATTTGAGATTTAATGCATAATATTTTAAGTACTTTTTAATTTTCATTTTGTATACAAGGGAAATAGATTATTTGTTGAAATTTACAAAACTTGTTAGTTAATTTACAACCTTTTTCCGTTACTTAATTTACAAACTATAGAGTCATATCACTATTAAGACGCAGAAGGCGAAAATTTGAAATGATATGTGAATGATATAGGTTTGTAAAAACAGTAAAGAATAGGAATCCAAAAAAAAGAAGAAAAATTGATGATGGACTGCACTCTTGGATTTCAACAATTGAAGAGAAAATTAATATGGCCAGGTATTTAATTTTTCTGCTTTTAAGATTATACTGCCATTTTTGTCATGAATAAATGCCATGTGAATAATCAGGGTCTATTGCAGTACCAAATATTTAGAGGTAACATTACCTTATCCATTTAAAACAAGAGGGAGTTAATCTATATATAGAAGGATTTAACTAAGTCACTGAAGATAAGGCTTGCAAATATTATTCACCATTTTCATGTATGTGGTAAATATTTTGGTCAAATTATTTCAAGACATTTGTGTGAATCTCCAAATGTACATCGTAGAATAAACTATGAATAAAAATATAAATTAATTAACAACAGTAATGTTCTTATTCAGTAGCTTCAAAACTGTATAAGATAATATTTCCATGTTACTGCATGGAATAACATTCAGGAAAATCCAAAAGCAATGTCATCAGGTAATGTAAAACTAATGACAGTCGGCTTTTGTGAGATGCTTAAATAAACGGGGAATCAAAAGATGCTGTATATGCCTAATCTTTGTGACCCATGAACCCAAACATTGCCTGCCCTTACAGACAAGTTTTAAATACTTACTCATACCTGACACTAATGATAAGGGTGTTACTTGCATCTCTTCTTAAAGATAAACCTTTTTCATCAATTATAGATTTTATTCATATGTAAATAATCACAATATTAAACTCTACCTGTCACACTGGCAGAAAAGGCAACTTCCATTATAGATTTTATTTATATGTAAACAAATGACAATATCAAACTATACCTGTCATACTGGCAGAAAAGACAACTTCCATTATAGATTTTATTCATATGTAAATAAATGCCAATATCAAACTCTACCTGACACACTGGCAGAAAAGGAACTTCCATTTTCTGCTGTGTTAAAATGACTACTTTTTCCTAGCATCCATAAAAAAATTAGCTTTTTTTCCTCTGCCCTAATAATAAAAGCTGATACCTATGTCAATGTGACTGGAGTACAGTGATTACAAGCATAAGAAATATTTGTGCACTGATTCACATGATATTCTTTTATATAAACAATGCCTTCCACATGAAGCAAAAGTTTAGTTTGAACAGTGGTAAATATGCTCCAATGACTGCTTAAGGCAGAGTGAATCCACTGTCTGCTTATGAAACACCTGCTTGCTGACCATCACATGAGCAAATCAGAATGGTCACTATGACCAGGTGACTACTATGTAAAAGTGGCCATTAGGACAGGTGTGACTGTAGCTTGTGACATACTATATTGTTTGGGTTCTCCATAGCATTTTGAAAGTGATAGCCCAGGATCCCTTTCTTGGAAGAACTAGGAGTCTAAATACTGATACCGTTTTTCCATGTTATAAATCAGAACATTATGTATCTATTTTTGTGTCACCAATATAAAATGTCATCTGATTACTAATGCTCATTCACTGTGAAATATTTTGTATCATAATGAAATAAAATCTCAGGCAATGGAGAACAGCAATAATTGTGATTGCTTATGAAGTTACAACTATAACCATTCTCTTGGCTTTTACCTTACCCCCTTGTATGTGTGTATGCAACTTGAAGGCATCAAGGAAGAGATCAGTTTTTTTATATATATAATATATATAATTAGTTTAAATCTATTTCAAATCAATAAATTTGCCAAGACACTGGAAGAAGAAACAAATAAACATTTATGTTTTTCATCTGCAAGCAACACAGCATACTAAATTAACTTTTATCTAAAACAAAATTAACAAACTTAGCCACTGTCGGTTGAGAATTGAAATCCTTAAGCTTAGAACCTTCTTCCTTCACCTCATCAATTACATTACAGGCTCTTTTTCTAAATGTCCACATGTGATGTGAAACCTCTCTCACAGACCAATATTATAGATGAAAGGAACAACACTTTATAGCTAAAACAGGCTTATCTGTAGCCTTGTGCCTTGCACCAACAATCTATGTAAATTTTCCATTGGAATAAAACATGATATGAGTTTTCTCAGACATAAAAAAACAGTCCATTTTATGTTGATGTATCATGATTAACAATGGAGCTTGTATTCCTATTTTTAAAAAAATGGTCTTAATAGCTTGGCACTATGTTTCTAAATATGACATGCAATATAATCTAAGTCTTCCAAACATTGCATAAGGATTATAAATATTGTTGATTGCATGTTTGCATAATTAATTGATCTCTTCATCAAAATTTTCATGAGGCATCAAAAATTGATTAACAGGTGTTTTTATCTGTGTATCTGCTAAGGTCTGGCCTATGTGGCTTTACATAATTCCTTGACAGTATTTAAACTATATTTGACAGCCTGCACACTACATGACTAATCTTCACTTTGTAAAAACATATCAATAAAAGGACTCAGCTGCTTAAATTTTCATGTGCCCAAAAGGTAAGCATATTTTACACAGATTGCAGCATCCCAGAGAATTCTGTTTATGAACTGGTTTGGTTAATTTCATGTATAGTTAAGAAAGAGATTTCCTTTATAAATTAAAACACATGTATAAAAACTAATATCATTCAACTAACTTCAAGCGCTTTTCCTGCTGCTGTTCTTGCAACCTTGACCAGTCTGACAAGGACTGAAGCACAGGGCACAATCCTTGCCCCACTGTCACGGATACAGGTATTAGTGAGTGGATCAACGCCATTAGGGCCCTGGCTGTACACCCTTAGCTGATGAGCGCCTTCATTCAAAGAAACCTGTAAAAGATCAAAGTGATAATTATGCTGACCTGCATAATATTGTATTGGTAGAACATGGTTTTAATTCCAGAATAGTGACCAAATATAACACTCTATCCTTAATACCTATACAGGTAGAACATGGTTTTAGTTTTATAATCTTGGTAAGATCCCAAATGTAAGACTGCATCCTTAACACCTATACAGGTAGAACAAGGTTTAAGTTCCAGAATCTTGGTGAGAGCCCAAATATATCCCTGTATCCTTAACACCTGTACAGGTAGAACAAGGTATTAGTTCCAGAATCTTGGTAAGAGCCCAAACATATCACTGTATCCTTAACACCAGTACAGGTAGAACAAGGTTTCAGTTCCAGAATCTTGGTAGCAAACCCATTATAAAGCTGTAAATTGTGCATTCATGAATTGAACACCTACCTGTTCCCCATCTGATACAAAGCAAGTATATTGTTCATACTTTTTGATTGTACTAAGGACTCTCATTGCTAAAAGCATGAAAGATGTTATCAACAAAACAAGGAGGAGCACACATAAGTCACACAGTATCTATTTGCTTTGAAGTACTGCATTTAAGCATGTCAGTTGTCTCTTGTATACAATAGTAGGACTCTCACTGGTTTTCAGTTTCAAAAACCTTAACATTATACAGGTATTCACACTTGTAAGGCAAATTACAAGATTTTAATTAGCATACACTGTTTTCAATTTGTTAAATTTATCATATGCTGGGATACAAATATTGTAAAACCTAATTAATGACCTTATCAAAGTTATATAGTATTTATATTGCAAATGAGCTAATCTCCACACCCAATTATAAACTAATATAAGATGAAATGACTGAATTTATGAAAATTTAATGTTATTATGACTGACAATATTATAAAGCTGTTCTGTGTGTGTGTGTGTGTGTGTGTGTGATTTAAGATTTTTAACATAGCTTTTAAACATTTTCAGTCATATCGCTATGATGTTTGCAGTGTTCTAACCTGCATAGCTCTGTCAATTGTAGGTTGTCTTTCTGTGCCAGACTCCACAAAGATGTTTAGTGTTGCATAGCCTGTAACTGTCAGGATCTTGTAGAAATTATCTATTGTATAGATCTGTGAAGGTAAAACAAAAATATCAAACTAATTTAATTTTAAAATATCACAATATATCTTAATGTAAACAACATGACATTGAGCTTTTATGGGACTTAAATTAGGACATCCTGCTTGCAAATTTGTTATCTTCAGCTGCCTTTATTACTGTCCAGAAACATGTAATATGTCACACACTCTGAAATCACAACTTTTTTAGAATAACAATACTAGCTGGGTATTAATATTTGTGAGTAACAATTTAAGTGAGTTACTAATATTTGTAGACTGCCAATGTTAGTGGAGCACTATTATTTGTGAAGTGCCATTTTTCATGGATTTTGTGTGTGCTACTATCGACATTAGTGGTTCCTACAAAATCTGCAAAGGGCATGATAATTATATTTTCCAGCATATGTTTGCACAAAGCATTTCTTAAAAATAAATTAAAACAGTTCATAATTACTATTATTAATTATATTATGCTTCATTTGAAAGGGTTTATCTTTTAAATGTGTTTTTGCAGTTTTTTTTAAATAGGTCTCCGAGTTATAATCCAGTCATTGAGCTCCACTGATGCCAACCATGTTACATATAGAACCAAACTATAGTGTGATTGATAAGAAGTTCTATGAATGTGTGTGTGTATGTGTGTAATGGCGAGGAGGTTGTTCTTGTAAACAAATGTCAATCAAATGTACAAAAATAGTCACATCAAATGTTCTAAAGGACTCAATGTCATGGTTTTCTAGCCATGTCAGTTGTTTTAATTGACTCATTGTCAAGACTTGCTAGCCATGTCATATTATTGCACATATTCTCACTACCTTCAAGCCATATCAATTGTTTTAATATCTCATTGTCAAAGCTTTCTAGCTATGTCAATTGTTTTAACAGACTCAATATCATGGCTTCTAGGTATGCCTTTGTTTTAATGAACTCAATGTCATGGTTTCTAGGGATGCCATTTGTTTTAATGAACTCAATATCATGGTTTCTAGGGATGCCATTTGTTTTAATGGACTCAATGTCATGGTTTCTAGGGATGCCATTTGTTTTAATGGACTCAATGTCATGGTTTCTAGGGATGCCATTTGTTTTAATGGACTCAATGTCATGGTTTCTAGGGATGCCATTTGTTTTAATGGACTCAATGTCATGGTTTCTAGGAATGCCATTGTTTTAATGGACTCAAAGTCATGGTTTCTAGGGATGGCATTGTTTTAATGGACTCAAAGTCATGGTTTCTAGGGATGCCATTTGTTTTAATGGACTCAATGTCATGGTTTCTAGGGATGTCAATTGTTTTAATGGACTCAATGTCATGGTTTCTAGGGATGCCATTGTTTTAATGACTCAATGTCATGGTTTCTAGGGATGCCATTTGTTTTAATGGACTCAATGTCATGGTTTCTAGGGATGCCATTTGTTTTAATGTACTCAATGTCATGGTTTCTAGGGATGCCATTTGTTTTAATGGACTCAATGTCATGGTTTCTAGGGATGCTATTTGTTTTACTGGACTCAATGTCATGGTTTCTAGGGATGCCATTTGTTTTAATGGACTCAATGTCATGGTTTCTAGGGATGCCATTTGTTTTAATGGACTCAATGTCATGGTTTCTAGGGATGCCATTTGTTTTAATGGACTCAATGTCATGGTTCCTAGGGATGCCATTTGTTTTAATGGACTCAATGTCATGGTTTCTAGGGATGCCATTTGTTTTAATGGACTCAATGTCATGGTTTCTAGTGATGGCAATTATTTAATAGACTAAATATCATAGCTTTTTAGCCATATCAATTATTTTAATGGACTTAATGACACTAACTGCAAGACAAGGCAATTGTTTTAAGGGACCTTATTATTTGCTACATTATGACCATTGCTTTCTCTCTAGTGATTGGATAATGCACTCTGGACTGCACTGGAGAACTTCAGTTGCTAGTTTTGCATTACAAGACTTCACTTGCCACTGAAGCATGGCAAATTAAAAAGACAAATTTATTATAGGTCATTATTTTAGTTACACTTGGGTGAAAATATGTCACAAAATCATAGAAAGGATTGGTAGCAATATATCTTAGATGTATCTGCATGATGTAAGGAATTGTACCTACATATTATGTGAGTTGTACCTGCATGATAAGTGAGGAGCTGTACAAGCATGATATGTGATGAGTTGTACCTACATATTATGTGAGTTGTACCTGCATGATATGTGAGGAGCTGTACATGCATGATATGTGAGGAGTTGTACCTACATATTATGTGAGTTGTACCTGCATGATATGTGAGGAGCTGTACATGCATGATATGTGAGGAGCTGTGCATGCATGATATGTGAGGAGTTGTACCTTCATATTATGTGAGTTGTACCTGCATGATATGTGAGGAGTATTTACAATGTTGATGTGATGAGCAGCTTAGCGCTGAAAAGTATTCAATAGTACTATTTATTGCTACTAATTACAATAGCTGGCATGGACCAATTACAAGAGTGTCTCATTAGAGACATGGGTAATTTTGGGTGTAACATGGTCTGTTAGGAATACAATATCTGACTAAATTCTTAACTTAAACATAAATGCAAAAATTCAAATGAATTCAGGGAGAAAGAATGGTCTGTAATATTTACCTTTGAAACAATTAAGGGGAGAATGAAAATGTGATGTCACCTTAACCCAAACTTGATACCAATTAAGGTTTACAAGACTCTGAATTTGTAAAATTTTATACCTTCAGGAGCAGTGTAGATGTGGGGGGTATATTTGGATCTCTGAATTCAATCCTTTCTTCAAACACAGGGTTATAGACATCACTATCCAGCTTGATGCTTGTACTAATATCTCTACCATAGACTTCATATTTACGGTCCAATATTCTGCCTGCAATCTGAAACACAAATTATATGTTTCCAAACAAGTAATATTTACATACCACAAGAATTGATCAAAGAACATTTGTTGTAATTGGCAAGAAGGCTCCATGAATCACAAACATAAAAATAATTTTGTGCACTATCTAATACAAAATTAAGTTTTGATATTATACTATTCCATAATAACAAATAAAGAAGTTTATATTTGTGTGTGTACTTGCCATAATGCATGATAAAAGGAGAATTTTATCATTACATATAAAATTGGGAACTTACTAAAACACTGTGAGAGTAATCTTGAACTGAGGTATACAAGGCCTTAGATTTGTTAGATTCCAATGAAGGACTCTCCAAACTGACAGAGAGGCAGGGTGGAAGAGTAAATACATTATCAAACTCTGCTCCTTAAAATCTAATTAGTAATCATACCCTTGTGAATGTGACTGAATCTGGGAGAAATCTACAGGCATCAATGTAGAGATCAAAACCATCTCCAACAAGGAATGCGTCTTTTGGTGGTGTCTTTCTTTCAAAGGGAAGCCAAGCAGACTGAAATAACAAAGTCTATTATTATTCTGAAAAAATTGTGCAGATGAAAAGATTGTATATTTATACAAATCATTTTCTGATTTTTTTTCCGATTAATTATCAGTATGGTTTACTGAATTATTATGTACTGCTGGAAAATATGCATTTGAAAAATTGAGAAGTGTTATCAGATGCAATAAAGACAACACTATGTTCAACTAAAATGTTCATCAAGTACACTTTGCCATTATTGACACCAAGTTTGATCTCTGAAATGATGTCAATGGTTTCTAAGTAGATCTCACAACTGGATGTAATCTTGTTTAATTTCATGGTGGCTGCAATCATCTCTTCTGCCATAAGCAATGCATAAACTGTTATGACATGATGTCCAATAAATGTAAATGTTGCCTTTCCCGTTTTTGTTTCCCCAAACACAACCAAGAATCCGAGTTTTCCTTTTTACACTTCTTTGCTGTATAAACTTTTTTTGTCTTTTCATTTTCAACATTTGTTGGATGACATTTTTATATAATGCTATAACATCAAGGCATGGCAAAAGGAAAAATATTGACAGATTAAGGTAAGGTGTCTGAGGTCAAATGTTAACTCCATCTACTTATATGAAAACCTGGAACCAGACCAAATCTGAACACAAGCCAATTTGAAGACAACATCTCCATTGTTGCATCTGTTGTTTTTATTCCACAGGTACATTTATATTTTAAGGTCATTTCAGTAAGATTTTTGGTCAAATCATGAAGTTTGCTTGTATATATATATATATATATATATATATATATATATATATATATATATATATATATATATATATATATATATATATATAAAATACAAATCATATGGCGAATAACAACCCTTTCAAGCGTACTGGATCCAGTACGCTTGAAAGGGTTGTTATTCGCCATATGATTTGTATTTTTTAAATTACCTACCTCGTATGGCACGATCTACCTTTGGTGTGATCTAACACCCTTTTCAGTCCTGTACTTATGTCGTGCTACTGTATCCGTTCCATTGTTTCCTTCTTATACATAAATTGTTGCCGTATCTCTTAGAATGGAGACGATGTCTCAACAAATACAGAAAACATTCAAAACTTTACGCAATGAAACTGATGCCTTAATTCGCCTAAAGCATCATTGCACTTTCTTGCATCATTTCCTCAAAACAAATACAGTCACTAAAGGTCTTCAAATTCATGTGAAACCGCAAATTATTGGCAAGAGTTCAAACAGATTCAACAAAAGATGGAATAAAATAACTCACGACGCTTCCATGAAACTCACAGCCCTACTTAGTAAAAACGTAAATCATCAATATCTAGCCAAATCAGCAACCATTGAAGAACTAAAACAACAGCTCAATTCCGTCTCAACAGAAGAACAATTGAAAACGTTTACTCCAAATTAAATAAAGATGAAAAAAGACTCTCTTCGAAACTATACAAAGTCAGAGATAGAAAACTTAGAAGTCATGATCTATAACCAAAGGACTGTTGTGAAGAAACTTCAATTGACGAAATTTCTTCTAAAAACAACCGTAAGAAGAAAAATCGCCGCAAAAGGAAGAATCGCAAGCACTCTGTAACAAACACTAATGCAACTGTTACTAACACAGTAGTCAACATCTCCAATTTAGAACTTACTGATGCAGAAATGAAACTTTTATTGAAAGGTTTGAGTTTCTGTCCCCATCCAAAAACATACGACAGAGGGAAGCTTAAGAATGACACCGAAGAGTTCATCTGCCGACTAAGACTCAAAGCCCATTGTGCCTTGCAACCAACAAACAAATCAAAGGAAAATATAAGCTGCGACCAACCCACATTTAGAAAGAAAAGTAACTGGACCCCACCAAAAAGTTCAATTCCGAATCTGGAAGCCTTTTTCAACTTGGTTGAAAATGATACTTCCAGACATATCAACCATATTAACAAATATTCTAATTTGACAAAAGAAGAAACAGATGCCCTGCACTCACTGAAAAGCAGAACAGACATTATAATTAAGCCTGCAGATAAGGGTTCCGCTGTTGTTATGAATAGGGAAGACTACATTAGTGAAGCAAGTAGACAACTAAGTGACGCTAAGTTCTACCAAAAACTGGACCATGATCCAAAGCTGGAATATGCAAAAATCATCACTAATGTTATTGACGAGGCGTACAAAAGCGGACACATAGACCAGCAAACGAAAAACTACTTAAGCCCAGAAAACCCAAGAGCAGGTAGATTTTATCTTCTACCCAAAATCCACAAACAAGGAAACCCTGGCAGACCTATAATCTCAGGTAACGGGCACCCCACAGAAAGAATATCAAAATATTTAGATCATTTTATGAGACCACATGTCCACAAATTACCATCATATCTTCAAGACACGACAGATTATCTCATAAAAAGCAAAGCTAGTGAACCATTACTGCCAGATACATTACTTGCTTCCTTAGACGTCACATCTTTGTACACCAACATACCGCACAACGAAGGGTTACAGGCATGTAGCGAAGCATGGGAAACAAGAACTGTAAACAATCCACCCACACACTTCTTAGTCCAACTCCTGGAGCTTGTCCTAAAACTCAACAACTTTGAATTTAATGAAGAAAACTACCTACAAATCAATGGAACTGCAATGGGTACTAAAATGGCCCCTTCATATGCTAACATTTTCATGGGAAAACTTGAGGGTCAGCTCTTAGCATCGGTTGAGCGTACACCATACCAGTGGGTACGCTTTATCGATGATATAGAAATGAAGTGGCAGAATGGAACAGAAAGTCTGGATGACTTCATATCAAAGGCAAACAACTTCCATCCTTCAATAAAATTCACGGCAGAATTTTCCAACTCAAACCATGTTTTCCTGGACACAACAACCAGACTGGTGGAAAACAAATTACACACAGACATCTACTCGAAACCAACCGACAAACACCAGTATCTCTTCCCAACCAGCTGTCATCCAAAACACTGCATTAAGAACATTCCATATAGCCAGGCACTGAGGATACGCAGAATTTGCTCTGACGAAAGATTCCTAGAAAGGTCTGAAGAGCTGGCTAAATATTTAATTTACCGAGGCTACGACAAAGACCTGATTGCAGAGGCAATCCAAAGGGCCAAAACAAACAAACCGTGATGACCTACTCAGATATGGACAGAAAGAAAAGATTGATAGGATACCATTTATTCTGACCTATCACCCAGACAATCCCAAAGTAGGTAAAATCATCGCAAACCACTGGCCAACCGTGCAATCATCAGATATACTAAACCTAATACTTCCAAACAAACCTGTAGTAGCTTACCAGAACATCCTAGTCAGGGCAAAGCTAACGCCAATCGCTAGTCAAAACCAACCTAATCAATCTGGACCCTGTGGCAATAAAAGATGCAAAACCTGTCAACATATGATAGAGACCAAGACATTCACTAGCACAGTGACTAAAGAAAAACTAAACATACATGGTCCAAACAAAATGTGCAAAACAGAGAATGTGATTTATCTCATCACATGTAAGATCTGTGGCCTTCAGTACGTCGGAGAAACTGAAAAGCTACACAAAAGGATAAACCTTCATAGATTTGATTGGATGACAAAAAAGCTGTACAGAAGCCCGGTCGCAGAACACTTTTCCTCCCCTGGTCACACTTTCAGTGATATAATACTTATCGCTATTGCTAACAACCACAACTGGAGTTCTGAAACCAGGAAGGAAAAGGAATCATACTGGATACGCCACCTTAGAACATTGAAACCAAGCGGTCTAAACCAAGAAGACTAGAAAATGAAAACTATGCACTAGTAAAATTTAACATTTTCTAAATCTTCTTATTATCCTTCAATTTTTACTATAAGAATAACTGGTATAGAATCAAATATCCTGGATATAATCTGCGTTACATATGTACAAAAAGTAAAAATAGATGTCGCTTTGGCTTGTAGACTTTTAGGGAATTATACAACGTTTTCAGTTTCCGCATCTAGTCTATACAAGCTGGTTGTATTTATAGTTTTAGCACATGTGAAGACAGCCATGTAGAGGTTTACAAACACAACGTTTTTGTGTTTATTTGTTTGTCGTATATATGTTTTGTATTTGCCTTTGAAAAAGACTCATTAAGAGTCGAAAGCGCTTAGGCTAGTTAGTTACTAGTTTCGTACTGTTCGTCGTCAGTTTATTGCAGATATATATATATATATATATATATATATATATATATATATATATATATATATATATATATATATATATATATATATATATATAGTTAATTTCCTCAAAACCAAAGCAAAAGCATACAGGAATCCTCTGAAGAAAATTTTTGTTTTTAGTTTTTCTTTCAATATTATTTTTTCCCCAGTAATTTGAAACCCCTCAACTCCAAATACAGAAACAAATTTCAATCCTAAATTTAAATTCCATGTTTAAATCTCCTACTGACCCCCCCAGCACTAAAATTATTAGGAACATCTAAGTAGCCATTTTCATATTGAGGTCATAAAATACTTTTTATACATGAATCAGGAAATATATTAGTGTTAGAAGTCATACTAACAATGCTGTGATACAGTAGTAGCATAGCAAACCTGAAAAAGTCAATTGCTATCCCATCTGGACAGCAAAACTTTCCAGATTTGAGTCTAAGAGTAATGTGTGCAACTTCTTCAGATATAAGGTCATTTAGAATATCACAAAAAACATTCCTCCTCATTACTGTTATCAACAACTTTTTCTCAACAGTTCTTAAAATAATATACCACTCTGAGCCTGATTTGTTAAATAAACCCGACCACCATGAAAAGGGTATGTTACCAAAGCTACAAAAACACCGTTAGCATTAGAGTCATCAATTCACCAGTAGAATTTTAGAGCTTGCACACCATGACAACCATCTGAAGTTGAAGAATCCTCCTACTGATGTGCAGCATAGAAATCCATACAAAATAAAGTTTCACCCATCCTATTTCAGAGGTATATCAACATGGTAAAAGTATAGCTTATGTATGAATCCTGAAAACACTGTCAACTCCCATTCAACAGAAAATCAATAATGAGAAGATAATTAGCAACTAAAGCAAGTCTACTCTCCCCAGTAGCAACTTGAAACTGACCAATGCTATCTGGCTTTCAGTTCTCATCACCATTTCCCATCTCTGAATCGCTGATTATGTCTGCAGAACTGATCTTGCAAAATAAACTTGGTAGAAAATCCTTATCTGTGTAAACATCATTTAATTACATTAAATACCTATAGCTTATTTTTGTCACCTTTACTATTTTCACACTCAGGATACATCAAACAGATTGAGATGATAATTATAGAAGAGACTGTGAAATTCAATACTACACTTAAGAACTTGTTAGTATTTCAGTTAAATTGATGCACATACATCTGAATACATCAGTAGGAATACTTCACTCAAATTTGACAAAACCATTTCCTTAAACTCATATTTTAAAATATATTTAACTATTCAGAAAATTACACTCTATATAATCATCATTTGCATTGTCCACTGAAATGTTACAAAGAAAACTTTATAAGGGGAAATGAACACTTTCATCTCTTTGTTTCATACCAAAGAACCTAAAATCCAAAACTCTTCCTGGGTAAGCATCTCTGATTTCTATGAAATATGTTTCCATTTCTACTACTACTACTACTACTACTACTACTACTACTACTACTACTACTACTACTACTACTACTACTACTACTACTACTACTACTACTACTAATACTACTACTACTACTACTACTACTAAAAATAATAATGAGTTTATTTAAAGAGGGTAACACGATTAGCTAAGAACTAATCTATCTTGAGGTCCTGATACAAAAAATTTATTCAATTTAACCACATCTCTGAAGCCACTAGATATATTAGGTTTGAAAGAAGGAAATAGAGTGGGCATTTGTAATGTCAACTGGAATACTATTCCAGAGCACAGTTCCAGAGTATTGGAAACATTTTTTGAACAATTCCTTATTTGGTTTGGGAATTTTATACTGTTTGGTAGACATGGATTGTAGGTGGGGAGTATTACCAGGTAGCCTATACTGGAATAGTGACTGTAAATATTCAGGAGTACTATTATTGGATTTCCTGTACATTAATTTGGCTTTTCTCAATTAGATTTGGTCTTTAATAAGTAATATTTTTAACTTACCAGATGAATTTGCTTTGTTTTCTTTCTGGATTCATATTAGTACAAATGCTCTTTTTTAAAGATAAATTAGCTTTGCTATGTTCATGTCATTTGAATTACCCAATATTGTATTACGTTAGTATAAATAGGGATGTATGTAACTGTTATAAAATAGTTTTCTGTGCCTTTCATGGAGAAAATGCCATCCTACTGAGAAGCCATAAACATGAATTAATTTTCTTTGTGATATGCTTGATATGTTTAGTCCATGATAGGTTATTATCTGCCAAAACACCAAGTAGACTATAGTTACAGACCATTTGCAACCTTTTATCCTTCCACGTCAGACATAGATCATCATTATTATGACTGATTACTTTTTCCCATGTTGAGATAAGTAATATTTTAGTTTTCCAAGTATTTACCACCATGCCTTTGCATGTGCACCAGTTGTCCAGTTTGTTTAGGGCATTGTGTAAAGATATTTCCAGTTCATGCTTTGTGTTTTGGATGTCTGACAATGTTGTGTCTTCTGCATAGAGATCTGTAGATGAAAATGAGTAGATGAAAGTGGTAGGTCATTGATAAATAACATAAACAGTTAAATGAGCCTTGTGGTACTCAATATCCTCTTGTCCCACATTCAGACAGAATGTTATTTATATAAACATGCTGTGTTCCATCACTTAAGTATGAAGTAAACCATTTGAGAGCATGGGAAAAAAGACCTCCAAACAAATAAAGCCATCAGATGTGACCTAAGTACATCATCAAACTGTTACTTTATTGTCAAAGAGGAATAAATTTTATGACAAAGTGAGACAGTTAGATTATGTCAGTTATGAAGATAATGTGGCTCTGCTGATTCAAATGGTTCTGATCCACTGACATTTTAAAATCTGTACAAGATGACATTAAAAATATGAAAATTGAAATTGCAACTCCCTGTAATGTAGAGAGAGTTCAATGGCATTGGAACGTAATTGATACAAAGACCTTGCAAAACAGGAGTTTTGCAATAGAAACATCAAAATGAATATTGTAAATCACACCTCCTCACATTACATGTTGAACCAGGGGGGAAAAAACCATGTCTTAAATAAAATGTGGTATCAGTCAAGTCACATAATCAGCTATGCCAACCATATGGACCTGATGCCAAATATTATTATATGTGAAGATTTGCCAACATGTGTAAAATGCCAATGATGTTGTCATGGAAACCCAATGATGATATACTTTAAAGAAAACAGCAATAATGTTATGGAAAACAATATCTAGGATCAAAACAATTGCTATTTCTGATTCTGATACTGAAAAAATAATATTTAAAAAAAGTTTATTATTAAAAAAGAAATTAAAAGTTTTCTCCTTATACATGGGCATGCCAAATGTGAATCAACTTAATCTATTCACATGAGTGTGTAGAACAAGGATACCATTTAATAAGTATGAGAAAGCCAGGTGTACTTGCAATGTTAGGACTTGCAGATGGACCACATACACTATTAAGACTTCCTCCAGAGAAGCTGTGTCAACCATGAGGCAACTTGATGAAACAACAGCAAAGTTATATACTTTTACTCGATAGGTCAGATGGGACAAAATCACACATGTGGTTGGTGATGAGGAAAAATGCCATATCACAGTTACTATTGCCGATGAGGCTGTTGCACAATGTCGACAAGTTCTTGAGTTTATGTTGCACAATCACTATCATGATTTCCAGATTATCAAGAAACATAAGCCAGGTAAAGAAGCTTCTCTCAAAAATGCTTCTATTAATCAATTCAACATTACAGCATTTTGACACATCTGGGTCAAAGGTACACAGTGTTCTCTGCATGATTTTGATTATGCTGCTTAACCCCACAGAGAGCCTCAACTCACTAGACAATTATGTGTTAAAATTCATAATGCTGTATTTTTGGAGTGATCTTTTTAATCTTGAATCATGAAGATACTAGGACATTCAATGACGAAATCAACAAAGCCTTTGCAAAGATTCTCAAGTCATCAGAAAAATACACCAACATAAGTTCAGAATGGACCTTTCACCATACTACAATGAGTGTGTATAAGCTTGAACCGGCATATTTACTTTTCATCACCACAGAATGCATGGGATGTGATGCTATTGAAGACTAAGACCGAATTACAACATTACAACTGTTCATTGACATCAATCAACATTTGTTTTATCAAACATGGTATCTGTGGTGGAATTCCCTGGGAAAGTCACCATGTTACTAGTACCCATTTGTTGATGGATGCAACCTGACTATTATTTATCTTTATGCAAACAAAACTGTATGATTAGTGATAATGAAGCCAATGCCAATAGGCTAGTTTCGGTGTATCAATCATTTGGATTCAAATTCAAACATACACAAAACATATGCAAATACAATAAAGACAGCAATATTCAAAGTCTAACCTGGATTTGACAATAGAACTTGATGATTTATGCAGTAAGACTACATCTTTTGCAGTTTTACTGACATACAGGCTTGCACCACCACATGAAATTATAGATTATTTACATGGTGGCTTTGCTCAAAGTGCTATCATCCTCAATGACTACCACTTTTTATTTTATGCTGCAAATGCAAACCCAAACTGAAAGCCCAATGTGGTCATACACCTAATGCCATAAGAAACAGTGACCTTTTTCAATATGACACCATCATCATCAGTGTCACTAATTACCTTCATGTTGACCAAATTAAAACAAATTTTATAATATTGTAAACAACATACCAGGTATACTAGGTACAATCCTTTTTACTCAGTCTTTATGCACACTTGATGTCTAGAAAGTGTCATATATCTAGAATGTCTAGAATCAACATATACATCTATGAGTTGAATATCTATGCTGTGTGGCATTACAAAGTGACATAGAATAATCATTTGTAGCAATGTCTGGAATTAGATATGGAGATCTACTGGTAAAAGAATAAATTTGAATAAGAAGGGTTTATCACATTTCCTCCATGCCATAAATTAAATTTTTCTAATACCATACCATAAATGAGATTTCCTCTATACCATACCATAAATGAAATTTTCCCTATATCATGTCATAAATGGAATCATGTTGACATACTAGTATAATTCAATGCCATGATCAGATTTGAGTTCAGGCACAGCATGGAATCATGCTGACAAGCAAATTCAAGGCAATGATCAGTTTTGAGCCATGGTTTAGCTTTGGAATCATGCTGACAGGCTGGCAAACTTCAATGCCATGATCATCTTTGAGCACAGAATCATGCTGACAGGCTGGCAAACTTCAATGCCATGATCATCTTTGAGCACAGAATCATGCTGACAGGCTGGCAAACTTCAATGTCATGATCATCTTTGAGCACAGAATCATGCTGACAGGCTGGCAAACTTCAATGTCATGATCATCTTTGAGCACAGAATCATGCTGACAGGCTGGCAAACTTCAATGCCATGATCATCTTTGAGTACAGAATCATGCTGACAGGCTGGCAAACTTCAATGCCATGATCATCTTTGAGCACAGAATCATGCTGACAGGCTGGCAAACTTCAATGTCATGATCATCTTTGAGCACAGAATCATGCTGACAGGCTGGCAAACTTCAATGCCATGATCATCTTTGAGCACAGAATCATGCTGACAGGCTAGCAAACTTCAATGCCATGATCATCTTTGAGCACAGAATCATGCTGACAGGCTGGCAAACTTCAATGCCATGATCATCTTTGAGCACAGAATCATGCTGACAGGCTGGCAAACTTCAATGTCATGATCATCTTTGAGCACAGAATCATGCTGACAGGCTGGCAAACTTCAATGCCATGATCATCTTTGAGCACAGAATCATGCTGACAGGCTAGCAAACTTCAATGCCATGATCATCTTTGAGCACAGAATCATGCTGACAGGCTGGCAAACTTCAATGCCATGATCATCTTTGAGCACAGAATCATGCTGACAGGCTGGCAAACTTCAATGTCATGATCATCTTTGAGCACAGAATCATGCTGGCAGGCTGGCAAACTTCAATGCCATGATCATCTTTGAACCAGGTTACAGCACAGAACCATGCTGACTGGATAGCTTAAATTCAATTCCATGATCAGTTTTGAGCCAGGGTATAGCATAGAATCATTCTGACTGGACTTTGAGCCAGGATATGGCTTGGAATCATGCTGACAGACTAGCAAAATTCAATGACATGACAATGTACAAAAATGGACACATGGCAAATCACCAAATGCTGACAATACTGGGTATACAACTTTTCAAAGTAAGCTTGAAACCAGCACACAGAAAACAAAAAGTATGCTTAATAGCCAACTTTAATTTATAATTTGCTGACAATGATCAATTGGATACATCCTATGAAATCCCTATTCTAAACAGTTCATGTACCAGCTAGTGTAACTGATAGATCTAAAGCACTAATTGCTCATATCAATACTAACAATACTAACATTTTTTAACCCAAATGATTAATTTCTTATTTACCGCAAGTGTATATCATACAACAAAGTGAACCACAGGTCTGTGATATAGAACTAATGTTAGGATACTAAAACCAATTTTCGTCTTTAAGCCACAGTGACCTTGACCTTTGATCATTTTATCTCAAAGTCAAAGGCATCTTTCTACAACAAGTGCAAACCATTTGCAAATTTGGAAACAAAAGATAACAGAAAATTGAAGATATTGTTTTGAAAACCATTTTTCTTCTTTCAGTCAAGGAAACCTTGATATTTGACCTTTCAATCCATTAATCATTAATTTTTATGACAAATATGAATATCTATTGACAATATCCATACATCATAATTTCTGAAGATATTTTTAAGACAATTTGTAATGAATCTAGGAACACATCTGGAATCTTCCAATTTACTACATTCATGAAGGACATTCATGCCATACCACTATAACCAAGCCAATGGATGACTGGTTAACAGATCAATGTAATCCTGTAGGTGTTTCTTGACCTTCCTGCTACAAAACTCAGAACATATTATAAAGTAAATTGCTAATGTATAAATTGGCTTCAATCATATGCTAATGACAGACAAGAAGTTACTATTTTAAATCAACTGTCAGATAAGATACTCACAAAATCAGGAGTACTGAAAGGAAGAGTTTTTAAACCATTTCTCTTTCCACATAACATTAGTTATTTACCATATGACATCAAGCTATAATGCCTAACATGTTCACAGATAATATGACATTATATAACAAACTGGTCAACTTACCATGAGCTTAGCACTAAGTTAGGATTTGGTCCAAGGAAACAACTGGTGAGAGCACAATGTTATGAAGATAAATGCATCCAAATCACAAAATTCATGATTATAGGTAGATATTCCAAAGTAAAAGCTGAGAAAGAAAACTTCCAAGTAATGCTAAAACTATGAGAAATGAAAAACTACTTGCCATCTTGACTGACAATATCTTGAGTTGGAAAATGCAAGCTGATAAGGTCATTAAATCATCGATTATTAGAATCATTAACTCACAGCTATATGTCTTCAACAAAATAAAATCTTATCTCTCTCTGTAGAACAGAATATTTGACCATGCCTACATCATTGCAAATACAGAGTATTTCTGTTCTATTTGGGTAATATTAATGAAGACAGACTAATGAACTTTCAAAATGGAGCAACTGGGGTTATTCTTGATGCTCTTGTAGATACACCACTATATCTTTTTAAAAACGTTTGGGTGAATTCCATTTCAGTGGACAACTCAACTTCAAAAGGGATAACTAGTCTGGAAATCCTTAGATGGACTGGATTCTGATTATAATTATAAAATGTACATACATATAAATTAAAATCCACATCAAACAAGAATTTGTATTTAGCTAAACTAAATACTGTTATTATCTAAAAATTACTTAAACCAATCAAAATTGACTCTCAATTTAAAACTCCAAATTGTCCGAAAACTCTGTTATGAAAGATCTGTTGATAGATATACAATGAATAGCAGATGGCTAATGACAGATCAACACAATGGATAATGGTATAAGCATCATTAATGTAAACTTACTTATCACACAGGTCAGTTGAGATGGAATGATTGCTCAGATGCCATGGTACTTGTACAGATATACTAAAACATAGCAAAATTTTTAACTTACCTCTGGTAGAGTCTCCTCCTCATCCTCTGAGAGTTCACTAGGGGTCAATGAACCAGGTCGAGGCTGACCTTCAAACACGTATATTCGTAAAGTGGCTTTCTGGCCATAACGTTTCCACTCCTTTGGGACTGGAGCATCGTCAAATGGAACTGAGCTGGGCTCTGGAACTTGGGGTTTATACAGGGCAAGAGTGTGTGTTCCTGCATTGATAGACATTGTGTGGGGGTTGAAGTTTCTTCTATTCTTGACTGTGAGTGCTGTACAAAAGGAATCAAAGTAGGTAAAACCAACTATCCCAAAAACTACTACAGTAGTACAGATATCTTCAGAAAAGAATGTATGTCTGTCTGTATGTATGTATGTGTATGAATATATATATATATATATATATATATATATATATATATATATATATATATATATATATATATATATATATAGACACACACACACACATACAGGCTATACAAAAGCCATTGGTTAACATAAGCTGGTCTTTAAAATACCATCTTCTAATAAGAAACCTCTATTCCTTGAAGACTCTGTCTCTCTTTCTCTCTGTCTGTCTCTGTATCTCTATATATATATAGAGAGACAGACAGACAGACAGACAGATACAAAAAGACAAAGTCTGCAAGGAACAGAGGTTTCTTATTGGAAGATGGTATTTTAAAGACCAGCTTATGTTAACCAATGGCTTTTGTATAGCCAGGGAAGTAATTCATGCAATCACAAACATAAATCTCATCCAACAACAGCTAAGAAATTTAATGACTGCACAGAACAATCTAAACTGTCCTGAAACCATGTATTGATAAATACATTTAGACCATACATTGACCAAATATTTATGCTAAAGTGAAGATGATATTCAACTAATTAAACCAAGATGTATCTATTAACTTAAACTGCATTGATATATCAAATACTAACAATATATGCCTTCACTCTGTCACAATGGAACCAATGGAGCTATCAATTAAAACCATTTAATTCATAGCAGTTAACGCCAAAGACTTACATGAGTCGGAGCATGTCACAAGTGGCAGTGCAGCCCATGCCACCAGATTCTCATCATCATAAAGGGTTGGATCTTGCATTGCTGATTCCTGTATCATGAAATCGTCTTGAGGCTGTTCTTGTTTCTTCAGGTAGAGGCGAGCAATGAGCACCATGTCTCCTTGAATATCTACTTCTTGGAAAGTAGCTTCTTGTTGGCCAAAAATGTGGTATCCATATTTAAAGTTAGATCTAACAGCAGTAGTACTACAAGTTACAGGACTAGTGGCTGACTGTACAATCTACAGAAGATACAAAAGCACAAAAGGAAACAAAGGAATTAATTTTTAAAAATTAGAAATTAAAAATTATATATATATATATATATATATATATATATATATATATATATATATATATAAAGAATACAAATCATATTGCAAATAACAGCCCTTTCAAGCACACTGGAAAGAGCAAGGCATCATGTGTGTCATGGATTGATTGAGATACGTGCAACAAACTGATGATGAACAGTGCGAAACTAGTATCTAACTAGCCTGAGTGCTTTCAACTCTTAATGAGTTTTTTTCAAAGGCATATACAAAACAGAAAAAACAAACAAATAAAACATACAAAAAGTTGTGTTTGTAAAACTCTACATACCTGTTTCTACATGAACCAAACTTATGTTTTGTATATAGAATTTTTGTGTATAGAAATATAAAACTACAATTTTGTGTACAGAAATACAAAACTACATTATATAATAATATTTAAAGATCAAATTTCACAACCTATATTTTTTTAATTTGTCTAAAACTAATGCTTTAACTTCTACAACTCTGTCCACAAATTGGCACATACAATTAAAACCTGTTTTCAATCAAGCACATTCAAGACACTGTTCACATAATATTTCCAAGTCAAAATTTAGTTGTGGTTTAATTGTCAACATATTTATCAATGCCAAATGTATAAAAAGTCTCCCCCTGAACTTTATCTGTCATCAATGTGTTCAGAATCTAACTTAGGGGATCCAGTATTTATATTGCTTTGCATGGTGATGCAATTTCTAAGAAAAAGTGTAACAGTTCAGCATTCAAGACAAGGCCTATTCCAAGTTGTCAGCAAACAAAATATGAAATGTAAATGTCCACAATGTGGATTTACAACTTGTCAAACATATAATCTTATCAGGAAATATTCTGTTCATAATGCTGAAAGAAGACTTCAACTGATGGTATGATGGTAACTCAAGAGCTGCAACAATTACCAGTAAGTGTCTGAAATGTACACCAATAAGTGTGTAGACAAAAGTGTCTGCATGGATTAACATAATTTAAAGAAATGGCAAGATCAACCCCCAAAACATCAGTCAGTATCAGTACAGCTTAGGGGCTCATTTATGCAACTAAGCATGATGGCACTCTATGAGTCTTGACTATTATGTTATAGCAGGGTTTAACTGTATATTAATGGCCAAGGTAGAATAATGTTATTGCATGTTATAATGATAATAAAGGCAAATGTAAGAAATATGAAAAAATTAGCATTTTGCCAAAAACACAGTTCAAAATACATGGTTTGATATACTGAAGCACCATTTTGCTGTATCCCAAAATTAAATATGAACCTAATATAAGCCAGATCCTCTCACCATACAAAAATAAATGAAATTAGACATTACCATTATCTGTACTGTAAAGACAGAACCATCACAAATTTATTCTTATTTAAAAAGACGTAAATTTTGCCTACATTTGAAACAATATAACGTGTAATGAGTAAGAAAAAAAAAACTGATATCAAGTTTTATGAACTTACCTTTCCAGTGGAAGCATAATAAGCAGTTAATCTAACTTTCCCCTCCCCCTGCTCCGCATGCTTGACCCTATCAACTTGGAACCCCAAGGTCAAATCCTTGACCGGGAGTACCTGTGCTGGGGAAGGCGGTTTGCGGGATTGAATTGATGGCAAGTGCTGTTCCCTGGGGACGCTGGCAACAGGAAAAATGTAGGTTAAAAATCAACAGCATGACTGATGCAAGCAAACAGATATACAATACATTTCATGTTTACATTTGTATACAAGTAAAAAATTTACCAGATTTACTAAACTGTTTTGCAATTTTGTCATAAATACCTCAAAAAAGTCTTAATTAAAAACAGGTCAAAGATGTAGATTTGAATACTACTGGTGTATCTTCATGATGTAATCTTATCTGAATAATGCTAAATAAATAAATACCAAATAATAATACAAATAATATTTGAAACATTTTTTAATGAATGACGCTAAAAAAAGAACATATATTTTATATAGCATTAAACAATACACAATCTTCAGACAATGCATGGTATGTTTTGTTTCAGAGTCAACACATTCCTTTTCTAATTAAAATGCATGTTTGGAAGAACAGCAAGAACCATTCTCCTACAAAAGAATACAATTATTTTCTTTCCTTTTTCAGATCTTTTTTATCATGATAGAAAAAAGTGACAGTGATTCAATTTTAAAAAATTATGCATAATTTATTTTTTTTAAATATATACCTTATAACAGGCATTATGTATTAATTTTACTCTAATGTAAAATTACTCTAATTTTACTCTAATTAATATTAATTAAAACTAATGTAATATAGTGCATCAAATGTAAATAAGCTCACATTATTATTCCTAAAATTGTCTTGGGTCAATGCAATATAACTGCATAGAAAAATTCAAAGGTAAATTACTGCCATGTAAATTGTTGCAGGTGTTGGGTTAATTTGTTAGTAAGCAGGTGCAGGACCAAGAAGTCAACATTAACACATGAAGCAATTATTACAATATAATAATTTTGCATATAATAACTTTTCAGCAATATCAATACAAAAAATATTGTTTTGAACAAAATACAATCTAGTTTTAAAAATCTAATTTCAATTCATATGTCTCCTGATTTCTTTACGCATCACAATTGGCAAAATTTATCAAATGTCATTCAGAACTTAACAAACTGTATGTCTTGTATTAAAAGCTCTGAGGACATTCATAGTGGTTTTACTGTTCCAATAGTAAACAGATAAATATATTAATAAAACTGATATATGCAACAGTACAATAGATGTATGCAATAATAAAACTGAAGTGTGCAATAGTATAACAAATGTAATAGTAAAACCAACATCTTACACCCATCAGAATGCAATTTAAAAATATAATTTTAAATATTTTAAAATATATTTTTCCACAGCATTATGTCATAGGGAGTGTTACAACATCACAATGATGCGAAAGTTTCTCATAACATACTAGTTAATATTACTGTCATTATAAATTTTAATTATAAAGTGCAGCAGATGTGATAGAATCTAGCTTTATCTGATATGTTTAATAGCAATAGTTTGCAATAGATGAACAAGGCAAGATTATACTTGATAAAGAAAGGTTGACATGTACATTTTCATCTTGGCTGCAACAAAGTCATTGTTGCCCTGTTGTCACATGATTAAACAACCACTGTCATCTTGACCTCTAACCTTTCAAGCACCTTGTACCACTGTTAGTATGTGACAAATCTGGTACCAAAAACTCATAAAGAAACAGAAGATATAGCACACTTAAATAGTTCCCAATAATTTATCTATACAAACTAATCAACAAATCACACTTTCAAAATAATGTCTAAATCCATCAACCCAAAGAATGTTACATGTCCTTAAGTGAATCTGGTTCAAAGAACTAAATGCAATCTTAAGACATGTGACAATAAGGTTTTTTCCTCATAAACTAGAAGAAATTAGCTGCTGTGATCTTGACCTTTGAACTTTTGATCTCTGAATTAGTAACATTTATATACAACTGTAAACATCTTTATTTTTTCTGATGTACATTTATCAATGTCAATAAAGGATAATGCTGCCTATTATGAAATGATAAACTTAGATCTAAAATTAGGTTGAGAATAAAAAATATGTCTATACCTAATAAAACCTAACACAACTCAACTAAAAGTATTTACTCCAGTACAGTATAATGACATTTCTTAGTTTCTAAAAGAACTCCTGTGGAAATCTAATTAAAGAAATATATACAACTTTTCAAAAAAAACATTACCTGCAAAATATCTTTCAAACAAATTAAATATTTAGTCAATATCAAACATATTCATAAGAAAATCTATACATCAAAAGTTTTCAATCTGTCACTAATATATAACCA
The DNA here is from genome assembly GCA_016746295.1 of Potamilus streckersoni. NCBI lineage: Eukaryota > Metazoa > Mollusca > Bivalvia > Unionida > Unionidae > Potamilus > Potamilus streckersoni. The sequence continues at coordinate 210,492 of JAEAOA010000747.1, read as the reverse complement.
GTTTGCTCTTTTGATCTAATAATTTATGCATGATTCTAATGTCAAAAACATTGAGAGTGGGAGGGGATTATTTAAATAAATTTCATTAAAAAATTAAGGAATATAATATTACCCAGTAAAGATTATATACTATGTTCCTGGATACAACATATTCTTCTTCTTCCATCCAGATAAATAATGGACTAATTTAATGTCACATTGTCACCATTGTCATTTAGGACCAATCCAACATCATAAAAAGTCTTCCAGCAAAATCTTCATGCTGTTATGAATTTTCATTCAAGAGGATCAGTGATAAAAAGATTTTCAAGATGGATACTACAGTGACCATAGATGATATTAGATTGGTACCATTTTTATTTAGGACCAAATTAGACAAGTAGCAATATTAAGATTTTTAAGATGGCTGCTGTGGCGGAAATACTGGATATCAGATTCACACCATATTTTTGACCTACAAGATATCATAAGAAATCTCTAACTCAATGTCCCTAATATAATCATCCATTCAGGTGGAGTAGTGGTAACAAGAATTTAAAAATAGCCTATGTGGAGGCCATATAAATTGTATGGTTGGTACCATTTTCATTCAAAACCAACCAGACATCGTAAGATATCATCTAGAAGAAATTTCATGTCAATACGACTTTAACTGAGAAGGGATAGCAATACAGTCAAACCTGTCCTAATGGTCACTCTACTCAGTGGTCACTAGTACACAATGTCAGTTCTGACTTCTACCTAGCAAATTTCATATATAAATGTCCTGTACATAACAGTCACTTACCTTCTGCAGTCATGTTTCCTAACCAAACAATGGATTTACCTTGTCTCATGTGGTTGTTGTTGATGTTATAGGGTTTTAACGCCATTTTTTAGCACAAGATAGGCTATACATGGCGGCCAATAATAATGGTGGAGGAAGAACCCTGGAAAACCCTGGGAAGAACCACTGACCCACGAGAAGCTACTGGAAGGCTTTCTCATTTACCAACATTAGTTGAGCCTGGACTCAAACTCATGCAGACAGAGGTGAGATGGCAGTGATTCATAACGGTAAGTGCTTTAGACCACTTGGCCACTCGGGACCCATCTTATGAGGTCAATACAGCTTATGTACATTGAGTGTTCTTATTTAAACTGAATTTTTGTTTTATGAGAAAGGTATTGTTTAGATAAATGAAGAACATCTGAATTGATGCACAAGCATTTTTCATCTCACATATACTCATAATGCCAGTCACTGACTTACACTGACAGTGTAATTCAAATGTGTCAATATCTCAATTTCAAAAGCAAGGCAGTTTTTATCATTAGGGTAGAGGGTTAATGCAATTTAATTACTGGATGATGGGAAAAGGAGTTGTGTTATTGTAGCAGAACTGGAAGTAACTTTTTGTGCCAATGGGGCAAGAATGGTTAGATATCATAATTAATTTGACCGTGAATTAAAGCTTTCTCTAAAGAAGAAGTTGGTCTTTGAGAAGATATGAGTTATTAGGGTCAGGGTCATTTAATAATCAAATCATGTCTGTAAAAAGGTGAAATTTTGGTACATGGAACACAACTTGAGACTTGAACACATACAAAAAGGTTAGATAGCAGTGATCCATAATGGTGAATGCTTTAGACCACATGTCCACCCAGTTTTGCCTTTTTTCATGAGGGGCAGCTAAAGTCAGGTTTGACTAACTATTCAAGGTGGCTGCTCTGGAAACCATATTGGACAGCAGATCGGCACACTTTTTATTTAGGACATACAAGATATCATAAGCAGTGAAAACTCCATGTCAATATGACCAACCATTCAGGAAAAGTAGTTTTAAAAAATAATTTCAAAATATATTTGCATGTCAGAGCAGCACCATTTCTTTTTATAATGATCTAAACTTTGCAATGAATTGTGCAAAGTTTGATGGCAATCTTCCAGGTAATTTAGGAGGAGTAGCAATAAAAAAAAACTTGTGATAATAGATTATATATTACAGACAATATACCATCTCCTTCTGGTCAATGACTACTGGTGAAACAATAGTATTATTTTTACATGTTTCCAACATTTATCACAAATTTTTGAAGAAAATAAAATACACATCTTTTGCATTCACACAAAAACTATCCACCACCAATTCACAGTGCTTTAAACACCCTTCAATGGGCTTTGACCTTTGCTGTATACCATGTGCATTTTTACCACTATGCAAGCATGTGAGTGAATTCAGACCTTAATCTGCTGACTGTAGGTGTAGGGGAAAATTTAGGGATACCAGTAGAAGTAGTCTTTGCTTGAAATGATGTTTTACTTTGTTCCCTCACAAATGGGCTGCAAAAGTGTGCAAAGTGTGGACATTCTTGTCTCCAACTGTACCAGTTAATATCACTTGTAGTAAATATGCATATTTTGTCAATGTACATCATTCTCTTGCAAATGAGTGCACTGCTGCCTGTACGATGTCATAGTATAGCAATAGCATATATATATATATATATATATATATATATATATATATATATATATATATTTATATATATATATATATACAAAACTGGGAACGAAAGAAAAAGTAAAGAGGAATAATCTGAAGCCATACATAACAGCAATATATATATATATATATATATATATATATATATATATATATATATATATATATATATATATATATATGCATATGTATATGTATATATATAGATGCAATAAACTGATGACAAACAGTGCAAAACTAGTAACTAATTAGCCTGATCACTTTCGACTCTTAATGAGTCTTTTTTAAAGGCATATACAAAACAAACAAATAAACAAAAAACGTGTTTATAAAACTGTACATGGCTGTCTCTACATAAATTACACCTAAAAATACATTATGTCTCAACAAGCCTGTATAGACTTGTTGCAAATACTGAAAGATGTTTTTATTTCATTAGAAATCTATGAGCCAAAGCGACATCTATTACTTTGTGTACATTTATGTTATGCAGATTATATCCCAGATATTTGATTCTATACCGGTTATTTTATTTTTATAGTAGTAATTAAAGGATACTAAATGAACAAACCTATAGTAGCCTACCGGAGACCAAAAAACCTCAAGGACATCCTAGTCTGGGCAAAGCTAATGCCAATCACTAGTTAAGACCACCCTAGTCAATCTTGACCCTGTTGCTATAAAAGATGCAATACCTGTTGACACCTGATAGAGACCAGAACATTCACTAGCAAAGTAACTTGAGAAAAACTAAACATACATGGTCCAAACAAAATGTGCAAAACAGAGAATGTTATTTATCTCATCACATGTAAGATCTGTAGCCTTCAGTATGTTGGAGAAACTGAAAAGCTACACAAAAGGATAAACCTTCATAGATCTGATTGGATGACAAAGAAACTGTACAGAAGCCCGGTGTCAGAACACTTCTCCTCCCCATGCCATACTTTCAGTGATATAACACTTATCGCAATGCTAGCAACCCCAGCTGGAGTTCTGAAACCAGGAGAGAAAAGGAATCTTACTGGATATGCCACCTTAGAACATTGAAACCAAGCAGTCTAAACCAAGAGGACTAGAAAAAGAAAGCTATGCACTAGTAAAATTATTCTTTGCAGCCGACACAGTTTCTTTTCAAACTTTTGTAAATCTTCTTTGTATCCTTTAATTGCTACTATAAGAATAAAATATCCAGTATAGAATCAAATATCTGGGATATAATCTGTGTTGCATAAATGTACACAAAGTAATAGATGTTGCTATGGCTCATAGATTTCTAAGGAAATAGAAATATCTTTCAGTATTTGCAACAAGTCTGTACAGGCTGGTTGAGACATAATGTATCTGTAAGTTTAATTCATGTAGAGACAGCCATGTTTTACAAACAATATTTTTATGTTAATTTGTTTGTTTTGTCTGTGTTTTGTATATGCCTTTGAAAAAGACTCATTAAGAGTCGAAAGCGCTCAGGATAGTCAGTTACTAGTTTTGCACTGTACGTCATCAGTTTATTGCATCTATCTCATTCAATCCCTGACACACGTGATCCCTTGCTGGATCCAATGCACTTGAAAGGGCTGTTATTCACCATATGATTTATATATATATTAAAAAAGAGAGGCTGAAGGAGAGCTGGGGATTTTAACTAGAATGGAGTTATAAAAGTTTGTAAAAACCCAGGAAAAACAAAAAAAAATGTATCAAGGGATTTTATATATGAATATATGATAAAAAAGGTTTAACAATAGAGATAAAGCACAATTTAGAGGGATAATTAGGTTTTTAGGTTGAAATGATGGTCAATAAATATCTTACCTATAATCTGAATATCTACAACACAATTATTTTTTGTATAATAATTTTATAATAAATTAATAATAATTATATTAGCTAGATCAACTTGCATCACAAATCCTTCTTACTGTCTATATAATATTCCCACCCATCAACCACCAACAGTATTTGTATTAAATCCATCCCAGCCCTGGTTTTCACATTTTCCAGATATATATATATATATATATATATATATATATATATATATATATATATATATATATATATATATATATATATATATATATATATATATATATATATATATATATAGGAATATCTGGTACTAAATTAAGTTATGATTCATTTAAGTGTCCCATAGAAAAAGTTTTTTAAAACAATCCCTCTATTAGCTGGCTACATGTGTAGACTGGCCAAATATTTTTTCCCCAATAAAGCCTCTTTATTACTAATAATCCTTCTTAAAAAGTCACCACTGTAAAATGGTCAAAGCTTTTGGTTCCATCCGAATCGGATTAAGGAATCTTTTCATGTAAAAATATATGTATATATCAAGGCCAGTGCAGGATGCGATTTGAAGCAAACATGGATACAAACAGATGTCAGTTGATTCACACTTATTATAATTAAAGCAGCATTTAGCTCATAAACATATTGAAAGAGACATTAATATCCTGGCATTTGTTTTAAATTATATAGACTTTCCTTCTACACCACTCCCCCAGTGCACCACACAGCTGAAGAACCTATATATATATATATATATATATACATATATATATATATATATATATATATATATATATATATATATATATATATATATGTATATATATATATATATATATATATATATATATATATATATATATATATATATATATAAAACACTATATGGTCCATAATGACATGACAGAATTCCAGTAAGTCCTTGTCAAATCCAATCATACAGTATTCTCTAATATTTAATGTTAAAATATTACATTATCCTTTTGATAGCAGGGAGAAATAAGAAAGACATATATTAGCAGATAAACAGTTACAACATAACTGCTTTATCTAATGCCCAAAGACAAGGGCCTTGACAAATTGTTAATTCAAATGGATATCAGATGATTTTTCTTTTTTATTATTTCAAGCAGTTTAAAATCATCATGATGGATGCTCTAAGGAAGAAACATTATACTTTAATTATATATATATATATATATATATATATATATATATATATATATATATATATATATATATATATATATATATATATATATATATATATTGCTACAACCCTGTAGTTTAAGTGAATGTTAAGGAATGAATTCTGTATAAATCTTTTTATTTCATTAAATGCAATTATTAATATGATTATATTAATATTTGTCTAATATGTTGTTGAAAAACATAGTGTTTACTTGAGTAGCAAATGTGACTCATGTGAGGACATGCTGTGTATGATGGCAAATTCATTACAAGTAAACATTCAGGAATAGCTATGAAAACAATTGGCTGATACTTGGTCAGGCTTTTCTAATGTCCAGATGTATTATGAAATTGCATGCGTCCCCTGTGCGCGTGTAATTCAAACAATGTATTAGCTTTGTTTAAATACTGAGGTATTTTGTAAGACGTACAGAGTCATACACAGTCATAGAGTTGTAAAGTCAATTGGAGTTTATTCTAACATCTTAGAGTTACACAACTTCTATTACCTTAAAAATGGTATTTTTGTGCTAAAAAAAGTTGTCTGTTGGTATGTCTACAGAGAACAACATGTGTCTTGTTAGAGGAGCTAATTTTACTTCATTTTTCTGAATAATTGTTTTCCTGGAAAACAACATTATTGGTTTGGACAAAAACATTTTCTGAAAATATTCTAAATTGGAATGGAACAATAAAAACTGTGCTTTACTGTAAATTCTGGAATTTTCTGTTAGCCTTCGTCTGATGTGGTCATCTGCCATTTTCAGACTGTGTTTAGAACATTTTACAGGACTTATGTTTATCTTTAGAACAAACAAAATTGGATCATTTCTGTAAACCGTTAGTCATGTTTTCTAGGAAAATAAATTATGTTTGTTAAAATTTACAAAGCTTTACATCTTCAATCTTTCTTTTATGTTACTTTGAACGAGCTGATACATAACAATATATATATATATATATATATATATATATATATATATATATATATATATATATATATATATATATATATATATATATATATAAAACATGTTGTCTTTCCTCTATATTTCATTTGGTGGACTAATATCTATTCATCAGGATACAGCATTTTGAAGACTATTAACAGTTGTTTATTGTTAACAGGTGCTAGAACACCCTCCTCCTCATCTCACAAATGTAAAAATTTCTTTTAAATAAACATGAGTCCCAAGAAAGGGATTGAAGCTTTAATGTCCAAAAAGAATTTCCAGGATTTCAAGATATGGCCATTTTATTCTTTTTATCTACCAAGGTTTGAAACCATCTCTGATATTTTTTAACAAAAATAACATTTTCAAAGTAGCAGCTGTAGTAGCCATACTGGCTGTAAGATCATTACCATTTTCATTTAGCATGAAATAGTCATCATTACAAGACTTCTGGTGAAACCCCATGAAAAAATAACAACCCATTCAGGAAAAAACTAGTGACAAGATTTTCATGTGTTGTGGCAGCCATATTAGATGCCAACAAAGCATCCTTTTCATTTAGGACCAACTAGGTGTCACAAATAGTCCTTGGGTGAAAACCCCATGTCAATATGAATATTAATTCTGGAAAATTGGCAGAAGCAAGATTTTCCAGAGGTCCAACATATTAGATGTCAGATCAGCATCAACTTTATTCATTATACTGGACTGGACATCAGGTCATTTTGATTAGGCTGGACATTGGAAGTCCTTTACAGAAAACCCCTTGCTGATATGATCACCCATTGGCACGAGTAGCAATAATATTTTTTAAGATGTCCAAGCAAAACACTTTTGTTGAGGACCTACCAGAGATCATAAAAAGTCTTCCAATGAAAATCAATATGACTTTCTGTTCAGAAGTAGCAATAACAAAGTTTTCAAGATGGCTGTCAAGGTGACATATATGACATCAGATCACCACTAGTTGCATTTAGGATGAAGTAGACATCAATCAGGAGGAACAACATTTTTAAGATGACTACAGTGGTAGACACTGGATTTCTCAACAGCTCCAGTTTCATGTAGGACCAACTAGGGATGAATATGTGTGTGTCAAGTTTGAAGGCAATCCTCCAAACACTTTAGGTGGATTAATGATAATAGACTTGTGTTAGAAGAGGGTTAGATGAATAGTGTTATGGTCTATGGCCAGTAAAACCATTTAAACTGAAGTCTCACTCACTATATCACACCCTCACTTATTCTGTGGTCAATTTATATGGACATTGTTACTTGTGCATTATTGAGGGAGAGGTGTATTTAGGATCTCTATGCTTTCAAATTATAAAAAGAACAATAATTGAGTATTTAACAATAATTAACTCCAAATTCTTAGATCTCTTAAGACTTCATATGTCTCTTAATTTCTGGTCATTAAACAGTGATATTACCTTCCAGACTTGATTGACCCTGGACTTGGAGGTGGGGGAATGGAAGGGGGTGGGGGTACAGGTGTTCGAATTATCTGTAAAACAAGTTTAATCAAACTATATTAAAGCTAGAAAGTAAGAGCTACTTTTAATTCCCAGTGAGAATCCAAACTGTTCAGCTATCTATGGAAACCAAATAATATTTCCAAATACATGTACAATGACAAGTTCCCCTCTTGCAAAAATAACTAGGCTCATTATTTAATTACATTACGAAGATTAAGTGAATTTAGCTACATAAGAATATGATTACAGGTCAAAATGATTGCTCCAGCTAATAATGTATATAGTTAAATCTGTTGAATATCAGTCATAAATATATACTATTGGTTGTTAAATATAGATAGCTCAACAGTTAACACTAAAATACAGGTGTTTAATATAGACAGCTCAGCTGTTAATACTAAAATAAAGCTGTTGTTAAATATAGACAGCTCGGCTATTAATAAAAAATATGGCAATGATTCTAGGTATGATAAAAGTATCTGAATCAGAAAAAGTTATTAATCTAAGAAACAACTTAAAATCAAGGCATCAAATAGTGAGAGAAAAAAATCTTCAAAAACCTGGCCAACTAATCAGATCTAGCATTAAATATACAACTACATTTTTTTTTCTTGCAAAGACTTAAGAAATAAAAATGAAACTTGTAATGTGCAGATATTTTTTAATACTGTGGAAGTCAGTGAGATATTATTTGATTAGTAGTGCTCGCATTCACCAAAACAACCTCATTGGCAAGGTAATGAAGTACGGTACAAAACTTGTAAAAGCCAACAAATAGCAAAATTCAGCCATAATCACAAAAGTTTTCATGCATTTTCAGTGACAGATATCTAATATTATGTGATGTTTATAAATGTTTTGTGTTTGTTTTTGCTATATAAAAATAATTAATTCTGCTTGAAATTTACACGACAATGAGCGATTCAAACTATGAGCAAACGTTTTTAGATGAGGTGATTGTGAAGAATGCAAGCATAAAAATATGTTTAGATGACCTTACTGCACTAATGGATGATAAACTTGTCTAATCTAAAGGTTTGTTCTATTTTTTGATGCAGAATTGCTACAAACTTTCAATTTTCCACCACGATCACACAATTTTTATTTTAATGAAAACAGTTATTCCAAATTTTAATATATGAATAAAAAGTTTAGTGTGAATTACTGAAAACTTCAATTTGGAAAAAAAAAAAAATTATCTAGAAAGTTTATCTGAGTTACCGGCTGTATTTAATATCCATAAGCCAAATATTTTTGATAATCTTTATTTGCATGTCAGACACTGAAAATAATTTATTTACATGACTACTATCATTTTTATTTCTTATTTTTGTCAGCAGTAAAGCCATCTGCAGTCATATATATATATATATATATATATATATATATATATATATATATATATATATATATATATATATTGTTATTTTATATTAAAAACATATAGTGCTTGAACAAAATCATGTTGACGCAAAATAACTGTTAACAAACATCTTTGTATAACTATATTTTGCACAAACTGATTCTAAAGTGAGATAACTCTAGCCTGTTGCTTGCATGTACTAGTTATATTAAAACCTGTATATCAATTAAAAACAAGAGATCAATGTGGCCTTGAAATCATTCATATTGCTGGCATCTGCATTATAGGAAAATGCAAGAGCAGTTGGCCATGAAAACTGGGGCCAGTTGGAAGTTTTCTGAAGAAATATTATTCCACATTCTTGAAACCACAAGTTAAAAAACCCCAATTGTTTCAAGGTTACTCTACATTTTGAATCTTTGTTCATATCTAATGCCACATCAGCATGTGTCCAACAGTGAAAGCCCTTTATGTTGGATTGCTTTCTGTCAAATGTATAAAACTCTGTAGAGCATTTTCTGTGAAGCCTTAAAAGATTTGTATAATATTAGTATTGGTGGCAACATCTGATAGATGATCTTAACTGAAAGCTGATTTTACCTCAATGGATTCTATCAAATAATCCTTTATGCCAGGATGAAAGCCCTTAATACCAGGAAACTCTCTGCCAAGCTCTGTCAAATGTCTTGTGGTTATTAAGAAGTTTAAAATAGCAAATGTTGATGGCTGTATGACAAATGACACACAAGTAATCAGACATAACTGATGCTGGACAATACCATAAAACCACTTGGCCTTAAATCCATAGGAACTAATCAAGTGGTTTCTATATTCCTATTTAACCATTTATGATGGGAACCCAACCAAAAACTGCATGGACCTAAATCTTCCATCATTTATGATGGGAACCCAACCAAAAACTGCATGGACCTAAATCTTCCATCATTTAATGGACTGAGTCCATGCTCTTTAGTGGAAGTCTCATGTATGATGGACAACACAGGCTCTTATTACACACAAGCAAATATGATAAAATGATTATAAATGATAAGCAATTATACTCTAGTATCAGTTAGTGTCAATTTAGCTAGTTCTCACTAATCTTCAGATTTACTTCCTCTGCAAAATGTTTTTTTTTTTTATTAGCCATCTTGAGAGTCAATTTTCAAAGCCGTTTTATTAAAGGATTTTCAGATGGGAAAATGCAAGTACTGTATATTGAGCAACAGAAATACAAAATAACTGGGATATATATTTGGCTTCAAAGAAAAAAATACAGGGCTGCATGACAAACTGAATCATTCAGTGCAGAGTCCATTTTTGTCTATTTCATAGGGAAGGTAGACCTGTAAGATGGCTGTGGCAATAAATCTGAAGGATAATGAAATCATTTAGGAACTTAGTCCCAGTCCTTATACCTGACTGGTTTGTGGCCATATGCATCATTTGGTATCTAGATGTACATACAAAAATATGTTCAAAAATTATAAATGTGATACTAATTTAAAAATAAACAAGTCCCAATGCTAATGCAAAGAATTTTGTTTGAAATTCCTACAAATTTTAAAAGCACGAGACAAAAGCAATACAAACTTAAGGAAAACTTTTCTCAATCATCAATGTTTTTTCAAGTTTAAACTTTGATTACACTATTTTTTTCTCATACCTATGCATTTTTGATCCAGTTTGCCCTTGTGGGACAACCACATGGGAAAAATGCATACCACATGAATATACCTGATAACACAACTTGACATCAGCATCCTGCTTTTGACACAAATGATGTCTATTAAAAGCTTCATCCTATTGTAATTTATCCTCTGTACATATGATTTTATACTGAGATCATTAAAAAACAACCTGGTCAATTATATATTTGTTTATAAAAGATAAAGAAATCCCCCCCAATCAAAATTTGTTGTTTGGGTCTAACCAGTACTTATTCCTGAATGCAAATTCTGACTCTTGAATTGGATCTTCCTGTCTTCCTACCTTACACAAGCGCATATGACGCTATTAACATTATTGATGTCTGTGTGTGGACAGGTTATGAAAATCCAACATTACTGGCAAATTCTGTCTTCTATTAGGTACTCTGCCAGTTTTGTTTCAAGAACAAATCTTGTCCTTTGGTTGGAATTTCCTATCTTGTCCAGATGAATATGGAAGACTTTATTTATAGATCCAAATCATTACTTTACAGATGAAGGCTGGACCATTATTATGGACACAAAAGAACAACCTAGTATATCAAAAATTAAAAACAATTATACAATCCATTATAATGTTATTCTAACCCTCATTACCCTATATTTGTAGTTTTATCCTGGAGCTGTTAATGGGTTCAAGATAAGAAAACTTAAAAAATCTGCTACACATGTAACACCAAAAATGACACTGAACTGTACTGAATAATATTCATTGAAAATGCAAAATATTTCAAACTGTTTTAATCAAATATTTACATAAATAAAACCATGGTTTTTATTTTGCCCTCAATTTTGTACCGTACTTCATTAGCAGGCCATTCCTTATCCATCTATCAGCACAACAACACCGTAGAGAGTGAACATAAGAACATGGCAAAATGGCGTTGCAGGATTTACTTACCTGGGGGGTGTGGTACTGGCTGTAATTCTGGGCAGAAATTTGTGCCATAGAGTGAATCTCTGCATCTCTCATGTTGACAATTCTGTAGTACAGATCTGAATCACCATACTGAAAACAACCCAAATTGTGTTGTTACATTTTTGAGGCATCATTATCTGACAAAATGTAACCATCAATAATATCCACCTACCACCCCTTCTCCCTCTGTGAATGAGTAGATGTAATTTTTATCATTTTCAGCTTGTTTTAATTTTATCCTACATGAGAAACAGGGTAAAAGATTTACACCAAATCAAAAAACTATAAAAAAAACCAAACCATCACACAACAGCTAAAAGAGGACTATATTTTCAATTTAGAAATATCATACCCATCTGCCACTACTGACCAAATAAACAAACAAACAATGTATTATTTATTTAAAAAAGTTTTTAATACTCTAGAGCCTTTATATGGAATAATATCTCTAAATTAAATCAAAGAATTTTATAACATATATCCTCTGCACCATATGTATACTAAATGAGAAGAAATCTAAATTGCAACTAATACCACAAGGTCTATCCACCTCCTCCAGTCAGTTTTGTATGTAAATATATGTCTGCATGTGTTATGCAAGAGTTTAATTTTGACTAGTGAAGACTGATAGTAACTTCATCTGTTAGTGTATATGCATGTATAGTTAATTTGTTTGGGTCTACAGCATCTATGTACAGAGAGGCCTTGTTAATCTGGACACCTTCATTTCCAGTGAATATGTCTAGATTATGAGTTTTCCGGATAAAGGAATAATGCATTTTTATTTTATGATGTCATCATACCACATACATGTAAATATATATGCTAGCTGTAAATGTACTGTATATTCAATAAACTAATCAATACATCTAATGACTTGTGTTTATTTCACATTATTACATGTGCTTGTACATACATGTACAGTAAATATAACATACACATACAGTAAATATAACTTTAAACAATTAACACATCACACTTGTACATGTATGTACTGTACCTACATTCACTATGTCAATATGTAACCCTTGTTTGTAAAAAGTACAATGAAGACAAACTGATATCTTGCAGTTAAATGTGTTATGGTATACTAATAAAATGCATTTTTATAAATAGCATTTTACAGCTGTTAGAGTTGTGAATGAGCTGGTAATTGACATCACCATTTTATTCTGAAATAAAGTCCTATACTGTCCACAGCTTAAATCAATCAACTGTATTTATATAGTCAGTAATAGCCATTAATAAATTGTGATTGTTACATACAATTGGTAAATAACAAAGAGGCTTAATGACACACTTAATTTATAAACCATATTTTATGTCAAAAGGATGGATGATTTGATCCCAGTACGTTTATTTAATTATTAACAACCATTGGCAACTAGCTAAAACAGACATCCCTGGTTACAATATAGTCATGCTACTTAGTTTTTCAACACCCATGATCACATGATCAATTAATAACTTTAACATCCCAGCATAATTTGAACATTCAGAGATTGATATATTAAAACACATCCAAATTTGCGTAGGTGGATCTGTTTTATCTGACAGACTGTATTTTCATACATGATTTTTCAAATTTTCTTATTTTTGAACAGATTATTTCCAGACTGTTGAGACAAGCTGTATAGTAATTTTACACTTTGGTTGCTGATTTTAAGTTCCAGATAAAGAACTCGGACTTCTTGATTAACGGAGCAAATTAGAAATTCCATTCCTGTTCAATTACATCAGAATAGCAAAGTTTCCATATAAACAAAGTCCAGATTAAAAAGGTACCTCTGCATATTACTAATGTATATGTGTGAGATGTATAGTGATTGACTGTACTCTGTGTGTGTGTGTGTGTGTGTGTGTATATATATATATATATATATATATATATATATATATATATACACATACATACATACATACATACATACATACATACATACATACATACATACATACATACATATTTGAGGGCTTCAACATAGATTAGTTCTGTTTTGTAACTGAGTTAACCTCATTAAATAGTCTCTATTATTAATATTATCTTTATTATTATTATTATTATTATTATTATTATTATTATTATTATTATTATTATTATTATTATTATTATTATTATTATTATTATTATTATTATTATTATTATTATTATTAATACCTTTGCAATGACCCAAACTTTGAATTTGTTATTACCTTTGGTATCTTCTGAACCTGGCTAGGATGCAGAAAAGGTTTAATTGGTACATTTCTCATTGGAATCCTAAATCTGCCAGCAATCAGTCGAGATGTGTTGTCAAAGAGAGGGATTTTTGTCCAGGCACGTGTGATCAAAGTGTGTTTGTCATGCTCTGCTGCAGGACCCCCAGCAGCCTGCAGCTCCACCACTATACCCAGATCTGGCTCTGGAGGGCACCTGTTTAATATACAAGCAGGTACAGTGGGTCTGACTATAATGAACCTTAGTGTAACAGCCTCTCATAAAACATCAGAATGCATTTCAATTCAGTTCTTATTATTACTGCACAGCTTATTTAATTTGGTTGATGAGAATCATAGCCAATTATGACACATTCTTGCTTGTAAAGTGCCTTCCCTATACGGTTATCCCAACCATAATGTCCCTCAGTGTACCACTGTCCTCTTATAATACAAATATGGTAACTGATCTTATTATATTTGCCAAACATGTACTAAGTTTATTTCAATTATATCTCATAATGTCATGTCACAGAAATGAATGCTATATTTTTTTTAAGTACACTAAGAACACAACTCTATCAATATAAAACCCCTTACTTATTAAATGGGTTTCTTATGGCCCCCAAGAAGAATGCTATATAGAGGGAGAAATGTACATGTACCATCACATGTGACACTTCTAAGGTTTCTCTGAAAACTTAATCAATTGCTACCATGGTATGCTGATTGCAATTTATCATGTTAGAGCTGTTGGGTCTATTGAATGTCTCAAGACAACATTACTTTTAAGACATGCTATTTGTAGATTGGTCATTATCAGGTTAAAGCTGTTGGGTCTATTGAATGTCTCAAGACAACATTTCTTTTAGGACATGCTATTTGTACATTGGTTATTATCATATTAGAGCTGTTGGGTCTATTGAATGTCTCAAGACAGCATTACTTTTAGGACATGTAATTTGTAAATTGGTTATTATCATGTTAGAGCTGTTGGGTCTTTTGAATGTCTCAATACAGCATTACTTTTAGGACATGCTATTTGTACATTGGTTATTATCATGTTAGAGCTGTTGGGTCTATTGAATGTCTCAAGACAGCATTACTTTTAGGACATGCTATTTGTACATTGGTCATTATCAGGTTAGAGCTGTTGGGTCTATTGAATATCTCAATACAGCATTACTTTTAGGACATGCTATTTGTACATTGGTTATTATCATGTTAAAGCTGTTGGGTCTATTGAATGTCTCAAGACAACATTACTTTTAGGACATGCTATTTGTACATTGGTTATTATCATGTTAGAGCTGTTGGGTCTATTGAATGTCTCAAGTCAGCATTACTTTTAGGACATGCAATTTGTAAATTGGTTATTATCATGTTAGAGCTGTTGGGTCTTTTGAATGTCTCAATACAGCATTACTTTTAGGACATGCAATTTGTACATTGGTTATTATCATGTTAGAGCTGTTGGGTCTATTGAATGTCCCAATACAGCATTACTTTTAGGACATGCTATTTGTACATTGGTTATTATCATGTTAGAGCTGTTGGGTCTATTGAATGTCTCAAGACAACATTACTTTTAGGACATGCAATTTGTACATTGGTTATTATCATGTTAGAGCTGTTGGGTCTATTGAATGTCTCAAGACAACATTACTTTTAGGACATGCTATTTGTACATTGGTCATTATCAGGTTAGAGCTGTTGGGTCTATTGAACATCTCAATACAGCATTACTTTTAGGACATGCTATTTGTACATTGGTTATTATCATGTTAAAGCTGTTGGGTCTATTGAATGTCTCAAGACAACATTACTTTTAGGACATGCTATTTGTACATTGGTTATTATCATGTTAGAGCTGTTGGGTCTATTGAATGTCTCAATGCAGCATTACTTTTAGGACATGCAATTTGTACAACGGTCATTATCAGGTTAGAGCTGTTGGGTCTATTGAATGTCTCAATATAGCATAACTTTTAGGACATGCTATTTGTACATTGGTTATTATCATGTTAAAGCTGTTGGGTCTATTGAATGTCTCAAGACAACATTACTTTTAGGACATGCTATTTCTACATTGGTTATTATCATGTTAGAGCTGTTCGGTCTATTGAATGTCTCAAGACAACATTACTTTTAGGACATGCTATTTGTACATTGGTTATTATCATGTTAGAGCTGTTGGGTCTATTGAATGTCTCAAGACAGCATTACTTTTAGGACATGCAATTTGTACATTGGTTATTATCATGTTAGAGCTGTTGGGTCTATTGAATGTCTCAAGACAGCATTACTTTTAGGACATGCAATTTGTACATTGGTTATTATCATGTTAGAGCTGTTGGGTCTATTGAATGTCTCAAGACAGCATTACTTTTAGGACATGCAATTTGTACATTGGTTATTATCATGTTAGAGCTGTTGGGTCTATTGAATGTCTCAAGACAGCATTACTTTTAGGACATGCAATTTGTAAATTGGTTATTATCATGTTAGAGCTGTTGGGTCTATTGAATGTCTCAAGACAGCATTACTTTTAGGACATGCAATTTGTAAATTGGTTATTATCATGTTAGAGCTGTTGGGTCTATTGAATGTCTCAAGACAGCATTACTTTTAGGACATGCAATTTGTACATTGGTTATTATCATGTTAGAGCTGTTGGGTCTATTGAATGTCTCAAGACAGCATTACTTTTAGGACATGCAATTTGTAAATTGGTTATTATCATGTTAGAGCTGTTGGGTCTATTGAATGTCTCAAGACAGCATTGCTTTTAGGACATGCAATTTGTACATTGGTTATTATCATGTTAGAGCTGTTGGGTCTATTGAATGTCTCAAGACAGCATTACTTTTAGGACATGCAATTTGTACATTGGTTATTATCATGTTAGAGCTGTTGGGTCTATTGAATGTCTCAAGACAGCATTACTTTTAGGACATGCAATTGTATTTGTACATTGGTTATTATCATGTTAGAGCTGTTGGGTCTATTGAATGTCTCAAGACAGCATTACTTTTAGGACATGCAATTTGTACATTGGTTATTATCATGTTAGAGCTGTTGGGTCTATTGAATGTCTCAAGACAGCATTACTTTTAGGACATGCTATTTGTACATTGGTCATTATCAGGTTAGAGCTGTTGGGTCTATTGAATGCAAGTGGATCAGCATATGCATGTTTGTGCAAGAGAGAAAAAGAAATGTGCAAACTAATTACAGGTCAGTCAGCACACTGCATTTCAGTCACAAAATAGACAATCAATGATTTTATAAAATAGAAACAATCAATGCAAAGAACTAGCAACATTTATCCACAAATTTCATCTAATTCATGATGCTTAATTAAGATAATTAAAAATAACATCTACCATGCAGGAGATATGACGAAATAAGGTGATCTTGTAAATGACACTTTCAATCCTTGTTCAATCAGAATGTAAAATGCAATGATTCATCCCCTTAGATATGGGTCTACTCACACTAACTAATAAAACACATACAACAAACATAGCAATAACAGTATTTGCATATTTCTCATGCAACTTGATGCTCTTAACCATCTTGAGAAGGACTGTCAGTAATAGGTGTTGTCCATTTGTGTTTGGAAATGTTGACTGCATTTCTGCATTTCCTGTATACTGATTGCAGAAAGATATAGACTTGGCATATATCTATATATATATATATATATATATATATATATATATATATATATATATATATATATATATATATATATATATATATATATATATATATATATATATATATATATAAACATACACACACACACAGATATTTATGCCATTCTCATTCAGGATAAGATAACAAAAAAAATTTCAAACCTGTTAGTTGTCAGTGATTTAAAATAATCTATGCAGTCAATTCAGGCATGACTCATCTTGGTCAACATGCCCTTTGTTTTGCACTGCTTTAATCCCTTCATATTACCAATTTTCAAAGTGTAAGACATTATAGTGTTATCTTTAAAACAGACAAAATCATACAATTTACAGTGCAAGGAAAATAACATCTAGAACAAGTCCAGTGGGGGAGTGGGGTTGAATACTAACTAAATCTATTACATTTTATTTCTTGCAGATGCAAAATATCTTCCTGGGCCACAGGTACATGTTTTTGTTAGTGCAGTTTGAAATCTGCTCCCTTGCTGAGTCTGTGCTAATTTTATGTATTTTATTGGCAAGTTCAGTCACTGATTAATGTCTCAAGAAAAAAGAGACATTCCAAATTTGCTCCCTATGTACCATTTAGTTACTGTACTGTCATCTCACCTATGTCTGCATGGGTTCAAGTCTCGGGATTAGCCAATGTGGGTATGTGAGAAAGTAGCTTCTCATCTCTCGGTGGTTCTTTCTGGGTTTTCCTGGGTTCTTCCCCCACCATTTATACTGGCTGCCATGTATATCCAATCTTGTGAAGATAAATGGAAATAAACCAAAGAACAACAACAGCCATTTTGTGCTATATTTTTCTTCTGCTTTGACAATACTTCCTGTGTGCGAATTCAATGCAACATATTTCACTTCTTGACACACCAGAAGTGTAGCCACCAAATTAGACTCAAGCAAACAAGATATGAATCGACAGAGCAACTTTGCGTAAAAGTAAGTGAAGTAATTCATTATACAAAGAACACATTTGAAATTTACCCTTTATTCTGAGCATGCAGTTGGGATAAGATAATTAGTATTGGAGTGTGTACAAAATCTGTAGCTGCTGTCATCACAAATGAAAGAATGAAACCTGTCTTACTTATCACTAACACTGGTGAAACAACCATGTAGACGGAAAAAGGAGGCTAATTATTATAAAGCTTCTAAAATGTGATAAAATATAGATATTCATATCTGTACATGACACTACACTCACTGATTCTGATTTTTCAAATAACAGTATACTAAAAATACTTACTTTGGAACTGGCTGTTTAGCTCCTATAAGTGCATTGCAGAAGCCATAGGAAAAGTTGCCAGAGCGTGATGCTGGCTCTGTATACACGGTAGGTAGTACTGTTGGTTCTCCCATCACTGCGGAGGAGCTGTGGAGGCCCACAATCAGTCGGGTTGCTGTTATAGTTGGCTCCAAATTCAAAACGAAGTCATAGAAAATCACAAACCCAGCACTGAAACAGATAGGAGTAGGTTACATGTAAAGAGGTTATGACACAGAAGACAACAAAAAAAGGATCACCTGAATCATTCAGAACATCTTCCTCCCCTTGAAAGAAAACAAATACAGGTGTCTTTCCAAAGGAAGAAAATGACAATGTAATTAGAATGCAACTGCCATGTGTATCCCTGGTCTGACAAAAATAAATCTAAATGATTACAAATAATAAATTAAATTAACTCATTAAAAGACAATGATGAAGCAGTCACTTTTCATATTAAAGATTCTTTTGGCAAAAAATATCAATAATTCTGACTGCAATATTTTCTGTACATGACATAACCTCATTAATTTATCTGCTTTGATATAAGGAGTATATACTTTTATCACAAATGAATGGTTAAGGTTGATCACAATGTATACTGTGTAGCTATTCATTTGAGCCCTTGTGTACATAATAATTTTGATGATTTCTACATCTATGAAATGGTGACCAAATTATTTGCTAAATAACATACCATACTGAAAAGAAATTATTAAAACATTACAAGATAATGGCTTCCCACTCCTTGCATTGTATATACTAGTAAAAGTATGGAAGAAAACAGTTACCCATTCTTTGTATTTTAATTAGTAGTATTGTACATAAGATAAGAGTTAAATTCACTATATAAAAGATAACAGTTGAATACTTTGTATTTATACAGAAGTGCAGAATAAAGACCTATGATGCTAGTTATGCAGACAGAATGAAACACTTTGTCAAGATTACTGGCTCAAGCATTCAATATAGGTCACTGTTCAAATTTACAAATGTGACTACCTTTTGTAGAAATTTTAACAAGAGTAACACAGATGTTATATTATATACTTACCTGTGGTTACCAGCATTGTGTGTAAGCACAAGCAGGCCATGTTTGACTTTGAGTATCATTAACTAGGTTACAGTGACCATAATTTAAACTTTTAATTCTATAAAGGATACATTCCTTCCTTAAGCTCGGTCACAAATTTTCTTCAGCTACAGTAAAAAGCCAATTCTGTGGCAAAACAACACCATTTTATTTTACATATTGATAGGTAAAATAAAATTACTTATTACATTATATTTGCATTTGTATGTGGGTACACAATGTGCAGAAATATATATAATGGAGGTATTTATTACAGTAAAATAATAAAAGTGCATCCTTGTTTTTTTATGTCTCTTATAATCACCACATGTACATTTGGATGTCTTTCTGCCACTGAATTCAGTCATTGTAAATATCAGCACAATAAAAACGATCAATCAATCAGCATATTTTACAACTGTTTGAAGTAGGACTGGTCAGTCCTTGAACATACCACTTGCCCAGGACTTTAGTCATTTTTATACATTCATGTATACATTGTAACAGTGATCTACTGAGACTGCTGCAGCATTTTGTTGTAACCATGTGTCTGAACCAGACAAGTATAACAAGCACAGTTCTTACACTGCAGCTTTTAAATTTACTGGGAGAGGGGTTTTTATTAGGGAATATATGGTGGTAAGGCAATGGTAATTAAGAGGGAAGTTCATAATCCAATTATTCGGAAATGGTGAAAAGAATTAATTGTTGAACTTTCTCTTATTTCCTTTGGACTAATTTTCTAAACATGTGAACCAGAGAATCTGAAGCTTTTTGGGAACAGTTCATTATTTGGTTTTGGAAAAAAGAAAATGGTTACCTGAAGTAGACCTTAAATTTGCATTGCTCTCTTACGTGAAATGACTGCTGCTGAAACTGTCATTCAGTCTGTGTTATTTAAAACTTTCAACACAAGTTTAGCCTTTTTCAGAAGATTCTTTTTTTAACTGTTAGAATGTTGATATCAGTTTTGTTGTGAATGTTGTCAATTTTATCAATGATAAGTTTACATCCTCTTTTGGGGAGCCCTGGGTGGCCAAGTGGTCAAAGGTATTTGCCTGTAGAGATCACTGACATATCACTTGTCTGTTGCGGTTTATCATCTTGGCACAGTCAATGTGGATATGTGAGAAAGCTTGCTTGCTGCTTCCTGAGGGTCAGTGGTTCTTCCCAGCATTTTCCTGGGTTCTTCCTAAACCAAATATACTGGCTGCCATATACAGGCTATCATGCGATGCAAAATGACATCAAACCTACAAAACATAAAACACAACCATGCTACTTCTTTTTGGCAGACGTGTTTTCCCAGACAACACTGCAATAATGTCAGTATGTTTGAATATAATTTATATAGTATATCATCCAAACTGCACTAACAAGTATGATTTCATTTTATATAAATGCAACAAAGAACTTATTTCAATGAAGCCAGCATATGTTTATTCTACTTCAAATTTTGATCAACCTTTGCTCCCAGAATTTCATCCTAGGTTAATATATTTTGCCATTTACCGATATCATTCTGTTTTGGACTTGTAGCATTTTCTTGTTTTGCTGTCCTTTCTTTTAGCTGTAATCTTTAAAAGCTTGATTTTTTTCAGCATTTCTCTTTACATTGTTTATTTACACCAAGAATTTAATTTACCCAGAGCCAGCAGTAAAGATATATGTACTTCTAGGTCTGATTTGGATTGATTAAAAGCAGATGGAGTTGTGTCATCTGCACACAAATCAATGGATAAAATACACTTGTCAATTTTCAAATCATGAACAGAAGGGAACTAAGTGCACTCAGTATATACCCATGTGGAAATCTACATGTTACCATCACCTTTTGAAAAATGTTCTCACTTAATCAAAATATATTTGTAATATACAAGGTAAACCATTTTGTTGCTGCTGAAGCAAATTTATATATCTTAAATTTTATTGAAATCAATATTATGATTTACAAGGTCAAAATCATTCCAAAGGTCAACAAAATGCATTTGTCCAAAATGAAGATTGAGGCTGCCTTACATGTGATTTTCATGAATTGAATTGATTTTTGTGGAACATGTTGTGGTTTAATAAATATGGAACATCATAAATTTAGTTGTTTTACATCTTCTTTGTTCCAAGATTTATGAATGGGAGTAACTTAGCTTTGGGGTGGGTATAACTGAGGAGAATATGCTATTTTCTGTATTTTGAGGTTAACTATGAAGATGGTTTTTTATGTTTTGAGGAAATGCCTGGGGTATACACTTATTTCTTGTTTGAAAGTAAATTTTAAGAAGATGCTGTTTCCATGTTTTGGGGAAATGCTTGGGGTATACACTTATTTCTTGTTTGAAAGTAAATTTTAAGAAGATGCTGTTTCCATGTTTTGGGGAAATGCTTGGGGTATACACTTATTTCTTGTTTGAAAGTAAATTTTAAGAAGATGCTGTTTCCATGTTTTGGGGAAATGCTTGGGGTATACACTTATTTCTTGTTTGAAAGAAAATTTTAAGAAGATGCTGTTTCCATGTTTGGGGGAAATGCTTGGGGTATACACTTATTTCTTGTTTGAAAGTAAATTTTAAGAAGATGCTGTTTCCATGTTTTGGGGAAATGCTTGGGGTATACACTTATTTCTTGTTTGAAAGAAAATTTTAAGAAGATGCTGTTTCCATGTTTTGGGGAAATGCTTGGGGTATACACTTATTTCTTGTTTGAAAGAAAATTTTAAGAAGATGCTGTTTCCATGTTTTGAAGAAAACTGAGTAGAATATGCTCAATTTAAATACATAACTTGTACTTTCACAAGCAATAGCAGTCATAGCTCTCAATTGTGTCACTAGTTTGGAGGAATTTGAAAATTTTATTAGCTTTGAAACTTTGATTTCCAAAGAAAGATTTTCTGAGCATCCAACTAAGTTCATTATTTTTGGAATACATAATAAGTTCCTTAATTTTTCAATCAACATTGACATAACATGTATTATAAGTATTTGCAATTCCTCATCTTGATTCATGATCTGAACTTCATTTTGTTGCTTAAGGTTTGGAGATTTGTTAATGCTTTCGCTTAGTTCCTTTAAAATGTTCCAAACTGAATTAGTCTCTTATGTATGGCAAAGGTGTAGTGATCAAAGATTCATTTTACTCATTATTCTCCAGGTCTTCCAAATAAAATCAATATATGTCATTGTGTGATAAACTGAATCTTACATGTGTGGACACTGCTTATTTTACATGAAATGTATTAAACTTGTAGATCCCCAAATATTTCACCATTTTCAAACATTTAAATACAGTATTTTTTTTCAAAATATCAGTCATATTCAACCTCATCTACTGATTGGTTTGAAAAACATATTTTATACCTATCCAACAATGAGGTAGTACTGCATTAGGTTACAACAATAAAATTTAAATAGTACCAATACTCAAAAATTGCAACAATGCTCCAACTTTGTTAGTAATTAAAATATCTGTGTCATTGTTTACAAAGTACAAAATAAAGAAAAAAAACCCCAGTAGAATAGGAACATGGGTTGCATAAATGTTTCTTTTTACAGCTGTGTGGAATATTTTTATGGACACCCATACATTGATGACCAACAGTCAAGAGGATTATTAAAAACAATGCATTGTAAGATAACTCTGATTCCAGCTTTCTAACTGAAGTAGCCCTACCAAGATGAGTGAGATGACTACCATGGCTGGAGTAGCCCTACCAAGATGAGTGAGATGACTACCATGGCTGGAGTAGCTTTACCAAGATGAGTAAGATGACTACCATGGCTGGAGTAGCCCTACCAAGATGAGTGAGATGACTACCATGGCTGGAGTAACCCTACCAAGATGACAGAGATGACTACTATGACTGGAGTAGCCCTACCAAGATGAGTGAGATGACTACCATGGCTGGAGTAGCCCTACCAAGATGAGTGAGATGACTACTATGACTGGAGTAGCCCTACCAAGATGAGTGAGATGACTACCATGGCTGGAGTAGCCCTACCAAGATGAGTGAGATGACTACCATGGCTGGAGTAGCCCTACCAAGATGAGTGAGATGACTACCATGGCTGGAGTAGCCCTACCAAGATGAGTGAGATGACTACCATGACTGGAGTAGCCCTACCAAGATGAGTGAGATGACTACCATGACTGGAGTAGCCCTACCAAGATGAGTGAGATGACTACCATAGCTGGAGTAGCCCTACCAAGATGAGTGAGATGAGTACCATGGCTGGAGTAGCCCTACCAAGATGAGTGAGATGACTACCATGGCTGGAGTAGCCCTACCAAGATGAGTGAGATGACTACCATGGCTGGAGTAGCCCTACCAAGATGAGTGAGATGACTACCATGACTGGAGTAGCCCTACCAAGATGAGTGAGATGACTACCATGACTGGAGTAGCCCTACCAAGATGAGTGAGTTGACTACCATGGCTGGAGTAGCCCTACCAAGATGAGTGAGATGACTAATATGACTGGAGTAGCCCTACCAAGATGAGTGAGATGACTACCATGGCTGGAGTAGCCCTACCAAGATGAGTGAGATGACTACCATGGCTGGAGTAACCCT
This sequence comes from Potamilus streckersoni, assembly GCA_016746295.1. NCBI lineage: Eukaryota > Metazoa > Mollusca > Bivalvia > Unionida > Unionidae > Potamilus > Potamilus streckersoni. Next base: position 185,788 of record JAEAOA010000747.1, on the reverse strand, counting down.
ACCAAGATGAGTGAGATGACTACCATGACTGGAGTAGCCCTACCAAGATGAGATGACTACCATGGCTGGAGTAGCCCTACCAAGATGAAGGAGATGACTACCATGGCTGGAGTAGCCCTACCAAGATGAGTGAGATGACTACCATGGCTGGAGTAGCCTACCAAGATGAGTGAGATGACTACCATGACTGGAGTAGCCCTACCAAGATGAGTGAGATGACTACCATGACTGGAGTAGCCGTACCAAGATGAGTGAGATGACTACTATGACTGGAGTAGCCCTATCAAGATGAGTGAGATGAGTACCATGGCTGGAGTAGCCCTACCAAGATGAGTGAGATGACTACCATGGCTGGAGTAGCCCTACCAAGATGAGTGAGATGACTACCATGACTGGAGTAGCCCTACTAAGATGAGTGAGATGACTACTATGACTGGAGTAGTCCTAATAAGATGAGTGAAATGACTACCATGGCTGGAGTAGCCCTACCAAGATGAGTGAGATGAGTACCATGACTGGAGTAGCTCTACTAAGATGAGTGAGATGACTACTATGACTGGAGTAGTCCTAATAAGAAGAGTGAAATGACTACCATGGCTGGAGTAGCCCTACCAAGATGAGTGAGGTCAGTACCATGACTGGAGTAGCCCTACTAAGATGAGTGAGATGACTACTATGACTGGAGTAGTCCTAAAAAGAAGAGTGAAATGACTACCATGGCTGGAGTAGCCCTACCAAGATGAGTGAGGTGATTACCATGACTGGAGTAGCCCTACTAAGATGAGTGAGATGACTACTATGACTGGAGTAGTCCTAATAAGATGAGTGAAATGACTACCATGGCTGGAGTAGCCCTCTCAAGATGAGTGAGGTGAGTACTATGACTGGAGTAGCCCTACCAAGATGAGTGAGATGACTACCATGACTGGAGTACTAAGATGAGTGAGGTGACTACCATGACTAGAAAAGCCATACTAAGATGAGTGAAATGACTACCATGACTGGAGAAGCCCTACCAAGATGGGTGAGATGACTACCATGGCTGGAGTAGCCCTACTAAGATGAGTGAGATGACTACCATGGCTGGAGTAGCCCTACCAAGATGAGTGAGATGACTACCATGACTGGAGTAGCCCTACTAAGATGAGTGAGATGACTACCATGGCTGGAGTAGCCCTACCAAGATGAGTGAGATGACTACCATGGCTGGAGTAGCCCTACCAAGATGAGATGACTACCATGACTGGAGTAGCCCTACCAAGATGAGTGAGATGACTACTATGACTGGAGTAGCCCTACCAAGATGAGTGAGTTGACTACCATGACTGGAGTAGCCCTACCAAGATGAGTGAGATGACTATGATGGATGGAGTAGCCCTACCAAGATGAGTGAGATGACTACCATGGCTGGAGTAACCCTACCAAGATGAGTGAGATGACTACCATGACTGGAGTAGCCCTACCAAGATGAGATGACTACCATGGCTGGAGTAGCCCTACCAAGATGAGTGAGATGACTACCATGGCTAGAGTAGCCCTACCAAGATGAGTGAGATGACTACCATGGCTGGAGTAGCCCTACCAAGATGAGTGAGATGACTACCATGGCTGGAGTAGCCCTACCAAGATGAGTGAGATGAGTACCATGACTGGAGTAGCCCTACCAAGATGAGTGAGATGACTACCATGACTGGAGTAGCCCTACCAAGATGAGTGAGATGACTACCATGGCTGGAGTAGCCCTACCAAGATGAGTGAGATGAGTACCATGGCTGGAGTAGCCCTACCAAGATGAGTGAGATGACTACCATGGCTGGAGTAGCCCTACCAAGATGAGTGAGATGACTACCATGACTGGAGTAGCCCTACTAAGATGAGTGAGATGACTACTATGACTAGAGTAGTCCTAATAAGATGAGTGAAATGACTACCATGGCTGGAGTAGCCCTACCAAGATGAGTGAGATGAGTACCATGACTGGAGTAGCTCTACTAAGATGAGTGAGATGACTACTATGACTGGAGTAGTCCTAAAAAGAAGAGTGAAATGACTACCATGGCTGGAGTAGCCCTACCAAGATGAGTGAGGTCAGTACCATGACTGGAGTAGCCCTACTAAGATGAGTGAGATGACTACTATGACTGGAGTAGTCCTAATAAAAAGAGTGAAATGACTACCATGGCTGGAGTAGCCCTACCAAGATGAGTGAGGTGATTACCATGACTGGAGTAGCCCTACTAAGATGAGTGAGATGACTACTATGACTGGAGTAGTACTAATAAGATGAGTGAAATGACTACCATGGCTGGAGTAGCCCTACCAAGAAGAGTGAGGTGAGTACTATGACTGGAGTAGCCCTACCAAGATGAGTGAGATGACTACCATGACTGGAGTACTAAGATGAGTGAGGTGACTACCATGACTAGAAAAGCCATACTAAGATGAGTGAAATGACTACCATGACTGGAGAAGCCCTACCAAGATGAGTGAGATGACTACCATGGCTGGAGTAGCCCTACTAAGATGAGTGAGATGACTACTATGGCTGGAGTAGCCCTACCAAGATGAATGAGATGACTACCATGACTGGAGTAGCCCTACTAAGATGAGTGAGATGACTACCATGGCTAGAGTAGCCCTACCAAGATGAGTGAGTTGACTACCATGACTGGAGTAGCCCTACTAAGATTAGTGAGATGACTACCATGACTGGAGTAGCCCTACTAAGATGAGTGAGATGACTACCATGGCTGGAGTAGCCCTACCAAGATGAGTGAGATGACTACCATGGCTGGAGTAGCCCTACCAAGAAGAGTGAGGTGATTACCATGACTGGAGTAGCCCTACTAAGATGAGTGAGGTGAGTACCATGACTGGAGTAGCCCTACCAAGATGAGTGAGATGACTACCATGGCTGGAGTAGCCCTACCAAGATGAGTGAGGTGATTACCATGACTGGAGTAGCCCTACTAAGATGAGTGAGATAACTACCATGACTGGAGTAGCCCTACTAAGAAGAGTGAGATGACTACCATGACTAGAGTAGCCCTACTAAGATGAGTGAGGTGAGTACCATGACTCCTATCTCAGATCAGCAATGATTTCATTGAAGATCAGCTACTGGCTGTAGCAAGACTCATCTAGAGACAGTGACTCTGAATGAAAGGACCTGATGGTCCAGATTTCTCAATTTTTATTCTATGGTACTTATTCCATTACCCTATAATCAAGTATCTTCAATTATTCATGCAACACTTTGTTTCAAAGGTAACAAAGGTACCATGACTGGAGAAGCCCTACCAAGATGAGTGAAATGACTACCATGACTGGAGTAGCCCTACTAAGATGAGTGAGATGACTACCATGGCTGGAGTAGCCCTACCAAGATGAGTGAGATGACTACCATGACTGGAGTAGCCCTACCAAGATGAGTAAGTTGACTACCATGGCTGGAGTAGCCCTACTAAGATGAGTGAGGTGAGTACCATGACTGGAGTAGCCCTACCAAGATGAGTGAGATGACTACCATGGCTGGAGTAGCCCTACCAAGATGAGTGAGGTGATTACCATGACTGGAGTAGCCCTACTAAGATGAGTGAGATAACTACCATGACTAGAGTAGCCCTACTAAGATGAGTGAGGTGAGTACCATGACTCCTATCTCAGATCAGCAATGATTTCATTGAAGATCAGCTACTGGCTGTAGCAAGACTCATCTAGAGACAGTGACTCTGAATGAAAGGACCTGATGGTCCAGATTTCTCAATTTTTATGCTATGGTACTTATTCCATTACCCTATAATCAAGTATCTTCAATTATTCATGCAACACTTTGTTTCAAAGGTAACAAAAAAAAACCCATCATGCCAAACATTTTAAGTATAAAAAAGCACCTATACACACTTGACACATGTATAAAATTTGGTTGAAAAGTTTTTAAAGAGTTAAAATTCAGAAAGAAACAAGAGTCCCTTGAAAAGATTAGTGATCTCCTGGGCAAAAAGACATACTAGGAATTCAATATAAGATCATTTTTATCCTTTAACTGTAAAGTAGTGGAACCATCTCTTCAGTGATAACAAGATTTTTTTAATTATCTACTATGGTACACATACTGGATGTCAGCTTGGCTCCATTTTCATTTATGACAAAGTAGACATCATTCAAAGCCTTTTGGTAAAAATACCATGTCTAATGACCATCCATTCAATGGCAGTAGTAACAACAATATTGTAAAGACAGTCTCATGACAGTCATATGGTATGTATGACTGGCACCATTTTCATTTAGGATATCATAAAAACCCCATCATAATGATCACCCATTCTGTGGGAGAAGTGACAAGATTTTTATAAGTCAACATGGCAGCCATAATGGCTCTACAATTAACATCATTTTCATTTTGGACTAACTAGTTATCAAAAGAATTCTAGTAAAAATCCTATTTTGGTAATGCCATACATTTAAATAACACATAATACACAGGTTTATTAGACACTTTATTGTACATATAAAAAAGTCTTTTTGGCATAATGGGGGTAAATCCTGTCACAGCACACTGCACCAGCCCAGCTCTGAATTGTTCTAAAGGATACCTCAGAACAGGAGGCATGTGGGAGTTTGTAGGGTTGTAAAGAGTGTCCAACACCTGTATGTGGAGTTGCAAGGGGCTGATATGAGGTATATAGGAACAATGATAACCAAAACTCGACAAGTCTGATCCTGAGGATACTATGATAACAAACATCAGCTGATACTCCATATATGCACTGTAGGAAGTAGATATGAAGTATATGGGCATAATAGTAGTACATTTAAGTACTGACACAAATTGGGGTTTAAAAGCAAAGTTTTTGAATGAAAGAAAACTTGGCAATGGCCCAAATGAAGTGAAAGTAGCACTGTGACTCTGGAGCAGTGTGACTGTAACAGAAAGGCCCCCAATTTGAAGTAAGGTAAGGATCTATAAGGGGAATAATGCCTGGAAATGCATGAAATATATTTGAATTGCATAATAAAGCCTGATGTACATGAAGGTAGGAATGTTAGATACATGTTTTCGATAGTCAGTTAGGAATTCACATGTGCACTAATAGATGATATAGTGAAATGACAGTGTAGCATAGATATAGTATTACATTTAGAGATAATCTGAGATAACAATATTTTTAAGATATGACTTTCCATTCATAAGGAGTAACAAGATTTTCAAGATGACTGCTATGGTGGTCATATTGGATATAGCATTAGCATAATTTTTATTTAAGACCAACAAGACATCATAAGTAGTCTTACATCAATATGACTTTCTGTTCAAGTAGAGTTGTGATAAAAGATTTCTAAGATGCCTACCATTTTTGGGCAATATTCGATATCAGAATGGCACCATTTTTATTTGTGACCATCTAGACATCACAAAAAGTCTTTCAGTGAAAACCCCATGTTAATATTACCATCCATTAAGGAGATGTAGCAAAAACAAAATTTTCAAGATGGCTGCCATGGTGGCCATATTGGACATCAGATTGGTACCATTTTCATCTAGGACCAACTAGACATCATAAAAAGTCTTTCAATGAAAACCTAGTGTTGATATGGTCCACCAGTCATGAGGAATAGCAAAAACAAGAGCCTCAAGATGGCTACTGTGACCAACATGACAATGGGATGAATGAGTTTGTAAAGTTTCTCATTGCTATTATCCAAGTAGTTTACAAGGAGTAGAAATAATAAACTTGTGACACATAAGAAGCCACAAAAATTGCATCACTGTATGATTATGAAACACCAGAAAGTACACTGCAATGTCCTTTGTATTGTCAGATATTTTGTTTATATCTGAGTTTGTTATAAATGGAGTTTACAATAATAAGGTGTTCAAAATGGCCACCATGACTAGCCACAATGAATGTGTGTGTGTGTGTGTGTGTGTGTGTGTGTGTGTGTGTGTGTGTGTGTGTGTGTGTGTGTTTGGCTTCATAACTATCTTGATTTCTTCAAAGAATAGTAGTGATACAGTAATAAGAAATTCCCTATTAATAGGTAAAATTGAGATGGATTAGAAACACATGTCCAGTATAGACAAAAAATGAGTTATGTTGAAAGGTTTATTTTTTCAAAAGTTAGTTTGAAAAACAAAACTGCATATACAGTAAATTTTATTACATACCACAATATAATTCATAATCATCACAAAATTTTAGCAACAAAGTTAAAAAATAATATGGTGGCTCTAGGTTCTCTTCAAATGTGTCCTCATTTTCAAAATAATTCTAAGCTGAATGCAGACTAATAGCACTGATTTTAAAATCAAAATTTCTAGCATAATTTTACCTTAATTACTGTTCAAATTGTCGATGTAGATTTTCAATAAAATTTCATTAAATTTTCATCTAATATTTTTAAGTCTCAGAAAAGAGACCAAATATTACTTGTAGACCTCCATTCTTGTATGCACAACATTTTTAAAACATTCATCCAGAGTTCATTTTTCATATAAAGTTCAAAGAGACAAAACTGCACCATCTACTCATCTTGGGAAATTAAAACTACACATTGTTGTTCTTTTATTACAACAAAACTTGTTTCAAGGTCTGGTCTGCTGAAAGAAGAATTTAGTCTATCAAGACAGATGGTCTCTGATATTTTAGGACATGAAGTCACTGATCTTTCAATGTTTCACAAGACAGTTGGTCTCTTTTGATCCAGTTTTGCTATACACATATAAACCTTTTTCAGGACCTTTGCCTCCAGCCATTCCCTATGTATTGGTAAAATGGGTGAGGGATAAAAGTAAATTAGGGAGAGAGAGAGTTTTTCTTGGGTAAGCAATAAAGAAGCAATCTTTCAACCTGAATGTGTTGAATTGCATGTATGTATGTATGTATGTATGTATGTATGTATGTATGTATGTATGTATGTATGTATGTATGTATGTATGTATGTATGTATGTATGTAAGTATGTATGCATGCATGCATGCATGCATGCATGCATGCATGAATGTATGTATGTATGTATGTATGTATGTATGTATGTATGTATGTATGTATGTATGTATGTATGTATGTATGTATGTATGTATGTATGTATGTATGTATGTATGTATATGATCTCTAAATATATTGCCTTAAAGATTATATGAATGGGTTGGTTTATCATTTAAAATCTGGCACAGCTGTGGCCACACCAGCCAAATTGCCAATGAAGGCTTTGTTCTTTGATGACCTAAGGGATTTTATGATGAGCAAGAGTTAAAGTCATAGTGTAATATTAGACAAGGCATGATGAATTCAATAAACTGTTACCATTATCAAGTTTCACATCAGCAACAAGTGTGAAGGAAATTTTTTAAAAAATAAACATCGAACATCATAGACAGCTAAATAAACTTGGATATCTCACTGATATAATAGATACCAGTGACATTGTTAGGAAAGGGGTCATGACCTTGTTAAAATGCTGTGTCAGCATTCAGATACCGGGTTGGTCTAAGATAATAGATAGCCAAATAACATAAATAAGCATATACCCTGATCTGCCATTGTAAAACATGCTTGCAGATAAGGGTCTATACTGTTTGTTCTACATATTACTAATAATAAGCTGCATAGACCCAGATGTGGTGGTGCATTATGCAATGGCAGATCTGGGTCTACACAGTTTGCAGTTGGATCTGGTTTATAAGCAAGAATACTAAACAAGGGTTAGTCATTCAAGCATGAACAAATACAACAAAATGTTTTTAGCTCTATTTGCATCCATCTTGAAGTCAAGAGATCATCAGTAACTCTGCAGTTTATATTATACCAATGAATAAATGCAACAAAATGTTCCTTAGGTATTTTACACACCAAAGATAAGAGCCTCTGAGACCATTTTTGGTGCCCATCAGGAATGAAACTGATCAAGTGACACAACACTTCTTTCACTGTTTGAATCTTTGTTGGCACTAAAAATACAAATAATTTTATTTTGCAATTGATACAGTTGCAATAGTACACATAAGCCAGTCATCTAATGGTGTTCAAGAAAGTCTTTGCACAACTCAAGATCTTACAATTCATTAGGTATATATCAGTCCACAAATAGTACTATTGAAACTTTAAGTTCATTATGGAACCAGTCTATCTGATGAAGAATGTAGAAGCAGTCTAGGTAATTAATGGAAGAATCTTTGTGCTGTCCAAGTAGTTGACTGTGCATCTGGGTGTGGTCAATGTGCAGGTCATTTCCTATGAGAAAGAAAATAGTACATATTAATCAAATATATGACCTTTTCTGCTTAAATGCCTGAGCAAGAATGAGAATTTTATTTACTTCCTTTAAGTTTTTATCTTGATTTTGAGCAAGGACTTATTATAAAATAATGACACAAAAATTAATTACTTGTACTCATTAAAAAAGAATATATTGATATTCCTCAAAAATTTCAGAAAAGTCTTTAAAAGTCTTTAAAAAATTGATACAAAAATTGACAAATATTTATATTGAAAATGTGGTGAAAAATATAAGTAAAATTATTAATATTTAAGCTTAAATCACCAAAATGTGTCATTAACTTTGAGCAGTCTCATGATGATAATTTCCAAAACAATTAAAACATGAAATAACTGTTTAATGAGAGAGAAAAGAAGCATAGAAAAAGGTCATATAATGACAAATATGCACTATTTTCTACTTGAGGTGCACAGCTGTAGGAGTGCTAGTTGTTTTGTTCACACCTTATCAACAAACAGAAGTACATTACTGTTTTGAAAATGTGTTCTTTAATTCAAATGATTTTTATGTGAATTTTAATCCAACTGCAAACATATACAGTTTAACAGACATTGAATAAACATTTCAACATATTAATTTTTTCTCATACAAATTTATTTTATTTTGAAAGTTTAAACAACTTTTGAACAATTCTTCATGTTCTTGATAAAAAAAACATTTTCCAAACAATGTATTTATATGTTTTGGACAATCTTGTATAAAATTTATCATAAAAATCAATAGCAGACAATAATTTCTCATGTTTTCATTTCTCAGACTGACCAATGTAGGTATGAGAAAGCTTGCCAGTGGCTACACATAAGATGGTAGTTCTTCCCAGGGTCTTTCTGGGTTCTTCCTCCACCAAATATATCGTCTTCCATGTATAGCCTCCCATGTGTTAAAGAACGGTTGTTCCACCTCACAAAGCCAAACCAAAATTGTTTTTGCTGGTTTATAATTACATGTCTTAACATCAGTGTCTATATATAAATTACACAACTGTTAATCATGTACACAAAGTAAGACTATACAAAACATTTTTGAGGTCATTCATTTTTTTAAATAAAGATTATGATTGAAGAGCTCATCATGGCAGTGTTGAACATCACTAATGGAGTACCTGTAATTGTCCTTGGTTGCACTCTTTTACTAAGATAACAATTCCAGTGTAACTGAAAAAAATGATTATTTCTAATTTTACTGCTCAAAAAGCCTTCAACAACCAAACTGAACTCATGGGGGACTTGACAATATTTGTTTATGTTAGTGAAAAAGAGTTACACAAGTGTTATGCAGAATTATAAACTTTACACAAGACTGTCCAAGTTTTAGACTGTTAGACTACTGATTAGTATTAGAAAGAATAGATTTAGTTTTTGTAGTATGTTATTTGCAAGCACACACTGTACCCAACTCAAAGAAAATATTATGAATAGATTCCACATTAAAATTATATTTAATTTTGTTTTCACCTTTTTCAAAATTGTATTTTTTATGCATTACATTGACAAAATGTTGAAGTCATATTGTTTTATAATATACAGTTTTTGTAACCTATTAGAAAGTAAAATTTAGGGGCATCAAAAATGAATAGATTATCCAATAACAAAAGCCCATAACAATTTATTATAAGTTTTGTATTCCAATAACATCATAACAGATAATTTCTGCATTCCACAATACTTTCTAAAACAAAACATGCTTACAATCAAAAGCTAGTAATCAATCTTTCTTTAAGGCAAAACGTTTGCTCCTGTCCTAATTACAAATATGTAAAATGACAATGTAACAAGTATGGAATATGTAAAGATACATTTTAACTGCTTACTTTTTCTGGAATCATTTGCCATAAAACACTGTTAAAAAGTTCTACAACTCTTTTCAGATGAATCTGTCTAAAATGTAAGTTTTGGTTGTCAAAAAATTGTAAAATGAAAACAGGATATGGTTTAGATTCTGACATGCTGTGATTTGGCTGAGTTGAAATACTGTGCCATACTTTTGCAGCTGTGATCTAGAATGCAAATGCCATAAGTGTTGAATATCTCAATAAAGAAAGAGTATCATCTCAAAGCAACAGTCACAACTGTCCTGCCTATGACAAGATTGTGCTCCAGTAAATTTGTAGATATACAATGGCATCAAATCATTTTGAGAATTTTATCTGTATCCCAAAACATGGACCCAAATAAAGCAAACAAATATACTCTGATGATGTTTTGGGACTTGAAAACTCCTGACATTCAAAGTCAATCACTTTCTGGTAAAACCATATGTAATGACAAATCATGAAAATAATTAGTGATTCAAAGAGAAAACTAAAAGAAAAGGAACTTCACATAATAATTCTAATGATATAATCATATTGAAAATGGTCAATAAAATTGAGGCATTAGTCTGGCATAAAAATTAGACTCCAGCTGGGAAAAGATCTGACTTCTTCACTAAAATGTTTAAGAAAACAACTGAGAATGATGAAAATGATGAAGATACCACACTTCAATATCAACTTTTAAAAGAAAATGAAAATGGAAAGAGTGCAAGCAGTCTAAACAAAGGACATAGAATGTCATCATGGAAAAGCCCATATCCTCTACAGGTCCTACTTTACTTACAAAACAGACTGGGAGCCAATTAAGCTTGGTTGGTAGAGTCCCAGACTCATAATCCAAAGGATGCAGGTTCAAAACCTGCCAAGGCCAACTCAGTTTGGTTGCCTTGGTGTGTCCTATGGAAAGGCACTTAACTCTCATCTCCTCAGTTTGATATAACCAATAATGTTTAAAAATGCCATTACAAACCAATAATGTTTAAAAATGCCATTACAAACCAATAATGTTTAAAAATGCCATTACAAACCAATAATGTTTAAAAATGCCATTACAAACCAATAATGTTAAAAATGCCTTTATAAACCAATAATGTTAAAAATGACATTACAAACCAATAATGTTCAAAATGCCATTACAAACCAATAATGTTTAAAAATGCCATTACAAACCAATAATGTTAAAAATGCCATTACAAACCAATAATGTTAAAAATGCCTTTACAAACCAATAATGTTAAAATTGCCTTTACAAACCAATAATGTTAAAAATGCCCTTACAAACCAATAATGTTAAAAATGCCCTTACAAATCAATGTTAAAAATGCCTTTACAAACCAATAATGTTAAAAATGCCTTTACAAACCAATAATGTTCAAAATGCCATTACAAACCAATAATGTTAAAATTGCCTTTACAAATCAGCAACAAAAAACAGAAACATCAGAACCTACACTATTAAATTAAAGAGATGTACAATTAAATATCAGTTATTCGGGTTCCCTGGGAGTTGCAGATTTTGACTGGATCCACAATTATTATTCAGAAAAATGACTATAAGAAGAACAAATTGTAGATCCAGAAGACATTCCATTGGTCCAGGAAGGTGAACTGGCTAAATAACTGCCTTACAGTGAAAATTGTCTTGCAAGGAGATTAAACAGAACATAAAATGTGTCCTTTGTGGATGAGTTTTCTTAATATAGATTATAAATGATGACAAATATAAGGGGTTCAGAAATGCTGTTCTTTGTGAGTAGTTGATCATATGGAAGTGTCTGCAAAGGCAGGTTTCACTTCACTGATAATCAAATATTTTATTGCACATTAAGAAAACATGGTAACAAAGTGTATTGGTGACAGAAAATGATTCTGTAAATGATTTATCATAATCAATTCTTTCTAATCAACTCCATCAATACCTAAAAAACAATCTTTGCAAAAGTGGTACAAACACATGCAGAAATGTACTCAGAAATAGCTAAAAAATTAATCTGTAGACTTTGACATGTATCTGATAAACTTATTGCCTTTCATTTGTCAGACCTGTAGAAAGAGATCAATAAGAGTTAAAAGATTATAGAGGCTTAACCTGATATTCATCAAAACTCTGAAAACCAAACTGTCCCTTGATGGAGTTGAAGGATACATATGTCAAAGAACTTGTACTCAGAATAAAGTTAAAGCAACAGATAGTAAAAATGTTATTCTTGTGTGTACTTAGTGATTCAGTGGGGGATGTTTTCTCATCCTAAACACTGATGTTAACAATGACAATGCACATTATGATGTGCTGACTACTACTGTCAGTACATCATCTGCCATAAACTTTAAATTGGAATTTAGAACGACAGATTTCAAAAGAAAAGAATATAATGGAAGCATCATTTTAATGTAATTAAATCTGCATACAAGTTTAAATTTGTGATTAATGAGCTGAAAGATGCCTAAACAATGATTAAAGAACAGAATGAAAGGATGCCATTTTAAGCTAAATGTCTTTGTATTGAAGATTTTTTTTAAAATTAGCCAAAATGTGTGCTCAAAGTTAATATAGTATAAACATCTGAAAATCTGAAAGCTGCACTAAGAATTGAGCACATCGTAGGCTAACTTTTCATTAGCATCCTAGGCTAATTTCTCTGAAATTTATTATCCAAAACCAATAAAAGGTAACAAGTTGGCAAAACTAACTTTACTTTTTAGTTAAGGTTCCTAGATTAGGGTCTAATTGTTGGACTAAAACTTACAGCACTATTACTGCAGATTTTATTAATCTTCAGCTTCATCTTCTCCTACATCTAATAGTTCTCTATGCTGTGTCTTGTCAAACTGGGTCCGCACCCAGCTTCTAGATGCTGTTGGTACTTTACGGTCATAACGATTTTTGCTGCAATGTCCAAAACAATCTTTGCTCAAGTAGTACACATTATTTGTAAGTACAGTCTTATGTTAAATTGTACTTCCCAGTTGGATCACTCCTGGCATTAATTGCTCTTTCTGATTCGGAAAACTTGTGATGATATTATAGAAAATCACAGATCCTGATGGAGATCATATTGCAAAACACCACTAATTCACATAACTGTAACAGTGATTATATGGCAGAAAGCCATCAATCCTCAGATCTTAGTGGTGATTATATGGTAGAATACTACAGAACCATGTATCTTAAGTTAGCCAGCACTCACCATTGCATAAAGTGGTACAAAGAATTAAGCCAAGAGCTGCTGAGATGTAAAGCAAGTCAGATGACAGTTTGATTACCAACATCAACTTTAAAAATGTTTTGCCTTATGACCAGGTTGACTAAGAAGTTAGCTGGTAAAGCATTTATCTAATGCTTGGGAATGTCAACAGGAATACTTCTACAGAATTTAAAGCAAAGGAGAGGGAAGTAAACTTTAAAAATTAGAAGCTAAAGAAAGTAGCTTAAGGTTCATGTGTTGTGCTCCTGAAATACAATGCCCAAACCAAATTTGATTAGAGAATCATACATTTGTTAAAAACTATTTCTAGGATGCAAAAACATGTTCTTGACAGATTTGAAAAGAACAAAAACTTTTGAAGTTTCCTGCAGATGTCTAGAGTTTCATCTTGAACTTTGACCTTTTTTTTGGATACTCAAAAATCAAAGTATAGAGGTAAAGGATCAACAATAAGCATTTTAGCATATACTGAAGCATATTTATACAATGATGGTGTATGTTGCTCTAAATTCAAGTTTTATTTTTCCTCATCAGGCACAAAACATTTGGAAATGGTTGGATTTCAGTGAAATTATGCAGATATGAATGAGAAAAGGAAAGTTTGTTTTAACTGTGGAGCACAATCTTAGGCAATAAAAGCTTGAAAATGAATGGACTTCATTTAACATCACGCAAACATGTTAGAAAGAAAAATTTTGTTAGAATTGTGGATCATAACCTTAATTAGGCAATATAAGCTGGGCTTGTAAAATTTGGAAGAACACCATGGCTTGTATGCCATCACAGCTTAGAAATAATGAAGACGCATTCACAAGTCAAGTTAAATAACAATCAACACAATAAGGAAAGAAATCAGAAACTTACATATATGTAATGACATGAATGGTATGAAAAAAACCAACAGATTTTTGGTAATTATTATTATACTTTTCCATTTCAAATTTAATATATTACAGTATCAAGCTGAAGACAGAGAATTCTGAAACTGCAAATATCTCAGCTTTTAAAAACAATCTATGATAGGAAAGAAAGAAGTTACAGAGACAGAGTAAACCATAAGAACATGATGGCATTTAGGGTGCAATGGTGGCAGATATGAATATTGCTAACAGAATTATTTTGTGAGTTCTTCACATGGCTCATAGATAATGTATATTTTATATAATAGCATGTGAAAGGACACATACTGTATATTCAATAATTAATGCCCCACTCTTATTAATGTGCCCCTCCCCTTTATTAAGATCATTGTTGTTCAATACCTTTCTGCTTCAGATCTATTATTAAACAAACTGCTGCAGCAGTCTCAATTGATCACACTGTTACATATCAATGTATAAATTACTCAAGTAACAGGTACACATGTACTGCTAAACTTGACCTAATGGACAAGTTCAAAGACAGCTCTAGTTTAACAAGATGCTGAGTGGAACAATGGGTTGATCAATTTAGCTGGGCTGATATTTACAATAACTGAATTCAGTGGCAGAAAGACCTCCAGATGTTTGTTTAATTACATCAAAAGAATAACTTTAGTTTTCATTATTGTACTCAAATTACCAACCCACCCATCCCATTTAGAAAATGGAACACCATCTGGGCATTCATTAGGGAATATACAGTAATTTAGACTTAAAGTATTAGGTTTACGTAAAGAAATCAAGACTACCAAAATAACGAATACATCTGATTTATTCTAAAAAGTGTAATGAAGATAATACTCAAGGGCAAATTATAAGCAAAAGAAAGCCTTTTCTGAATTAGTCTCAATAAGTGTCAATACTTCAAAATTAGTAACATAATTAATCTTACAATGAGGCTAATTGTACTAGATTAAGTCAGAATCATGGAAATATGAAGCAGTGCCTCAAGGAGTTATTACGGTACATGACCAGAATCTTTCCTTTTACTCAAATCAGTGCTCAATTACTTTGGATGGATCTGTTGTTAAATTTTTAAAGTCATACAAACAGCAGATGGGAAGGTGTGGGAAGGGGAAACCATCATCAATGTGGGAAACCTTCATATACTACATAAATATATTTCTTGTGTGAGACCGCCATTCAACAAAATGGTCCTTTAAGATACATCATTCTCTCAAAAGAGGTCATTACACTATGAGCCAATTAATCAGTGAGATTAAGCTCTGGTCTTTCAAGACAGGTAGCCTCTTGAAAAAGTGGGTTTTCAAGTCAGATTTTTACTGAATACTGGGAGGTTTCTTAGGTACTTCTTTTAAAATTGTTTCAAATTAACATTGCTGAATGATATGTTTTCCCAAGAAATGTAGAGACAGCAATAGATTACTAATTCAATACAAACATTCGTAATGAAATTATGGTTGGACCCAAATATATGTAACTGAGCATTATTTGAGTAAATGGACTATGGCATTTACCCAGGTATAACATGCACTAATAATTATAGACCCAGATCTACCTTTGTATAATATGCTGGAAGCTCAAGGCCTATATTGTTCACTTCAAACCATAAGGAAACAAATAGCAACAACCCAGCAATATAGTCCTTGGCTGTTTCAATCTCATGCTTAATAGAAAGACTTCAGCAAAATAGTGGCCATTTTGAGCTTTGTTGAAGTCCAATGATTGTTTTTCAGTCATACAAAAATGATTGATGTTACAATGATCTGACAATGTGTCATCATTAATTTGTTTTCAATGTCAATCTTACATTTTGAGGATGAATGCTTTTTCTTCACATATTTATCTAGATACATGTATTTATCTGCAAAAAGTTTTTATTTGGGAAGTATGCTATGCTTGTCTCCAAGTCTCTTTTTGGGAGTCAAAATCACTCACTTTGCATCAGAAAGAGACCAAGATGTTCTAGCTAAGCATAGACCTTGATCTGTATGCACATAAAGAAATGATATATCTGGGTTTGAGATGCTTACAGTTGAATGCATGTTACACAAAGATAAATACAATATTAAATTTGAAGGGTGAATGATCTCATGATTTTACCATATGATTAGATTACAATTCTATTTGCCCAGACAAAGCTATGTAATAATGCATCATGGGTAACAAAGACTTATGGGAACCTGGGTAATACTAGAGCTCAGTTTTAGTATCATCTGGAATTTGGGACACTGTATCATCTTCAAGAGGGGTGTCTGGGCGTGGTGCAGGGATAGGATGAGGACGATAGTAGTGGGTGGTATTCCAAGAATGATGGCTGGAAGCAGGCATTGCTGGTACATATCGATTTGGACTGAAATGGTTGTAGAAAGGACTTGTTATATATCACTAGGATTAATCTTAAAATATGCCTGCAGTTACTGTGTTCACCATTTTGATGCCTTAAGGAATTGTGATGATAAGTAAGAAATGGTATTTGAAATCATCTAATTATGTAAGCATAGATTAACACAACATGATACTGCTAAACATTCTGGAGTCAACTACAAGTTTTCTAGAAAACTGTCCTTCTCAGCCAGTGTCTGTGACATGTATCTTAGCATCAACCCTTGATCTCTTAACCTGATACTATGCATTCTTATTCACAGTACAAAAGTGTGGTACATCATATAGTAAAAAAATATTGGAGAGGGGGCAGGGGCATAAAGATAAATAAATGGATAATGAGGTAATGATATGATTTTGACAATTCTACTTTATGTTCTTGCTAATTATTTGTTTGTTTCTTTTGTTTATTATTTCAGTTTCTTTTATAACTTCAAGAATGTCCTCTTATGAAAAAAATTTAGAAAAAGAGGAAAATTGGTCTAGTATTCATTAATTAATGTAACATGTTGTACACAAACAATATTTATTGAGTGAAACATTCATATATTATCAAAATAATTATACTTCATACTTTATTTACATTTTACACCTAAACAATTTAATGCCTAGAACTTAAATGATTCTAATATTTTACTTTGTGTTTTCAATATCTTTTTAATATGTGGTTTGTTTTAATTAATTGTTTAATTAATTAATTAATTGTTTTAATTAATTGTTTAATTGTGGTTTTGTTAATAATTGTTTTAAGAAGATACATGAATAGTGTGATGACTTTTAGCCAAGAAGTAGTGCTGTATCCAGTGATAACACTGACTTTCCAACAGACCTTCCCTAATTTGGATTAATAGAAGACCAATGGGACTGTGTTGGGTTTTGACTTTGGGTAGGATACAACGTAGGTTGGAATGCCGTTGCTTGCTACAATACTGGATGAAAAAGATAAATGTATTAATCATTTCTAAACATGCAAGGTTATGGAAAATCACATCCAATCAAGCCATCTTTAAAGCATCAGGCCCAAGTGGCTATCATACTGCTCACCTGACTTAAAATAACTTAACAGTAGACCAAGTCACTTAGAATGCTTATGTTAAGAATAAATCCCCATGTAAACCATCTTCCAATCATTATATCATGTAGATTGTACCTATTTTACTATAGTCTGATTAAAACTCTTCCAAAAGGCATAATTAATATTGATAGATCTCACTCATAATAAACTTTTCCATGATCTCATTATGAACATTTTTTGAACTCAGATAAGAAATATAATCTCATGACAGGTAACAAGCCCAGCCAATTCATTGAAAACAAACCCTTACAAATGTGCAGTTCTAACTTGTTTTAAGAATTAACTGTGGATTTCATTCATTATTGAATTCATATGAGAGGTAACAAGCTTTGCCTTTAATATGCCTTTTACAAAATTTTCACACTTTTGCCATTATAATTTTACTTATATTAAATGCTTACATTTAAGTTTTTGAACAATTCTTCTTTTTTTTTTTTACATTTCGTTAACTTTACCTTTAGATGGCATCATAAAATTTATATACTCAACTACTATTGAACTAAAGTGCCATAAAATACTACTACATACATACATCAGCCAATCAGATACAATCTCTTCTCATCAATATGTACTGATCTCACCAATTTAAAAAAAAAGTCTGAGATCATGTTGTTAAAAGCCTACATTTGATGTTGATCAAAACTTGATTAGAAATATGATCTCTAGAGTCTTAAAATGTTTAGCCAATAAGGTGCCAGATTACCTCATTAATATGTGTGGATTTTATTCATCATCAGATTCATTCCAGATTTTGACAAATATTAAGCGTTGATTTGAGGTGGCATTCAGAGGATGGGAAAAGTCAGCCAATCAAATGCAAGATCATCTCATCAATATCTGTAGCTTTCAATCAAGAGAGATCATTCAATGACCTGATCATATAAACATTCTCAAAGCTTGAATAAAATATTTCCTCCAGAGTAATAACACAAAATGATGTTGGAGAAATGATGGACAATGCACACAAGATACATAAGGCCATACCTTGCAAATGGATTGATGATGGATAACATGCAGGGCCATATCATAAGATCAGTTGGAATTACAGGCAAACTATAACTTGGTCTATGGAAAGCAAACACTAAAATAATTTTGTAAGGATGGCATTAGAAAAGGTCTAAAATACACTTTATGTTACCCTGACCAAACTGATATGGCTTTTAAAATATCATTTTCTATAATCTTTTTATCACAGCAATATGAAGAATTAAGAAAATCAAATACATTACCTGAGTGCAATAAATTGATTATATGGGGTTGTATCAATTATCAGTAGTTCATATTAAACTGGATATCTGAAAATATTTCCTCCAAAGAGTTTTATTTTTCCCTCTGAAAGCATCTAGGAACTGAATGCTGGAAGCTATAGGAGCTCATATTGGTAGAGTTTCAGATCCAAGACTCATGATTTCAATACCTGACCAGCCCAACCTACTGGTCAGCTGTCTCATTGTGTCCTTGGGAAATGTCACTAGCTCCCATTTCTTTGGCCCAATAATGTGTTAAAAGCATCATTGAAACCATAAAAACAAACAAACAAAACAACAATAACATTTGAAAATGCAAGATATGATAGACAATTAATTCAAATGATGGTATTTATTTAAAATTGTACATTACACATTTCCTTGCAAGCAAAGATTTTCATCCCAACAAAGAATGGCATAAAGACATTTCAGGCTTCCTTGGATGTCCTCTTTTTCTTCCAACCAATACAAGTAAATAATATTAGTCTGTCTGTTTTTACTGTAAAGGGTTTCAGAGGGTGGCAAATGTACTTGAGTTTCTTTTATTTAGTTTGCAAGTATCAAGTATAGATCAAAAACTGATGTGATTAAATTCAAAACAAAACCAAAAATTGGGTTAAAATAAACCAATATGTAGGTCAGGCTAACATATACACAAAAAATTCTGATGATTTATGCAAAATATGTCTTCTATTATGTTACATGAGCAAGCCATCATTCTTACTTCTCAAATTGATTGAATTTTGCAATACATAAATTAATAATAGAATGCAAATTTCAATTAGCAGATTAAATTTACATTCAAATGCAAAACTGCGTTATTTAATGGCAAAAGTGCTATAGCAGATCACATGAACTGGTTCCCTAATTACAGCATTCTTCTGAGTATAATGCTGTCCAAAAAAGCTATATAATACACAGCCTTATAATGAAACAGATTACTCATAAAATAATACTGTGACATAATAAACTGGGATTCATGACCATACCAACCTTTTAACAAAATCTGTGTCATGGTGAAGATCCTTATTTTAAGGAGTACTGTATTTCAACACAAATTCATTCAGTATAGACTCGATTGATACCTTATGTGTAAAGTTTGAAATGCTATTTTCTTGACATTCTTGAGAAAAAAGACCCTGTGTGAGATTAGATAAATCGTAAATTGAAAATTATTCGATAAAAATCTATTTTGAAAATGCCCCTTTACTTGTAACATTGAGTATAATCTACAGATTGCAAATATATTTCAGATTTGAGTATATACATGTATGAAACTCCTGGCTGGGAGGGGTTCATTTGAAGATGATGAGTATCTCTCATCCCTCCCATCAATCAATTAAATCTTCTGAGTACTCAAAATTAATATTTAAAAAATCCAGAACTGACATTTTTTGTTTCTTTGTTGTTTTTTTCCCATATCTGGCTTTCAGGGTAGTATACCTATTGTAAAGACTTCCTGTGATCACATGACTGTGCAGGGTGAGCATGATAATTTAATTGGCAGTTCAGCAGACTGCAACCTAAAATTGATCATGAGATTATACTATCAGTAGTAATTGAAGAAGGATTAAAGATATGAAAGGACTATGGTTGGATTACTAAAGAGCTTAAGATAGCATAAAACTATTAATATTATTTGGATTAATTCAGAATTTTTGGTTTGACTTAGGTGTTCAATGTTTGTGGAAATGGATCATACAATGCAGTCAGAAGTATTTCAGAAATGATTCAAGAATTTGATGGATTAGTCATTACTAAACAGCTGAAGTGGCATAAAACAGGTTGGCTTGGTTTTGGTATTCTATGTTTGCTGAGGTATCCAATTCTTTGTAAACACTCCTGACCAAATTGTGCAGATCTCCTGATCTGTCCTAAGCTGACCCCTCTGTTTTTTTCAAATGTATGTTTGAGTAAAGATGAAGGTTACTCATTTGAATTAAATTTGATGGCAGATTGAGTAAGTATTAGAGGTACAGTTATACACAAATCTAATGGCACATTTATATAATAACATGGGTGAGTTAAATTATTCATCAAAAGGGGACTTAGCTTGCAAATAAAATCTAAACAGAAAATTTCACTTAATCAAGAATAAACACATGCAGTTAAATTGAGTTACTTAAATTAACTAATCTGAGCAATATACACACATTCATCCTTGAAATGGTTGCATCATGCAGAGATGGTACTGCTATCATGATGACACCCCTGTTTCTGGGCAAGTCCATGTTTTGTTTTGTCAAGCTGACTACCCTGTTTTGGGGCAAGTCCATGTTTTTTGTTGACAAAAATATTTGTTTAGGGCATGTATGTGCTATTAGATTCATGTTTACCCAATGATTTTAAACAGAGTGCTTTAAATAAGATAAAATGATAGCTGTACAAAAAATATTGGTTATATATGAGAATAACAGCCATACATAAGCATCAATTCTAGCATACTCCTACAACACCAAGGTCCTTCAGTGCCACATGACCCTTTCATCTTTTTTCACTTGAATTCAAGGCCAAATATACAGAAGTTGCAAATGTTACAACACAATCCTGTGTAATTTGAAATAATCCTTACTCTAACTTGTAGTTTTTAGGTGCATAAAAAAGCACTTCCTTATTTGATCTTATAAAAAATGACTTGAAAACAGATTTTTTTCAGCTTTTGTTTAACCGCATGTGGCCAATGAAATAAGCCTTAGCAGTTACTTAGATATAAGGGATACCTTCTTACAAGCAATGTTTATGAATCCACTTTGATTTAATCAAATATCTCATCTTCATACAAATTACACAGCTCCCTTGTCCTTTTTGTATTCTAAAGTGTGCTATTGTTTACGTACCTAATTCAGAGTCTGCACTTTGGAAAATGGTCTATGGATCTGCAGACTTCTCATTTTCCATCCTGGGTGTGTACAAGTGATTTATCTTATCCAAATTAATTCATTATCAGATTATAAGCACCATTTTAAACTTTAAGGTGATTAATGGAGACATTTTACATCCAAAGCAAAAACCTGTGTGATGATTTTGGCCACAATTTACCTTTCCATGCATTTTTAAAAATGTAAATATTTCACAATACAACAAAATTGAAAAAAAAAATGTTTTTTTTTACAAATAAAATATTATATATTTGTAAAAGGGGTCCTTTTTTAAAACTTACATATGTCACCCAAGGCATCACACAAAAAGTTGGATGTCTGACTTGGAAGGTAATATGGAATATTAGATTGACAAATGAAATAAGATATATTTGTAAAAGGGGTCCTTTTTTTATAACTTACATATGTCACCCAAGGCATCACACAAAAAGTTGGATGTCTGACTTGGAAGGTAATATGGAATATTAGATTGACTCACTTATAAGACGAGTCCAACAGCAAACTGCACAGACCCAGATCTGCCATCACATAATGCAAAGGCAGGTTTGGGTCAGTGCAGTTTGTTAGCAGTAACCAGTTTAACAAACAACATATACATTGGCTCTTATCTGCAAGTGCATTATGATATAGCATATCAGGATCTTTGTTGTTTGCAGTTTGACTCAACTTATAAATGAGTATATACAATAATCCTAACTTCAGCAAATTCAACCCAACTTTACAGTTATGCCTCATTATTGCTACAGATACAGAAAAAGTGAAATAGGTACATTTTTTGTCATCTTTCAATGTGTCATGACACTAACCGAACCAATTCAGCTATTAAAACATTTATTACATCCCAATGTAATCTGTATGAAAATCATAAATATTTGTTCTCTGGAGGTTGACTAACCAATGAAGAATGTCACCAGCATTCAACAGAAAGCAGCATTAAAGACTACATGAAAAACAAAATGGTAGCACATGAGTTCAGCTGCTAGGGTTTTGCTTAGTGACAAGCAGATTGATTTAGTTGTTTCCCAGAAATTGAAATTATGCTACACATTCAAGTGATTTCATCCAATTTGTAACTATTTTTAAGAAATTGCAACATATCCTGTAACAGTGATGATTTATATGTTGTGTCCAATTTAGTGTCTAACATAAGATAGTTTTATGCTGTATTTCATAATAAGTGCAGAAAAAAAGAAGGAAATAATATAATGAACTTGATAAGTGTAGTAATGCATGAAAGCCACAGTGTCAATAAGGGAGCTGCCTGGAACATAGTTTTGATGAAGCACATCAAACATTTTTACCTAGTTTGATCAAAATAGGCTCCACCATTTTGGAGCAAAAGTTGAAAATATGTTTTCCACATGGTTACCAGGGAAAGAATACATCTGATGTTGGAGCCACCTCAAACAAATTTGTACACAGTACTAGTATGTCCTAAAATGCATTCCCACCAAAATTGATCAAAATTGTTAAAGTCTTGATGGAGACAAATAGGTCTTTGATATGGTTGCTATGAAAGCCACAATGTTTCATGGGGAGCTCTAGGGAAGCAACCTTAAGCATAATATTTATATAGTATATTCCTGTAATGTTTTCTCCATATTGATCCATATTGATCTAGAAGTACTTCAGATATAAATCAAAATAAGTAAATGTGAATGGACAGATGGCCAAATGACACATGATGGATGCAGGACAACACCTTTAGTCAGGTGAGATAAAAATCATTTCAGTGCAAGCCATCTAAGTCATGCACACATAATGCATCAGAAAAAAGTGGAAATACAAGTAACCAGTTTTCATGTGCAGTTTTTAATGTTTTTCTTTTAAAAATCATATCTTTAAATAATTAAGGTCATTTACTGGCACTGAAAAGCCTTGTATCACTCAACTGCAGATATCCATGATCCTATTTATGTCTGAAACATTTCCATAACTACTGGAAAAATGTTCTCAATGTATTGTGATAAGTCATTATACAAGATGGACTTCTCACTGAAAAATCAAATGCAGTTTTCATTTTTTTGTAATAAAAGATTTACATGTGCAATGCTTGTAATAAAATTTAAAGAGTAACACAGAAATTTAAATTTTTTGAGACAATTCTCTAATTTTATTGGGGGGGAATCTCACACATTTTCAAAAGAGACTTCTGGTATTAGTGACTTCCTGTATTTTTCTTCTAAGTTTGTACACAACTGGTATGTAGTTTGTCTTTTAGGGGTGGGTAAAAATAATTTTAATTATGCAATACTTACCTTTTGCTACTGCTTAGCTATATATTTCCATGTTAAAAATATACTGTCAATATGATGTAAATACATCCTCGAGTCTTTAAAGCTAAAAAAAAAATCCACATTGTGCATCTGTGCTCTGTGAGAATTTAAGTGTGTTGGAAATGACAGCTTTTGATAGTGGATATTGAACATCTTTTGATCTCCAAAAGGAAATCAGCAATGGAAGTTACAAAAGGGCAGATAAGATCAACATGTTTCCTACTTGATCAATCACAGAAGATTCTCCACCTGGCATCATAAACTTAGAATGCAGAAGCTCCCCTGGCTTGAATGATGCAACTGGTGACTGTCTGAAAACTTGTTCTGGCAGAGAGATTGTTTGAGATGAGCCAGGCATGAAGGTGGAGAATGTCTGGGTTGTTGTGGAGAAAGGATCCCCGGTGCTGTGCCAGAAGATCTCATCTGTGTTTTAGAGACCTGGTTCAATCTATCAAGTGGTCTAGGAGATCAATGGACCATGGTAGTTGGGGCCACAATGAGGTAATGAGAATGATCCAAGCAGTGGAAGTTCAAACTCTCTGCAGAACTTGTAGCAGTCGGAAATGTGGGAAGGCATATGTGAATAGGCAATACCACTGAAAGCTGAATGCACTGACTGCCCATGCTTTCTGATCATGGGATAGGAGACATGTAAAAGGGAAATTTGTTGTTGAGCTTCAAAGTCACAAACAGGTCCACTAGAGGTCTTCCCCAAAGAGAAAACAGGGACAGATAAAGGCGAGCAGATAAAAAGGTTTTTGCTCATAGCATCTCTAGGAGAGTGAGGATTTGATCTATCTGATCCAGGGGAACTTAGACCAAGTTTTGGTTTGTGAGGAAGTTCACCCACATGTAAACAAAATCCTGTGCTGGAATGAGTTCAGACTTCTCGAGGTTGGGTAGGAGACCCAACTGAGTTACAGTGAACCAAGAGCAGAACAGATCCTGATAAAGGGTCTGAAAATGAACATGGTGAAAATGCCAGTCATCAAAATACTTGAGAATTGATGTCCTGTATTCGAAGGTAGGCTGCTACTAGTCCCATAACCCAGGTGAAGACTGGATGTGGAAGAGATTCCAAATGGCAGAACCCAAAATTGAAAAACTTCCTGAACTAGGCAAAAACGAAGATATTTACAGTGTGGAGAAAAAATGGGGACGTAAATAGGTATCCAAAAGCTTCAATGCAGACTACCCAATTGGACAGATGAAGAGTGTTCCCGATTGAGGAGGTTGTCTCCATCTTGAAGGTCTCTTCAGAAACTGGTTGAGTGGAGAGAGATTGATAATGATTTGAAATTTCATGCTTTTCTTGTTGACCATGAAGATTCAGTAGACTAATTGTTTAAAACCCTCTTGACTGCCCCTTTCTGCAGATGGGTGTGTACCTCTTGCCTTAATTACACCAGATTGGACTGGGGAAAGAAAATGGGGGTCTTTGATAACAGGGATTGTTCTTGACACTGAAGTCAATAACCCTCATTTACAATGGAGAGGACCCAACCATCATCAATGATGCTTGACCAAGAAAAGGCCTTAGTCAGCACCTACGGGAACATTTGGGATGGGAATGAATGGCAGGAGAGTGGGGAATTTGCTAGGGCTACTCGCTCCTCCTTCCTGCCATAGTATTAGATGAAGGTGGGTTAGAAAGCTTCCTCTTGGATCTGCAGTGACCAGGGTGCCATGGAGCTGATGATGGAGGAGGTGGTCTAGCAAGATTTTGTGGATTGGACTGGGTTTGGGTCTGCTTGAAAAATTTGGTAGACAGTCCTTGAGGATGATTTGCCTGACCTCATTTCATGATCAATTGCGATGGACCAAAAGTGGAGAAAAAAGATTGATGTTTGTGACTGAGTAAAAAACTTGAGAAATCACGATAGGAATGAGGCCCCAAAAGAGGGTCTTGGCTTCTAGAGGAGAAGCCCTTAGAATGTCTTTACTCTGGTTAAGCAAGACCTTCTATAAGTCCAATGAAGTATCATGATGAATTGCAGAAATTCTGCTGATAATGCCATGGCAACAAATAGTGCATACTGGGATGTTTAGCCATATTTTTAGCCATAGCCTCCAGCACACATAATGCAGCTAGATTCAGGGAGGCCTCTCTCGGCATACTAAAGGAAGTAGCTGAGAAAAGGTCAGCCAAAAAGGCTATAGTTACAAGTAACTGGGTTTTCTGTTCCATGGCATCAATTGTTTTGATGGGAAGGCGTGCCTAGGATTCCAAAGAAATACTGACTTTAGCTGCATTAGTGTCCAAAGGAGGAGGTCTAATAGGCCACTTCAGGATATGTACCCAATACCTTGAAGAAGAGATAAGAGATCTTGAGGTAGAGGGACAAACAGATCACCCTCTATGTTGTTGAACAATATATTGGCCTTGAGAAGACCTTTCTGATATTTCCTCAATCATAGATGAATGTGGGAGAAGTAAGAGGTCTAGTTGAGATGGTACCCCAGAGATCTTATCCAAACTGAAAAGGATCTTTTTGGACTGTGTGCCCAATGGTTTGGGGCACAAGTCAGGGGGTAACAAACAGTAAATCTCATTTACCACTTTATCAAAGGACCGACCTCCTCTTCTCCCTCATCCACCTGAGATGAGGGAGTGGGCCTAAGAAAAAGTGTTATTGCCAAAGCTCTTGTCTCAAACTTGGATGAGTCAATGAGGATGGAGAGAGCATCATCATCCTCATAGTTAAGAACACTCTGAGTTGGAGAGTGGCTGGGCATCACTATGTACCTTGATGGAGGAGGCATAGGAGTACTATGGTTAATCAAAAGGTGGAGAGGGGAGACAAGAACATCAATTTACCTTCAATGATGTAACACCTGCAGCCTTCCAAAAAGAAACCACTTGGTGAGGTAATGGTGGGACACGTCCCAAACCATCACTTTGATTGGTATGGCAAGGTGCAGTAGTCCATGGGGTCATAATGGACTATGGTCCCTGCGGTGGAAGGCCCTATATCCCATTAAGGTTCATAGGTATAAGAGAGGGGGTGCACCAAAACAGTCTTCATCCCTAACCTCAATCCTGTGTATGGATCATAAATCCTGCCCAGGGTGAGATGGTGGAGGGGGAAGTTTGGTCTTGGCTCTTTCCCCTGTACTGTGAGGTCAGTAAGTGATAGATAGAGATGAGATCATCTTCACTCTGTGCATCATGGGTGCACTGTGTTGTCTCCCTAACAGAAGGAGACAACATGCTGCCAGAGGCACAATATGTATTGCAGTGCTTCACTTCCCTGATGGGAGGGAGCTACCTGCTAATGTGGTGCTCACCCTCCTTCAAGAGAGGGTGCAACCCACTGTCATGGTGCTCAACTTCCTTCAAGGAAGGGTGCAACCCACTGTCATGGTGCTCAACCTCCTTACAGGAAGGGTGCAACCCATTATCTCAGTGCTCTACCTCCCCAATGAGAGGGTTTAACCCACCATCATAATGCTATACCTCCCCAATGGGATGGTGCAATAAAACCATCATGGTGCTCTACATCCCTAATGGGAGAGCGCAACCTACAGTCACAGTGCTCTACCTCCCCAACAGGAAGGAGCAACCCACTTGTAACTTGAAGTGTGAATGCTGTTAGGGGAATGAGAATTTTCTCCCTACCCATGGAAGTTGAACAGCTTCTCGAAAATCGAGACCCTCCTTCTGGAGAGGCTTCAACAACTGCTGAAGATGTTTGTCCTAAACTGTGAGATCTGGAAAAAAACCTGAAAATTTGGATTAAGAAGAGGAAACGTTCTTCTATCTTGATAGGTATGCCTGGAATCTACTAGTTGATGATCGAGTAGGTCTTGAGTAGCCATGGTAGGAATGAGGCCCCCAAAAAATCTACTAGATTCCAGGTTTATCTATTTTTATCTTTTTCTTTGATTCTCCCCATCTTTCTTTTGTACTGGTGGTGTAGTCCCTTGTTGCAAAACTCAACTTACCACGATCAACCAAAAGATGAAAATTATCATTGAAGAATTTCCTTATTTATTGAAAAAAAACAAGATATTCCAGTTCTAATGATCTATTTATTGAGGTACATGTAAATACATGATTGTCAAAGTGAGTGTTGTATGAAGTTATGACTTTTTTTATCAAGTTGAACATAAAAAATGAGGAAACAATGTCTTCAACATTTGAGTGAGACCTATTATTTTTCCTAAAATATTGGGATTTACCTGTACCATTCAGTTAATATTTAAAGAAAAGGCGTCTACCACCACAGGTAGAACATGTAACTTTTGAATTCCTACAAAGAACGAAGTTCTAAGATAGAAAAAACAAAAAGCTACAATACAGTTTTTAGAAATGAACAGACAGTAGCAACACTGAGAATTATAAACAATGTAGAGAAGGAGAGACCACTAACTGCGGTATACAAGTTGTCCATGGGCATTAATTTCTTGGTCACAATGGCTTCAGACATCTATACAGCATTGTGTCCATGAAAAGAATGACATATAGGTACATCTACCTTCTGTGCATGGCCTGCAGCAGAGTGGTGTGCAAAGGGTCAAACTGACTTTTTCTCCACTCTGGGAGGATGTATTCACATCATACAGAAGGTATATTTTCAGCATGAAAAAAAGATAGCTTGCTACATGATAAGTAATTGCTGCTATTAAAACACATTTTAACCTTGAACATCAAAATCCATCAATAAACCAATAGGAACAATATATACCATAACAATCATAGCAGGTCTAAGATATCTGCATTTGAGGTCAGCTTCTATTTTGTATTCTATCTGAGAAATAAAATAAACGTAGCATGTAATCTGTCAATGCAGGCCAGGACATTGATTTCCAACAAACCTGATTACATCGGTTGTGCTGTAGCCGGTTGTGTAATGGTAGTACTATTGGGTACCGATGATGTTATGTAAGTCGTGGGGTAACTGATAAGTTGTACAGGAATGCCACCATACTTTACAAGACTAATACATAAATAAAACATATTTTTAAAAAACTTTCAAATGTAATACAGGTACTTTCATTTCATAGCATATAAGACAAAAACAAATTTTATGTCACACCGACATGGCCAAGTTAGAATTTGTCATGGCTCAGGTCTTGATGTACAGATGCTTCTCTAATATACTAATTTATTACATATTTACAATGAGATATTGAAACATGGGTAATGATTAATACTGAATTTATGAAATGAGCTGAATAATTTTCATCTTTTGAAAGAATTGTCAGAAAAAGCTAGAAATTATTCCATTTCATAAATTTAATATGAAATCATTACCAATGTGAGATTCTGTTTTTCACATAGTATTCATTTTAATAGAAATATTTTAGAAAGAAAGAACATGAATAACTTTCCTTATTCTCATTAAAACATTGTACCTGAATTGTTGTGCATAAAAGATACTATGTGGCACTACAGTTGAATTAATAATGGACAGTTCTATAACCAGTAATATTCAAAAGTAGATTTTATTACAAATATAATTCAAAGAGCAAATGTCCTTCTAAATCAATAGACTATTTAACACAGAAAACATTCTTTTTCAACACAGGATATCCAATGGAAATTTCTGTGTTATGTTGCATATTTGACTTGGGTAATGTTAGATGTACCATATACATCAATTTTAATAAGAATGTTTACAATGCTTCAACCTAAAGTATGTCAATTCCACCACTCTGGGTCCATTATTGTCAGAAAAGGTAGCATTCCAGTTGCTAGATATGCATGTGAAAGAATGATTACTGGTTGCAGAAATTGTACTAAATTTAGACTGAAGATGTTGCCAATTATTTTTTACCAGATATTTGCAATATTTGATTTAGAAGAATGCTGTGATTAAATAACATTCTTCCAGTTGGGAGACCAGCAATTACTGACATTCTTCTCAAAAGTGAGGTGAATTTAATCATGCTTGTTATAGGGGTGGGATACGATATTATACAGGTTTGGACCCACCCACCCACCCCTCTTTTCCATGGCTGTATTCTGTGAAGGCTGCCAAAATGTTGATAGTAATACTAAAAACAAAAAAAAGTGTTTCCAGAAATCAGGACAAGGAAAATTTCCACAGACACAGCCAATAAATAATTAGAACAATACACAAGAATTTCATGGGCTGATAAGGACCAATCAGATTCACTTAAAGTGATATGTTAACATGCTGACATATCAAAAATATGAAACTGCACACAATGTATGTAAGGGTTTATAAACTATATGATAAAAAGGAATATCACCATAAAGCTAATAAAATGGATATCCCCACTTTGGTGACACATATGCTCACCTAACTTAACATGTGATCATTTCACTAAGCAGGATTAGAAGAGCAAAATCCTAAAACAAAATTTCTTCCAATCTTCATCTGATGATAATTTTACTAATTTTACCAGCAGAAAAACTTTTCAATGATGAAGGCAAGATCTGTGTGATTTTGAGATTTACACTCTTCTCTCCAAAAATGCAACAATAATAAACAGAATAAGCAATAATTGTACTTCACATCTGCAAGTGTTGCCTTTATTTCTTCATAGACAGTCCTCCTGTTTTAAAAAGTTCCTCTCCTTCATTTTTCAAAAAAGGGGGAATTTCACCCCTATATTTTTAATTTTTAAATACACCTTTAAAAGGGACAAATAGTATTCATAGGTCTTGTTCATAGCTGAACTAAACCAAGATCTTGATTATACCTTTATCAACATTAATAAATACAGAGATAACAAGCTCTGCTAAACAGATAAAATATCACCTCATTAATGTCTACAGATTTCCCTTATTACAGAACCTGTCTAAAACTATGATGACACAAGCTTGCTCACCCACCTTTAAGCAAAATCTAATTTACAAAGATGTAACAAGTATAGGAAATTTAGATACAGGATTATCTCATAAATGTTCATAGATCTTGCTCATTTTCAAACTCATGAAGGATCATAATACAAAGCTATTTAACAAGTCTGATGAAAAATTAATCAGAAATAGAGTTGCCAGAGTGCTGACAAGCTCAGTCAAACAGATCTTGATGATTTTTTGAATCATCCATGACCTTGATGATATTTTGAATCATCCATGATCTTGATGATATTCTGAATCATCCATGATCTTGATGATATTCTGAATCATCCATGATCTTGCTGATATTCTGAATCATCCATGATCTTAATGATATTCTGAATCATCCCTGATCTTGATGATATTCTGAATCATCCATGATCTTGATGATATTTTGAATCATTCATGATCTTGATGATATAAACCATATTTTGAATCATCATATATCTTGATGATATTCTGAATCATCCATGATCTTGATGATATAAGCCATATTTTGAATCATCCATGATCTTAATGATATTATGAATCATCCATGATCTTGATGATATTTTAAATCATCCATGATCTTTATGATATTCTGAATCATCCATGATCTTGATGATATTTTGAATCATCCATGATCTTTATGATATTCTGAATCATCCATGATCTTGATGATATTCTGAATCATCCATGATCTTGATGATAATCTGAATCATCCATGATCTTGATGATATTTTGAATCATCCATGATCTATGATATTCTGAATCATCCATGATCTTGATGATATAAGCCATATTTTGAATCATCCATGATCTTGATGATATTTTGAATCATCCATGATCTATGATATTCTGAATTATCCATGATCTTGATGATATTTTGAATCATCCATGATCTTTATGATATTCTGAATCATCCATGATCTTGATGATATTCTGAATCATCCATGATCTTGATATTCTGAATCATCCATGATCTTAATGATATTCTGAATCATCCCTGATCTTGAAGATATTCTGAATCATCCATGATCTTGATGATATTCTGAATCATCCATGATCTTGATGATATTTTGAATCATTCATGATCTTGGTGATATAAACCATATTTTGAATCATCATATATCTTGATGATATTCTGAATCATCCATGATCTTGATGATATAAGCCATATTTTGAATCATCCATGATCTTAATGATATTATGAATCATCCATGATCTTGATGATATTTTAAATCATCCATGATCTTTATGATATTCTGAATCATCCATGATCTTGATGATATTTTGAATCATCCATGATCTTTATGATATTCTGAATCATCCATGATCTTGATGATATTCTGAATCATCCATGATCTTGATGATAATCTGAATCATCCATGATCTTGATGATATTTTGAATCATCCATGATCTATGATATTCTGAATCATCCATGATCTTGATGATATAAGCCATATTTTGAATCATCCATGATCTTGATGATATTTTGAATCATCCATGATCTATGATATTCTGAATTATCCATGATCTTGATGATATTTTGAATCATCCATGATCTTTATGATATTCTGAATCATCCATGATCTTGATGATATTCTGAATCATCCATGATCTTGATATTCTGAATCATCCATGATCTTAATGATATTCTGAATCATCCCTGATCTTGAAGATATTCTGAATCATCCATGATCTTGATGATATTCTGAATCATCCATGATCTTGATGATATTTTGAATCATTCATGATCTTGGTGATATAAACCATATTTTGAATCATCATATATCTTGATGATATTCTGAATCATCCATGATCTTGATGATATAAGCCATATTTTGAATCATCCATGATCTTAATGATATTATGAATCATCCATGATCTTGATGATATTTTGAATCATCCATGATCTTGATGATATTCTGAATCATCCATGATCTTGATATTCTGAATCATCCATGATCTTAATGATATTCTGAATCATCCCTGATCTTGAAGATATTCTGAATCATCCATGATCTTGATGATATTCTGAATCATCCATGATCTTGATGATATTTTGAATCATTCATGATCTTGGTGATATAAACCATATTTTGAATCATCATATATCTTGATGATATTCTGAATCATCCATGATCTTGATGATATAAACCATATTCTGAATCATCCATGATCTTGATGATATTCTGAATCATCCATGATCTTGATGATATTTTGAATCATCCATGATCTTGATGATATTCTGAATCATCCATGATCTTGATGATATTTTGAATCATCCATGATCTATGATATTCTGAATCATCCATGATCTTGATGATATAAGCCATATTTTGAATCATCCATGATCTTGATGATATTCTGAATCATCCATGATCTTGATGATATTCTGAATCATCCATGATCTTGATGATATTCTGAATCATCTATGTTCTTGTTGATATAAACCCATATTAAAAGTTTAATCAAAACTGGATCAGAAATATGACCACAAGAGTGGCAACAAAGCAACTGGTGATGGATACATGATGGATGACACATGGCAGTATGATGGATGCAGGGCCAATATCATATTCTAGCCAGCTTACTTGACCTTATGGTCAGACAAGTTCAAAATTTAACTCTTAATAAGACATTAATTTCCCAGGGTGAGTTTGATGAACCAGCAACGAAGATAAATGCAGAACAAGCTCCATACAATGTTGATTCTTCATAAAAGGTAAGCAACATACGAGTGAAATTCTAAACACTGGTGTAGCATTTAAAAATCTCAATTATTAAATTCAGAAAAATCTTCTTAAACTGGAAAGTTAAAATGCCTGTTCCAACATAAAGAAAAACTAAAAAATTCTTGCCATGTGAAACCTTTGCAGAGAAAGACCAATTTTCACATCATTCATTTCTACCAAAACCCTTTATTTTTGTATAATTAAATGCTAAAATGTATACATTCAATATGAGTATTGCAAAATCAAAACTTAAACATGTTGTAACCCCTTAGGCTAATTGCAATAATTTTCAAGAATATAAGAAATCATTCCATTCATATATAATAAAAGATATTTAACTCTGGAACAGCTTTAATCCCAAAAATATGGTAATTACTAAATTAGTTTTTTAAAAAACCACACTTGGATTATGTTAATTATTTTTCTGACATAAAAATTACAATATCTTCAACTATTTTCTGTTATAAGAAATATAAAATTAATGTGACTTGATGCTTTGTAAACCAAATTTGAAATTTGAACTCAAAAACTCCAGTCAAACTTAAAAATCAAAATTGGCAACAATACCAGGGCTTAACAAAACCCCTTCAGGAAAAACAGAATTAAATTTGATGGTCTTTACTGTAGAAAACATTATCCATCTATAACCTTGACCTTTATGACCTTTTCTTTGACCAACAGATGCCCTGTGGAATCTGTGTGTCAAATGACAATGCAAAAACAAGAGTTGACCATTTAAAAAAGTATCAAAAATTGTTGTTGATACTGGCTTGACAGCTGAACTTCACTTATATCTAACTTTTTTTTAAAGAAAAAGTAAAATGAAAATAGAAAATAGTTATACTTACTACTGGTCATATGGTGCCATTGGTTCCACTTCTACATAAGGTCTCTGTAACAGCCAAGGCTCATATGCAGTCAACTGTAATAAGGTTCAGCAAATTCCGCACTCAAACATTTGAAGGTTCCTTTTACATACAACATCCAAAGCAGACGACACCGGACGTCAGACAATTAACCACTCCTACTGCTAGGAGGGAGGGGGTATGAACATTGGGAAATGGATAAAATATGAACTAAATGTTCAGAGAAGGTATTCAGTCAAAATGTTGATAGTGAATTAGAGTTATGTGCATCTTACAAAACATACCAATAAATTGCAATATCTCTGTGATTTCTTTTCTAGTTCAGTGTGCAAAAATATGACTAGCTAACACAATGAGTGAAAAGATATTAATGGTTAAATTAGTGAAGTGATATATGTGCAGTGAATCAAATGGTGCTGTTTTCCTGTTTACTACATCCATATCTAATACTGAATAAACCTGGATATTATGAAGATTGCAAAAAGTAGGTCTATGTGTATGTCTATAAACTGAATAATAATTTTGAGCCTTATTCTGTCACTGACTGATTTTAACAGCACTTTATTTGGCTGCAGCATGCTAAGGAATGGGAACTAACTGCCTTTTCACAAGGTCACTCCAATGCTGCCAAACATGCCTGATTTGGGTGGGTATCAAACTCACAACCCTTGGATTATGAATCTGATGCTCTACCAACTAAGTTACTCAGGCTTCTTAACACTGAAATTAAATTTTGGAATTCTTGTTTGAAATGGCATTTGTGAGTCAAAAGCAAGCAAGGTTTACTACTTGTATTTATATCTTCTTTTCTACTGAATCTTTTAAAATCTAAATCAGGAAAACTGCAAGTATGTGCAGCCATGCACTGTTTTGCTATAGTAAAGTGGTTAGGACTAGTCACAACACAAAAAGCAACACAGACAATAACTGCTACACAAATATCTATACAATTCACTTTAAATGCTATACTATTATGTGCAAGATTTTCGAAAAATCAGCAAAGCTGAATTCACTGAAAAAATTATGGTGTACAATAGTATGGCATGTACTCACTTACAAGCCAAGACCAATTGCAAACTGCAAAGACCTAGATCTGCCTTTGAATAATATGCCATCAGATCTGGGTTTCTTCAATTTGTAAGGAGTAATCACTTAAATAAAAACAAACTGACCCTTATCTGCTGTTGCATTATGGGACAGCAGATTTTTTTTTTTGAAGTTGGACTGATTTATAAGTGAGTAAATATAATATACTACTATAGTTTGTGGGTTTCAAATTTTGTATTTTACAAAGCTTACAATTTCACGTCTTTAAAAAAATTATGTGGGAAGAGGGACTTCATGTCTTTACATATGTGAGGAGTGGGAAGATGAACCTAATATCTTTACATTACATGGAGTGGAAAGAAGGACTTTATGTATTTACATGTGCATAGAGTGAGAAGGGGAACTCAGTGTTGTTACATATGTGTGGAGTGCAAAGAGTGACTAATATTTTTACAAATGTGTCAAGTGGAAAGAAGGACTTAATGTCTTTACATATGCATGGTGTGGAAAGAGGGTCATAATATATGTACATAAGTGTTGAGTGGAAAAAGGGTCATAATATTTTTACATATGTGTTGAGTAGAAAGAGTCATAATCTCTTTATATATGTTGAGTGGAAAATGTCATAATACATTAAACATATGTGCAGAGTAGAAAGAGTCATAATATCTATATATATGCATTGTCGTAAAATCTTTACATATACCTAGAGGGTCATAGTATGTTTACATATACCTAGAGGGGAAAGAGGGTCATAGTATGTTTGCATATACCTAGAGGGGAAAGAGGGTCATAGTATGTTTACATATACCTAGAGGGGAAAGAGGGTCATAATATGTTTACATATACCTGGAGGGGAAAGAGGGTCATAGTATGTTTACATATACCTGGAGTTGAAAAAGGGTTATAATATAATCTTTACATAGGTGTTGTGTGACAGAAGGGTCATAGTATAATATTTATTTATACCTAGAGGGGAAAGAGGGTCATAGTATGTTTACATATACCTAGAGGGGAAAGAGGGTCATAGTATGTTTACATATACCTAGAGGGGAAAGAGGGTCATAAAATGTTTACATATACCTGGAGGGGAAAGAGGGTCATAGTATGTTTACATATACCTGGAGTGGAAAAAGGGTTATAATATAATCTTTACATAGGTGTTGTGTGACAGAAGGGTCATAGTATAATATTTATTTATACCTAGAGGGGAAAGAGGGTCATAGTATGTTTACATATACTTGGAGTAGAAAAAGGGTTATAATATAATCTTTACATAGGTGTTGTGTGACAGAAGGGTCATAGTATAATATTTATTTATACCTAGAGGGGAAAGAGGGTCATAGTATGTTTACATATACCTGGAGTGGAAAAAGGGTTATAATATAATCTTTACATAGGTGTTGTGTGACAGGAGAGTCATAGTATAATATTTATTTATACCTAGAGGGGCAAGAGAGTCATAATATGTTTACATTGAGTAGAGAGAGGGTCATAATAAAATCTTTTCATGTGTGGCAGGAGGGTCATAATATCTTTACATATGCATGGAGTGGAAAGAGGGTTATAATCATAATATAATCTTTACATGTGGATAACTGTTTGTTGAGTCTTTAAATACATGGTTTGTAGCAACCACAAGTCTATGAAAATAGTACCACTGAAAAAAATTGCAAAATCAAAAATGCTCATTCCAAATAAAATTTATGAAATGACTTGAATAGTTTGTTATTCTAATTTTGTATCCTTTGCAACTCTTGGCAAACAAAAGATTTAAAGTATTCATCAAGTTATATCTCATATGAAATGAGCACAAATGTATGATTCTATTACTCATATTATAAAAATACTGACTATTAAGAGAGATTACATAATTGTAAACTGAAATGATTACTTTTAAATATACTTGGTTGACTCAATCGTTACATTTATGCCATGAAATCTTTAGTCAGGTCATAATGTATTACTATTAATTTTAGATTAAAACCAATGTATAATCAAATATTACAAATTTCATCTATACAATGATTTTATTAGTCACCAGTAGACATATAGAAAATAAGTTCATGCTCAAGTAATCCAGGGAAAGAAATTATAGGTTTCTTTTCCAGCAAAGTATTTGAACTTTTAATCTTTTTAAATTTAAGTTTAAACTTTTAAATGGCATTATATAACCAATACTGTGATGACAAACAGAAACCTATCTATGTACCTAGTATTTCCCATTGTGCATAAAGACACAAAACAATAAAAGATGTACATTTTTTGATGATATCAAAATTTTGTACTATCACATATTGATAAAACCCAGAGATTAAGATTGTTTTTCAACCAGTCTTTTAAATCATTGTTCATAAAATCTATCTAAGGAAGCTATTATCACTGTCCACCTAGAGAAGCCAGATTTTACTTGGTAAAAGTCAAAGGCTTTGAATAACTTTGGAGTGACCAACAGCAATACCCACATAGTTCATGAATCAATAATTACTTTGATTAGCCACTGCAGATAAGACCTCTTGTACTTATTCACCTGTACAATGCAAAGTTAAGGTCATAGGTGACCTACCACAAAAGGTCATGGGTAGTCATATATATGGAAAGATAACCAAAGATTAAACAGTTCTTTCCATACTTTAAACTGAACTAGTCAAAATGGGCCCTCACAGCAGGTGGAATGCATACAAGATGGAAGAATCTATGTGGTCATAAACACAAAACTTAAGCCATGTTAGCAAAGTGTCCAATGAAAGATGGTGGCCTTTAGTTGTAGTGCAGAGAGGAATCCAATTGCATGTATCAAGTTTTAGGATTGAAATACAAATATCATTCAATAAATTAACTTTAAACACAAAATTTCAAGAAATTCTCTAAATTCTCTAAAGGATAAAAAAAAATCCTCTCACTATGTTTAAGATTCTAGTTAGGATAGGATGCATACTGAATCTCATAAGCTAGATACAAAAGCTTAATGAATGTCAAAAGATGAAATAAAGTTCACAATGAGCTTTCTTTTGTTGTATGGCTGTGCTAACACCATCAATTTCATAAATTTTGCATGAAAAATTTCTGAGAAATGAGCATTAAAAATAAATTGTATTCCAAGTCAGTTAAATATAAGATATAGATCATAATGACCTATATTAAAATGTAGCAGGACTCATCAAAAGGCATCCCCTCCTCAGGTTTCATAATTCTTGACAGGATAATAATACATAGCACACAAAAACAAATATGAGATCATCAGCTAAATGCAAAAACATTACTTAAGCCAGTAAAATATCCATGTAGGTCAAATTGAACTTATTGTAAAGATATGATAATAATCTAGTTAATGATTCAACCATGAACAGTACAAACAACATAACCAAAGTCAGTGAAGTGTTGAATTTGGGTCACAATGGGTTACTTTCATGATGAGGGTGTAGACACATAAAGATGCATCCTCTCAAGTTTCATGATCCCAGGCATACCAGTATTAACAGTAGAGAAAAAAAAAACATGTTATAAGCAAAACTCAAAACTTAGCTTAAGCCAGCAAAATGTGAAACTTAGGTCCCAGTGACCTTTTTTATTGTAAGGAAATTAGTACTTACATAGATGCTTACAATTAATGAACATGCATCTACACAAAATCAGCACCATCTTTTTTCCCCAAGAGGTCCAAACGTATTTAA
This sequence comes from Potamilus streckersoni, assembly GCA_016746295.1. Lineage (NCBI taxonomy): Eukaryota > Metazoa > Mollusca > Bivalvia > Unionida > Unionidae > Potamilus > Potamilus streckersoni. Next base: position 146,628 of record JAEAOA010000747.1, on the reverse strand, counting down.
ACCCTCTCCAAACTATTATGCAGGACCTAGTAAGAAAGAATCATTCATATTGCAGAGGATGTCTATGCTATCCAGCAGCAGAATCTGAGCAGATTCTGCTGCTGGATAGTACCATAATGTCCCTTTACTTTGGCCTGGCGAGCTAAAACTGGAACAATGAACATCCTGCCAAATTGACTTTCTTGGTTGTTACATGCTATTGTCATAAAAAGGCACTAATCAGTTCACAAAATGATTCTTCTGACCAGAGCTTAACTTGTGTTTTACCAGCAACATGAAGCCAGTAATATGAATGTATATACATGAACAAAACCACCTTCAATTTTCTGAAATCTAATATGCAGATTTGAATATTCTGTGCATAACTTTAAAACTATAATCTTTCTGTGTAGTTTTACAATGAAAAGGTGCACCATTGTGTCAAGATGGCACTAACAATCTTGACAGTATATTATACTGTTTACTGTTGTGAATTTTTAATTAAAAAAATTACAATGTTGAATTATTCATTACAACATATTAACTAAGCAACATTAAATCAGGAAATACATGACCACATGTCATGGACTAGTTCCTGAAAACTTAATGACTACATGTACTAATGGGCTAGTTCCTGAAAACCTAATGACTATATGTACTAATGGACTTGGTCCTGAAAACCTAATGACTACATGTACTAATGGGCTAGTTCCTGAAAACCTAATGACTACATATACTAATGAACTAGTTCCTGAAAACTTAAACCAGACTTTGGAGGATATAAATTGCTTTTTTAAAATCACACAATAAAAACACAAATGTCAATAAGTGCAGTGATCAGAATTTTACTTTGTTACTTATTTTCACTTGTAATTATTTTGTTACAAAGTATAGATCAATTAGGTCTTATCAGTACAATTTGCACAAGAAAATTTAAGTAAAAATTGGTCAGATAGAAAAGAGAGATAATAACAACCATAATTTATAGTACCAGTTTTAATGGGCACATATATGCACATCTTTTAAAGAAACATGAAGTTCTAAAAGAAAGATGCCTCTCTAGGAATATTTAGAAAATAAAAAATCCAAAAATATTCTGTAAAATAATATTCTAAGGAAAATATACCTCCATGGAGATTTTTTAAAAAAGTTGTAGAAGCTAATCTATGGCAAATAGTTATTTGTGAATCATGCTATTGCAAACATATATCAATGTTACATTGCTCTGTTGCTATGGTGAAGTGCACCCAGAAATCACAAAATGCTCTATCATTAGTTAGCGTGATGTGCATAAAATACATTTAAAAAAAATGTATGTTAGCATGAACATCCTTCTTTTAGTGTGCTATCATTGAGATAAGCATGAGTATACCAACTACTAACACTCTGACTGTCATAAGTGTATAGACATTTTTTGTGTAAAAAGAACCTTGCTCTCTCGCTTTCTCATTACCGTTTTCTGATCTTCATTAGGTTAACAGACAAAAAGGACTCTTAAACTATCAAACGATATGTTCTAAAGCTATAATTATGGTTTAACTCCAATTGAAAACATTGAAACACTTTTTGCTTTTTTTTTTCATTAGTTCAATCTCATGGCCACTTAAGACTCTTAAATGATGGTCACTGAAGAAACTCTTTAGGTCAGAAATGTTGATTCTATGCTGCATGGAAAATCAAGGTCTCTCTTTCTCTCTCTCTCTTCAAATATGCATGGCTTGCAATCACATAGGTATGCATGTTTCTGACTAAAATTACCTCCAGAAACTTTCATATCTGAGGAAGAATTGTAGCTGACTTAAAAAAAAAAAAAAAAATATATATATATATATATATATATATATATATATATATATATATATATATATATATATATATATATATATATATATATATATATATATATATATATATATCCTGCAGCAATTTTGTTACTCATTTTTTGAAAAATTATGATAAACATTTGAGATTTTTTTTGTATAAGACATTCAAAATGTTTAATTTGATAAAAATCAAGGAATCTATAAATTGGAATGAAATGAAATTGAATATAATAATTAACTCTTCTTTTAACAAAGATGACAATTAAATAACTTTACCTAATCCATATCATAATTAACACCTGTATGAAAAATACAAGTGACACTTTGACAAATTTTAAAATTTCACTTTAATTTACAGAATATATAAAATAAGGCCATTTATGTTTAGAAGATTATGCACCTGGATGAATTGTGCTTTCTTCATTTTAAATTATGTGGTCAATTAGTTTGAAATTTTGATCAACAACAATAATGTAATAAAAACAACATAAACAACAACAATACCAATATCATCAAAAACAATAATAGTAACATCTAAAAGTTCGGCCAAACAGAATAAAATATTTGTCAAATTATCACAAGTGAAGATTATCTGACACTTTGAGATAGTTGCTAGTTCTTTTCTATAAGAGTCTAAGTAGTTATTATTATTATTATTTTGACTTTATTTAAAGAGAGTAACTCAATTAGCTAAGAACTAATCTACTTTGAGGCCCTCATTCAAAAGAATTTACTTTTTTTTTGCTGCATCTCTGAAGTCATTGTATATATTGGGTTTGGAAAAAGGAAATAGAGTGGGCATTTCTAATCTCAACTGGAATACTATTCCAGAGCAAAGTTCCAGAGTATTGGAAACTTTTTTTTAAATAATTGCTAATTTGGTTTGGGAATTTTGTAATGTTTGGTAGACATTGATCACAGGTGGGAGTATTTCCAGGTAGCCTATACTTGAATAGTGATTGTAAATATTCAGGAACACTATTATTGGCTATCCTGTACATTAATTTGGCTTTTCTTAAACAGATTCAGTCTTTGTCCTCACAGAATTTGGTAAAGTTTCATGTATAATTAATGAAAAATTATATGAAAACAACAAGAGGTACTGCACAGAATGGTCAAAGTTGACCACAGGTCATAAGTTTGTCAAATACTGATGAAAAAGGTTGACTTTAGAAACCATGAATAACTTTTTTCAGTGGAAGTCAGTGGACAAATTTCCTTGGTAGCTATGTCCAGGGAGAGGGTTTATTAAAATGGCCAAATGCTGACTTCAAATGAAAATTCAATCCCATAATAACCTAATTCTAACCTTTATCCTGGCCCAAATGGTATATACTTATAATAAAATTTTGCCAGCAGTAAAATATAAATTTACCAATAAAGTTTTATGACATATATAAAACAGTTTCTGATAAATGATGCTTAATACAAAAACAATGTTGATGCTGTGCTAATTTTGACAAGACCAACATTCTGTCACAAAAAAAATGACACTCATGTCTCACCTGTGCTTTGCACAAGAAAAAAAAATACAAATTAAACATTCAGTTTACACTACAAAGAAAAGTCATCATACCAGGGAGACAGGAGGTTGAGGTTGTGGAGCAGCCTGTGTGGGTGGGGGCCTAAGTCTATCCAATAAAGCTTGTTCTCTGAGTAGCGCTATTTCTCTTTGAAGGTCATATAATTTTTGAAGGTGTTCCTTTTGTAATCTCTTCAAATCTCGCTCCAACTCATCTGTAGTGAGAGAAAATATACAGGGCGTTATGTGGGCAACTACATATTAGAAAAGGTGATAGATATGTGGCTGGTTGTTACATACTAAAATGATGAAAACTGGAGTTATTTACACCATCTTGGAAAATGTCTATGTCTATTAATATAGCTTTATCTTGATTATGAGTCCCTGGTTCTCTTGGTGCTTCAAACTGCTGTTAGTTTGCAAGGTGAAAAACATGAAGATCTTACAGAAAAGTGAAATGTTTGTTGTTCTCATGATTAGATGAAAGCAAAAACACTTATATTAAGCCAATTATTGTTAGAACATGCATGCAAGTAATGATAACTGACATTTTACATTTGCAGACAATATTTTATTGAAAGATTGTGCAGGTTAAATACTAGAGAATTTTGTGATTTTCAATTTGATGAAAATTCGCTACAAAAGTGTAACATCTGCTGATGATAACAAGGCTGACATTAATAACAATTAAGGATTTCAATTTAATAAAACCTTTGTTATTAAGTAATTATGTCCCATATTAAAGCAATGCTTTGTCATTCTACTTAATACACAATTTTTATTTTGGTGAAGCTCAAAATTTTGATACAAAAATTCTCAGTAATTTATTCATAAACTATGAAAGGTGATGCATAAACTTTGAATATTTTATGAAATTTTTGTTTGAGAATAGGTTGTAAATATTCAGAAAAAAATGAATACTTGTCTTGCAATCCACTTTCCCTTCAGATTAATTAGAATTGTTTGACTTAATGATCAGTTACCTCCCTTAGTTTAAAATGACATATTGCTTTGATTTGTATCATTATTTAGTAACAGTAAACTAGATGTCTCCCTCACCTACGACCTTACTTAATTTTAAAACAGAATTAACTGTTAATGTGGTTAAAGTAAATAAAATATATTTGAGGCAGATGTTCATAGATATATATGCAATGTTTGATTAACATTATAGCCAAGCCAGTCCATTCAAGTATAGTATTAAGAACAATTTTCCAATTAATGAGTGAAAAATTAAGTCTCATTTTAAATAAAAAGATATCAGTGTTTTTGATTATCATTATCCAAGTGTCAAAAGAAATCAAAATATATATTTCTATGATTCTTTGATAAATTCAAATTCTTTTTACAAACAAAATCATGGATATGAAATCAATTTCTTTCATTGCATAAAAACGTGGACCACATGAAGAAATGAGTCCAGTTAGAACTATAAACTAATACTGTTAATTCAGTGTATTTTAAAGAGACAGAAAAGATTGCAACCTCTAAGTTGGTCACTTTCTAATTCAGGTCTTTTTAATGAGATAGAAAAAATTTCAACCTTAAAGACAGTCACTTTCTAATTCAAGTTTTTTTAATGAGACAAAAGATTTCAACCTTAAAGACTGTCACTTTCATTCAAGTTTTTTTATTGAGACAGAAAAGATTTCAACCTTAGAGACAGTCACTTTTTAATTCAAGTTACTTTTTCTTCTGTCTGATCAGTGGCCTTAATTGGGAGGCCCGAATATGCACTGAGGACCATTACACTTTGTTATCAATAATTCAAACAAAAATTAAGTATCGAAGCTTATTTTCACAAATAAATATAAAATCTGGTTATGAACTACATATGCTTTTGAAGGAGGGACTTTGTGTTTGACTTGCAAAGAAAAAGTTATGTACTTAAGTTTTCCAACCTGGTTACTACAGACAGTCTGCTAGTATTCAAATACTGTATTAACTTGCTTATAAGACAAGTCTAGGTGCAATATGCACAGATCCAGATCTGCTGTCACATAATGTCAGATCTGGGTCTGTGCAGTTTGCTAGGAGTAATCAGTGGAATGAACAACATAGACCCAGATTTGCAGGCTCATTATATGATGGAAAATCATAATCTTTGTTGTCTGCAGTTTGAGTTGACTTACAATCGAGTATAATAGGTACAGTGAATAAAGTACACTTGCAATATCAAAAATTTACATTACAATGTTCCAGTTTCTTATAATTCTCATTTTATGTATAGACATTAGATATATGTTATGAACATCCAAAGGAGGGTCTCATTTAAATTGCTGAATGAATAAATCAATAAAAAGATCCAATATGAGTAAATCTCTCTCATATCATGCGGAAAATTGTAAAGCTTGTTGCTAGGCATGCAACTACAAAGTAGCTACTCAAAAGTAAACAAGCACTTTCACTTTATCAAGACTCAAAAGACAACTTGTATATTCATTGATAGACACACACCTATTTAAACCTTGTCTCTTTAGGTTTTAAAGTGTGTATAAAAATTTTGTCAAGCTTGAAATGTGAATGCAAGCAAATTACATTATGCACTTGAGAGAATTACTTGTATTAGTCAGTGACTGAATAGAACCCTAAAATTGCCTGTTTTCAAATGCTAGTGCTAAATTTATGCTGATAAAACTATTCATATTTCAAATAATAATTACAGCATGCTCACTACAACTATTAATGATAAAGAAACTTCAAAGGCATTTGTATAATTTGCAAAATCAGAATATTTGTGCTACTTATAACTTGTGATTTTTATTTCTGACACAACCTGACATCAACTAAAGCATAAAGTTATCAGATTTCAAAATATTTTTAGTTTCAAAAGTTACAGGAATGGTGGCCAAAATTAGTTACAGTGATCATAAAATCTAATGCATTTGCCTGTTATTTTAGATCTTAGATATATTTAACTTTTGCTATCTTCACTGAGGTTTATATGAAATTACATTAAGAGAAAAACCAGTAAATGGGTACTGATTGATGACATGATCAATGTGTTGGGTTTGATGGTTCATATAACCTTATATTCACCACTGCATCAATAATTATTTTACTATATGATATAGTGCTAAGTTCTGAACTCAAGCTTGTTTCAGAACAGCAAAAATGACATTTCATTTGAAAGACACCTAAAAAAATGGATCCTGATGTCATGTAAAAGGCATCCATGTAATGATAAAACCCTATGATGAATTATTACAAATCACATTTTTTTCATGTGATCTAATGAGAAAAGACTTCGCTAAAACTTATTACATTGTTGAAAGTGAAAGTTCATAAAATTTAACTTTTTACATTTTAAACATATCTAATTCAAATTTTAGAAAAGTATGAAATTCAATCTCTTACATCCGTCAAAGCATTTCATTTTATTCTTGTTACCTACAGTTTATTTCAAATTAAGTATGAAGCCACAATGTTGCTGAGTGTTGACTGTTACAGCACTTCATTACTAAAAGGGCTATCATTATAACCCTCTTTTGGTTATAAAGTACATGTTGTCATAGACCCCATTATATTAGATGGTAATATAATTATATGCATAATGTACTCAAGTACAAAGTAATCTCCCTATAAGACCCATCATTATAAAATTGTTCTGGTTATATGCAGTACCATCTGAACAACATTGTAGCCTCTGGGCAAAGCAATGTATTGGGGCCCTCTACTGGCCCTACTATTCAAATATGGGCAGCATGATGCCCTAGAGGCCTGAGACCCTTGGCAACTGCCCAGTGTGCCCCTGCCTTTAGATGGCACTGGTTATAAGGTAATATAAGCAAGTGAACTCAATTTCCATATTTATTCATCTATAATGTATATTCAACGTTGAATAGCATAGGCTGAGATCTGACAAAACATAACAGGAAACCCAAGTGGCCGAGTGGTCTAAAGCGCTGACCATTACGGATCACTGCCATCTCACCTCTGGCTGCGTGAGTTCGAGTTCAGGCTCAGCTAACATGGGTAAGTGAGAAAGCCTGCCAGTAATTTCTCGTGGGTCGGTGGTTCTTCCCTGGGTTTTCCAGGGTTCTTCCTCCACCCTTAATACTGGCCGCCATGTATAGCCTATTTTGTGCTGAAAAATGGCATTAAACTCTATAACAACAATTATAACAACAACACATAACACAGCAGCAGATCTGGTTCTCTCTCATAAAACTTCAATTAATTCCAAACTTGAAAATATTCTGACCAATCAAAAGGTCTCATTTAGCAGTTTGTAGAAAGATTTCCATTTTACAAATAATATTTATTATTCAAAATGCTATTAAAGTTTTATTATAACAATGGGGCATCCCAACAAAACACCACTGATCCTGATTTGGCTGTAAATTATGATGGCAAATCTAGGTCAATCCAGTGTGCACTGTATATGAGAATATACATTAACCATTGCCCATTCCATGCAAATATTATTGAACAATTTATTCTAATGAATAACAATGATGTTGTATAATAGTGCAGTTGTTTTGTAACAAGAATCTTAATGGGGCATCTCAACAAAATTTTGACTGAACAAAAACCCAACAAGAAATAGAAACATAAATTACACAAAAGAAATTATTTTATATATGACAACAGAATATACATTTTTGTGCAGGCAAACTGAGAAGTATAAATGACTATGTGTATGAATGACTATATGATGCTATGTAACTAGGCTACTATTAAGCTGCTATCTTTACTAGGGACCAACAACAAGGCAAGGCACTGAGAACAATAAAAGCAAAGCAAGTTATTCAAACACCACACACAAGCTGGAGCTTCTTTGGTCACAATTTGGAATCTTTATGAGATAAAAACTCTGTCTTTGAGTTTTGAATTATCAAAATCATATAGCTAGTAATAATGCCATTACATATCAACTAAAAGGTATATTGAAATAAATAAATAATAACATGGTTTCATCAACAGAATGATAACTTTTTTAAATTTTTCTAAACTTTTTACCCCTAAAAAAGAATTTCAAAGCAAATACATTTACAAGAATAATTTAACATTTTTCATGTTATTGGTATGAATCAGTGAATATTCATATTGATGTATTTCAACTTTATTTTATTGATATTAATCAAGTTGGCAACATTAACCTATCTTTCACATCTTGCTAATAGGGGTTAAATTCTAAAATAATTGGTATGAATATGTGCATGTGTGATTTGGATTTTTAATGTAGCTTTAACAATTGTTCAGTCATTTCTGCAGTGTGACAGCTTATATTGATGATGCAGACATGTAGCATCATGGCCAACCCAATTGGTAATGACAGGGAATGAAACTTCTACTGCATTCTGTACATTTGTCCTTATAGTAATTTTGGTGTGTTTTTACCAAAAACTGTGATACTAACATAGATTTTATACCTCCAAACCATGTTTAGATAATGATAATATCAAAAAGTCACAGATACTCAAGCTGACTTGAATGTTATTGCATCATATTGTTTCATAATGAATAAGGTCAATGTTCCCTGTAAATGAATTCCAACAGATGGATGGACAGACTAGTCAGATAAAAAAAGGATTACTGTCATTCTCCACTTTGACTTCTTATCTAAATTCTAAAAATTGAATTTACTTAATGATAAGAGTCAAACAATAACATGAAAACTTTAAAGCTGAATGAAGAAATCTGCCTTGTTATTTTTAAGTGTAATAGAGACAAGACATTAAAATTAGAGTTAAGTTTATTATACAATATTTAGTGTACAGTTATGTACATAATTTTAACATAAAGTTGTCTTACTATATATATATATATATATATATATATATATATATATATATATATATATATATATATATATATATATATATATATATATTATAAATATGTAAATTTTTCTAGTTGAAAACAATACACTAGGGGTGGATATTTGCATTTGCAAAACATTTTAAAAATGTGACAGGATATACTGGATATATTTAAATTGTGTGGTACAAAACAAATATTTTAATAAGTGACAAAACCACAACTTAAAATGTTCTTTTTTGTACCACAAAATAAAATATAGTTGATAATTACACATGATTTTGTTGTTTTTGTATATCAGACTTGCTTCTGAAGTTAAAATTTAAAAATTAAATTCACTCTTCATAACACAATCCCCACCAACCTTGTGTCATAAGTCCATCTCAATTTCAATTTGATATATTGGATAATACTATAAAAGTATCAGTGATTTAAGAAAATGTTGGGATTAGGATAACCTAATCTGTTGCAATCAATTACAATTTTGATACTCTGCAAACTATTTTACCCTATCTGACCACAAAAGCAAGAACAGGTTGTTGAAGGGATATAGCTTTGCAAAAAAACCAGTTGTGGCAATTCAAATATTGTTGGAAATGCAGTTTCCATTTATTGCTCAATGTTCATAAAATTATTTTTTTTCTTGCTGAAAGTACAACTTTTAAAGACACACAACTAAGTGTTGCATGGCATGATGGGAAATCTTGTTTACATGTGAAAATATAAGTATATGTTTTTTTATTTGAAAATATAAAAATAAAAACAATGAAAAATATTTCACCAATAATAGTTTATATTTTACACTGAAATAAAAAAACTTAATGTGTTCTCCAATTACAAAAATACCTCAGTAAATATTATTATTTTTCAATTCCTTTTTCTAAACTGCTTGCATAACCGATATACCATGGTAATGCCTTAAATGATAGGAAGTTTACTTTAAAAGAGTTCAAGGTGAAAATACATTTACTTAAATGTAGCACTAGCTATTTATTGAACTAAATCCATTTGCAAGCTCAAATTAAAAATTCTGATGGAATCATAAATTTTGTAAAGTCTGACTAAAACACGTTTCAGTATAACATAAATATTAACATATTGCATAATTGTGGCATGGCTTACAAAATATAACAACAATTTCAAAAATGTCCTGAAGTACTACAAAGCCTAATCCCATGTTACAAAAAGAGTTTAGTTTAATAACTTGGCAATAATAATTTGGCAAGATGTGGATTTAATTTGGCAAGATATGTTGTATTCTTGAAGAAACAAATTATCTTATCATTTTTTTCTTACTTAGTTCGGAAATATGTTAGTTCATTAAAAAGTTGAAATTTAATAATCATCAACAAGAAAGCAATTAAGTCTTCTTTGTGTTTGACTTCAATGCATTCTGTGTACAACTGTTGCTGGGGCCCTGAGTGGCAGAGTGGTCTAAATCAATGACTGTTAGGGATCACTGCCATCTCACCTCTGTCTGCATAGGTTCAAGTCCAGACTTGGCTAACTTGGGTAAGTGAGAAAGCCTGCCAATAGCTTCTCATGGGTCTTCTTCCTCCACCATTAATACTGGCCACCATGTATAGCCTATTTTGTGCTGAAAAATGGTATTAAACCCTACAACAACAACAACTGTTGCTCAATTCAGGGTAAACAATAGCCAACAGATATTTGTTCAGTCCATAGGCATATACAATCAAGCATGGAACAATACAGTGGTCTAAAAGAAATTTTTTCACTGGAATATATAAATCAATTAATTTACCTACCTATTTAAGGGAAAACATTATCTGCTCTACCAACTTTGGTTCACACCTGCTTATCACCCAAACTGTTAGGATCAGTTTTAGTAATTGCCACATAAAAGTACCCCCCCCTTTCATCTTAATTCTTTTTATTGTATTTGAGTCAGAAATGAAGAATGCAGCTTAAAATCACTCTGATATGCAAGGTTCCATGTCACTGTGATGCTCAAGGTACATGAACAGCTGTACTATTGCTGAACACTTGCCTGGAACAAAACTACTGAAGTTGGAGGGATTTGCTATTAAAAATTAAGACAGACTGCCTATTCTTGCTCTGCAGTAGTGCATAGTCATAGCTATAAACCCAAATTTCAATGAATATAGGGTTGATTTTATTTCATTTTTCAACTCTCTTTCAAAGAATGACTCACCTGTTTTTATGAAGATCACTCTTCACCAATGAAATTGAATAGTTTACTCCCAAGCATGGTTTGGGCAGTTAAATACATCTGTTGATTTGTTAATCTGAATTATATTACAAGGTCAATGGCCTTAACCTCCTGTATGAATTTTAATTAAAGTGGATCAAGCCTAAATACAAACTTTACTTTACAAACATCCAATGTCTGCTTTATTCATTAATGTCAGTTAAAATTATTATACCCTTTGTCAATGTTCAGCAAATATCATTTTTTTTTAAAAATAGTGTTTCCTGAGCTAGTGTGAGTGTATTAACAAGAAATTAATTTTTTGGAATCTAGCCAAAAATGTCAAGAAATGATGCTTCTTTATAGGTATTTTCAATGGAATTGCTATTAAGGATAAAATGGCATAACTGCTAAGTACACATACTCTACATATCAATTGCCAATTTTCCTATAATTGTACATGTACCAATGAATTGTTCTCTTCCACAAAAAAAAATATATATGATAACCGTTTTTAAGTATTTCTCATTAATATGCAACATGCTAGTAACTGCATCACTAATTTACTTAGCTTTGTGCCACCACCACCTCCCACCCACTCCTGTTGGTCTGGTGTTTTGTTCAGTTAACAGACTCGGCTGGATATTGCATGATATGATGCATAGCAAAATGTGGACCCCAAACAATTTGTTATAATTGGGTTTCACTGAAGTTTACCACTTCATGATAAATATTAAACCAATCACATGGATACTAAAGCCATTCTTCAAAATTTTGGAATCTATTGACTTGTCAAATTTACTGCAACTGATCTCTCTGTTGGAATCAGAGGAACCTTTGTTGTATAACTGCCAATATCAACTGATTACATTTACTTAAGATCATGTAGCCAGAAATGAAGCAAACTCCACCCTTATTAAATATCTGTATCAAAAGACATTAAACAAAACATTTTAAGGATTGCCTAAAACTAAAAGATATTTGTGTCATGACTGCATTAATAAATTTAAAGATATATAATTCAGATATTATGAAAATACTAAATCTAAATTCTCCATTTGTAAAACTTCATGACTTCTCAACAACAACAGCAAAATGATAATCTAAAGAAGAAAAATAAAACCAAACCCATCACCATTTCTAGCAGAAGATTTTCCACAATACATATTTTGGCATGCAAATAAATGAAGCTGGGTCATCAACATGGCAGGATGGAACAGTATTCCAGAAATATGAAGTCAACACTGGCATTCTAACATGTACCACATTTACTTATGTATCATGCACATCCAACTACTAAATATGCAAACTAGTGCAGATCTGCCATCATACACCAGCTAGCAGAGTGTACTGTTCATTCTATATAGGATTATAAGTAAACCGGTAAGGACCCTAATATGCCAGCACATTGTCTGACATCAGATATATAAATAAAACTACATAGGTATTTTGCTGCAAGTAGGCAGAGAAAATGCATTTGATATGGCATAAGGATACGAGGTCATCATGTCTTGATGGATTCATATACATGTACCATTCTCCCACCTTGCAAGAAAAACACTAATACAGTTTTGTATTTTATTACATACTCCCTCTTTCACACTTTCTAAAAGTGTTAACTAAAGTTTGAATGAAATTGAAAAATACATGTAGTTTGATTTTGTATGTCTCAGAATATCTGTTTTCAATTATTAGTAATAACTCCAACAGAGTACCATTCTCTATATATTTATAGAAATATGGAATTTACATCTGTATCAAACATCAGATTAGCTACGTAAAATTAAATGGGTATGTAATAAGAGTATATACAGTTTACATTTGGATGCATGTTACATATAAGAAAATTTGGTACATATAACAGTGTTCTAATGTAGCTGTATTTTTGAAAAGACAGGGATCAAGTTACCTCTATTCAGTTCTGAGTCTGATAAATAAGATGACATCATTTAAAATGCTTTTCTCCTGATTGATAGCCAAATACTTGACATTATTTCTATTTTTAATTTAAAAAATTGGAAACTGTCAGAAGCAAATGCTAAGAATTAATTTCTTAAATTGTCTGCATTAAATTTAAGGCATTTTAACTATGATCATATTTCTTGTGATATGAATTACTGAGTTTTTATATTACAGTCTATATATTATCAAAATTAACTGTGTTATGAGCACTTGCAAAAAAAGGGTGCTCTCCTGAAATGTTCTATTTCCCTATATCAATTCATATTGAATAATAACATATGTAACTAAGAGTCTCACTAGTTCTCCACCACTTTATAGTCAGACAATTACTTATAAAATGTAACATGATCTTTGGCTATAAAATGCCCGTAACTCACTTTCACCTTCACTGATTTTTTGATGGCATATGAAGCAATGACTTTATGTATATTATTTCTAGCTTGGATAAGCAGCTTGCCTTCTCAATAAAATATGTCTTGTTTACAGTATGACACAATCTAAATTTTCCTACTATCATATGGGAGAAATCATAAATTATATAGTAAGTGATCTGATTATGATTAATTTCTCTTTGATATCACAGAAGTTTGTGCACTATCCAGGCAAGATTATCATGCAGATTTCTCTCGGATTCTTTCCTCTCTATAAGTTACAGTTGTAACCTTAGCATCAGGTCCATTTATATTTGCCCTATCCTTCTGCTCAATTGTCACGCTTTCATATGCAAGGTTTCCAGGCAACTTATGCTTATTGCGATGAGCTGTAATAGTCATTCCATTTTGTGGATAACTGGTCACATTTTCAGTTTGTCCAACTTCATTTTGGTGATTAGTCTCATTTTCCTGTTCTCCTGGATTTAACTGGTTTTCATTAGACCTATTGTGCCTTGGTCTATCCCGATTCAAGATGGTTAGTTGTGCTAAGTTGGGTGACCTATCAATCTGATTGTGGGAATTGTGTTGATCAGGCAGGAGAGACATATTCAAACTTTCTAATGCTTCTAAAGCCCTAAGCCTTCTTAAAATATCATCTTCTGAATAACTTTTTTGTACAGGCATCAGACGATTGTGTTTTCTTTCTTCTGCTGCATAATGGCTTTTTCTTTTTGTGGTTAAATTTCGATCATTTCTTTGATCCTTGTACTTTTGATAATTATGAACTCCCACTTGATCTAATCTGTGCTCAGGATTGCTTCTCCGGCGTAACATTTTCTGAAGCTTACCAGTATTTGCCATCTCTTTCTTACTATGTAACTTGTGGTTAGGTTCTTTCTTAATCTTTTCTGAGTGTGAAGTCTTTTGAGGTTCATCTCTCCTAAATTGCTTCTTTTGTCTTCTATAATCCACATCCTGTAGGCCTTCAAGGTCTAATGGAGGAACTTCTAGCTTCCAATCTTTGATAGGTCTTGTGCTGTCACCATATTTTCCATCTCTCTCTTTATTATGCCTCAGCTTCATTTTCCTCCATTTTCTGTTCAAACCTGATAAATTACTGTCCTTGACCCGGGCCCCATTATGTTTTGACCGTTCATTAAAAGATCTGTATTCATCAAAAAAGTGGGTGACATTGTGAATAACTGTGTGACCTTGCTTATCATGATTCTCTGTTTGCTGAAGTTCCTCATGCTTTGATTTTACATTTGGATCCAAAGCTTGCCTGTCAATGCTAAGCCGTAAATTGCTTTGGTCCATTCTTTCTAGAGGATAAACTGTAGCTACTGGTGGTTTTGTTAAATGGCTTTGAGCTGCACTTTCTGTACCATGAAGTTCATGTTGCTGAGGGAAAGGGTAATTAATATTCATTAGATAGTTTCTCTTCACAATTTTTGTATTATTTGTATTTTCAAAAGCTAGGTTACCAACATTTAAAGCATTGTCTGTTTTCCTTTGATTTGATTTTGGTACATTTTCTTGTTCACCCTGAGTGGCATCTGCCTGTTTTTGGCTAAAGTCTTCTCTTGCTGGACCAGCTGGAAAACCAATAAAATTATCCAATGCTAGTGAAGGGACTTTCTGAAATTGGTTATCAGTGTGTGGCCTGCCCATCTCTGTCTCTCTTTTAACTAGCCTGTTAACCTCATTATAGGAAAAAGTCATCCCTCTACCAATCCCATCAGCTACATTTTTAGAATATTTTAAATCAGACTGTGGTAACTTTGGTTTCCTAGCAACTGGTGGTTTCCTACCTTCTTTGTCCGTCTTCCGCCTGTCCCTTGCCAAGGTATTCTGTTCCTGCAGCAGTAACAACTCTCGATGGAGCCTTTCATTCTCCATCTCCAGCATGCTGACTTGTGTTGAGTAGTCTTTTTTCTCTATCAAAGAAGATATATCACTCATTAAATTTACAGCTAACATGGTTTCTGAAAAGCTAATGAGTTGAATGGTAAAAACTATTTCAAAATTTTTATTGTGAATATGCCTGAAAGAGTTAAAAGCTTGACACTAAGTACAAGATTTTTTATGCAAGACACCTCATTCTTATGTCTTTAATGCAACCTCATCAAGTTTACCCAAATGGCCTGCATTAATTATGTCCCACTGTCATGTAGTCTCATATGAGTTATTAAACATTGTAACTCTTTGTATAAAGCTGATATGGCCTATTGCATCAAAAGTAAAAATAAAAGGCATGTCAGCATCATTTTTGCAGAGAGGATGTTGTCTTGACTCAATAAAAAAATAGCCTGTTAACTTAAAATTGTCCCTCAAAACAATATAATTTTTTGTTGTGACTGATCATTCCCCTGGAAAGCTGAAAATTTGCAAAGTTTTGTTTCTAAGAAATTCTGCCATATAAAACCTGGTTTACAAATCTTGTTTCTGTTAATTACCATATGGTTTGCTACAATGTTAATGTCATGGGTCAATATTCATGTAATTTTAATAAGTATCAGTTTTCCCTAAAGTCTATCAAACTCACCTATAATTAAAAGTAGAAGTAGAAGAATTAGTATCGAACATAAATGTTTTGAATTGCAGGGTTCCTTTGGTGTTTTTCACTTTTGCCAATTTTACATTTTTATCATCCAAAGAAAAATCCTGACATGGAATTCAAATTCTTTTTTACAACTGAAATCATCAGCATTGGAAAGTAATTACACCACAGCTTTTTCCCTTTGTTTTGAGAGAACATCAGTTAATTTATTGTACATTTTCTATCATAGGTAATACCATGGGGAGGAAGAAAGTAGTTCTGGTATATATATATTTAATCCTTAACATACCAGTCAAAAAGAAACAATACTGAATGTCAAATTCAATTGCATTAGCTTGATCTTAATAACTTATTTAATATTTTTAGAAACTATACCATACATATTGTAAAAATAAAATAATACATATAAATTGATGTACATGCTGGAGGTACAGCCAATACCTTTCTGGGTTTTTGGTTTGACATCCTGGCTCCTTTTCAGTTGATCCTCAATGGCTTGAGCCTCTGCCAACATCTGGGCCATCTGGGCCAGGATGTCAGGATCATTTCCACCATTTTGCAGGTATGCCTGGCGAATTGCACTGGAACACATTACAGACAACTTTAGTAGTCATGTATTATTTGATCATGTCCTCACCCCCCTGCAAAACTCCTGGCATGCACAGAACAAATTCATATGTAGAAGCATTGTAACATAAATTTGCAGGTACATTCTTTATGACAGAAGTGTGTTTTTTTCAACCAATAAAATCAAATGATATAGCTTTGGATCCATATATATCAGTCAGGCATACTGTTATTCTAATAAACCAGATATTAATGTACATATGACAATTAATTTGATTGGTTTAAGTAAACCATGTCAGATTGCTTGGTGATATGCACACGTGTTTGCAATATACATACCAAGAGTTCATATGTATGTGGTATGAAACCTTGGCTAACACAAAAGATGCAATATGAAAGACAATCTTCATTAGATATCTAGAACATAGAAAAAAATGTCCATAGATTTGTATCAAGAAAAAAGACAAGCTTGGTTATAACTGTGCATAAAGAGACTGATCCCTTATAAAAAAAAGTTTCATAAAAAAAATCAGGATCTGCATGCACTGCAGAGCCCTCAATGAAAGCACTGGTGTAAAGTGTGTGACTTTGAACCCAAGGTCAAATGGGGATATCATGTATGTCTCAGAATTAACTGTCTTAGCTTCATAACTCATCTCAATTTGTATGAACAAAATCCATCACAGTAGGTTAGGAAATATAAAGAAGTTAACTAAATTTAACCCAAACCTGAATGCAAAATTTTCTCTGACTGAGACATTGACCCCAAAATCAATGAGGCAAGAGTAAGCATGCTGCAGAAAAAATTATCTTAGATTCATAATGATTCATCCCATATATGAAGAAAATCCACCAATTGTTTAAGGAAATATAAGCAAATGAAATAACCAAAACTGTAATACAAAATTTCTATAACCATGACCTTCATTCCAAGGTCAAAGTGTTGGACATGCATGTCAATAAATGAAGTGTCTATGTTTAATAATAATTCATGCCAAATATAAATAAAAACCTCTGTTGGGTTTAGAAAATATAAGTGAATGAAAAGATTCAACAAAACCTTAATAATTGTTTCTATGACTATGACCTAGAACCCAAAATCAAAGTGTCAAGTGAGCATGTCATAAAATGAATTGTTCTAGTCATGCCATGATTTGTCCTAAGTATAATGATTAATACAATGTATTATGAGACTTGGTCAAAGGGTTTCTGAAACATTACCATATGAAAATAATTTTAACCAAAACCATAACATAAATTTTATAAGACTATGATCTTGATTCTAAAATCAAAGCATGCATATCATTGAATGAATTGTTCTAACTTCATAATAATTCATCTGAAGAGGGAAGAAAATCCACCAAGGGCTGAGGAAATTCAAGTGATGTAAAACTTGAACCAAGACATTAATTTAAATTTTCTATGACTGGTTTCTTGACCCATGGTAAAAGGGGCAAGCAAGCACACAGAATTAATCTGTCAAGATGTTTAGGAAATTAAAAGCAATTGAACAATGTTAAAATAAAAATGTAACTGTTGATTTCACTGCCACCATCAGAAAATGACAGCCATGTATGACTTCCAATTAGCATGGATTTCACAACAATATCTTCAGAATCTAAGGCTATGTTATACTGAGCAGATAAGTCTAGTAAGTGATCTTAAAAACTAGCCAAAATAAGCACAATAAAAATAATAATGCAAAAGCTGGAACCTAATTGCACTATAACATATTAAACTGCAAGTATTTTTAATCCAATATTGTCTGGATTATGCAGAAAACCATCTGAAAGTCAGTTCCAGGTGGGTTGATATTAATGAAGGACAGGTACCAATGAACTCCAAAACTGATTAATCTAGAAATCTGCTCTCATACTTTGAGTGACACTTTCATTAATGAAAATTTAAATTTACACTGAAAGAAATAACTTTTACATTAAAACTTGTCTTGAATTACCACTCTTTTGGAAATTCACCTGTCATAAAAAAAACTAGAATTGAGAATATGTAGCTCCTGAACTTGAGTTTCAGCTTAAATTTGTGCTTAACTAATCGAAAGTAAGTTTGCCTTATTTAGTTCATTTGTTTATCATTAAAATTCTCAAGACATATCACACTATATAGTTAAAATTACTCTTTAAATATGCATCTAAAATCTCTACTGAACTCATCACTGAAAACTACAGTTCTTTAATATACCTTTAATATCATTAATGAATCCCAAAACTTAAAATGAAAATACCTTATCTCTTGGACAAGCGAATTTCCATAATAGATTGGAAAAGCCAATGATCGTTTTGGGGGTTCTGGTGGGGGCGGTGGTGGAGGGGCTGCAGGTGGTGGATGATAAACTGGCTTTTCCACCTCTCTGAAAAAAGTAAATGATGTATTATAAGGACAATATTAAAAGATGATGAAAGTATTATAAGGACAATATTAAAAGATGACTAAAGTATTATAAGGACAATATTAAAAGATGAACAAAGTATTATAAGGACAATATTTAAAGATGATGAAAGTATTATAAGGACAATATTAAAAGATGACCAAAGTATTATAAGGACCATATTAAAAGATGACTAAAGTATTATAAGGACCATATTAAAAGATGACTAAAGTATTATAAGGACCATATTAAAAGATGACCAAAGTATTATAAGGACCATATTAAAAGATGATGAAAGTCTCTGAGTACAAATGTACAGATTTCAGATCAGAAGATTATTCATTACTTGAGTGAAGGAAACGGTATAGGATTTATGTTAGAAAATTGTGTGCAAATTGTTACTGACATGTCTCAGTGTACAAATACAAAAATGTTAAATATCTCTGACTACTGTGATACATAAGTAATACAATTTCATCACATCTTTTCAATATATATATATATATATATATATATATATATATATATATATATATATATATATAAAACAGTTCCAATTTATCTTTATGTTAGAATAAATATCAAAATCCCACAAACAAAAGTAAAGCAAAAGTAAAACATTCTTGCAATGTTTAGCTCTATGGTAAATTTAGACATCTGACCAATTCCAAGTATAATTTGGTATGAGTGGTAAACTAATGCACCTTTACATGATTTAGTATGGCTATGTCCAGTCTTACCATCTTTTGTAGCATCATGTCATTTTAATTTAAGGTTTCAAACTAAAATCAAAGTAGAGTAGAAGATGAAAACAACAAAGGAACTGATGCTCATCTGGTCAAAAAAAGTTTGTAGGTACTCATAGGAACTCCCTTTCTTCCCTCCTACTTTCTTTTGTTTAACTGCAGAGTACTGAAATCAGATCCAATATTATTGGGAAATCTTACCAAATTTGATGATAAAATATTTCTTGTATGTTTGAGTTAACATGTTCACACAAAAAGAACACAAAATTCTGTCACAGCTTTGGCCGAGAACCAAATATCAAAGGCAGAAGAACATGAAGCTCATCTCAGATTCTGTGGAGATGTAAACACATCCTAAGTTTATTCATAATTTATATGGAAGGGGGTAGAGCAAGCATAGTTCAAAGTATTCTTCAGGTATATAACTAAACCAAGTTTAATAGAAATACATTCAAAATTATTTATTTTGTTGTTTTCCAAGTCTGACCTTGAAATAAATGTCAGTGTGCTACAAATAAAATTGTTTTACTAAATGACAAAGTAAAGCAAAGTCTGGTCAAAATTAATTTCTACATATAAAAGTTACTTTGCTCATTAGCTCAATAAGTACAACAATGCATGTAATGACCTTTGTTTTTACCCCAAGGACAAGTAAGTTTAGTTTTCAATCTTTGTTTCAAAAAGCACATACACATTAGCTGACAGCTCTGTCCCATTTGTTTTTTAGGACCAAAAATTCATGTCTCAATTGATTCGAGGAGTTGTGTTAAAAAGAATGTGACTTCCATATTGGAGATCATATCAACATCATTTTTATTCTGAAACTCTAACACTTGCATGTTATTAGAGCATGTTCCTAAACAAGACATGTCAATACAGCCATCTGCTCTGGGGAAGTATCCTAAGATAAATTTCAAAATGGCCATCAAAGCAGCCATTTTGTTGGTCAGATCAGCATAATTTGAATAGAGGACCAACTCACACAAGAAGTGTCTAAGTGAAAGTTTCATAATGATACAATCACCCTTTTAGGATGAGAAGTCATAAAATTGTTTTCCTGATAGCTGCTGTGGCAGACATATTTGGAGTTCATATTGGCACTCTTTCCTGCAGGACAATTTATACATTGTGAGCAGTTTTTTAGTGAAAACCCCATGCAGAATTGTGCATCTATGCCAGATTTTCAAGATGATGACCATGGTAGTTATGTTGGATACCAGATCATTATTTTAATTTAATGCTATTAACAACATGGATGTGACCATCCACTGTGAAGTAGTGACGGTCATGATGGTAGCCATACTGGATATTCAAGTGTACCAATTTCATTGTTGTTGTTGTTGTTGTTGTTGTTGTTGTTGTTGTTGTTGTTGTAGGGTTTAATGCCAATTTTTAGCACAAGATTTGCTATTCATGGCAGCTAGTGTAACTGGCTGAAGAAGAACCCTGGAAATTCCCAGGAAGAACCACCAACCCATAAGAAGCTACTAGCAGGCTTTCATGTGTACCCATGTACATGACTTGAGACTTGAACCCACACTGTTGGTGAGATGTCAGTGATCAGGAATGCTGAGCATTTTAGACCACTAGGGGCACCACCAATTTCATTAAAAGAAAACAAATAGATCCTGGGATGAATGAGTGTGTGTGTATATGTGTACACGTGCACACACGTGTCTGTCAAGTTTCATGGCAATCCCTTCAAAAGTTTAGAAGAATTATTCATAACAAAATTGTATTAACAAACAAATGTCAGACACTGGACTGATCTGGGACATCTGAAAATAGGCAATTACAAAAGCTATAGTCTTAGACCAATAAAGCTAAACAAAAAAAATCCATCAAAAAACAGGCAAAAGATGATATATGACTTATGATTTATTCTAGTAATGCAGCTGCTCCATGAGACAAAATAAAATTAGAATTGATTATGCAGCAAAAATGTATTAATGCAGGAAAGGACAAAGACAAGCATGATTAGAACTACTGAAAATGTTTTGAACATTCACAGTGATAAATAAAAATAATTAAACCCTTAAAGTATGATCAAAGATCTACTTCCAGCAAACTGAATCAAACTTAAAATAATCTAGGAAAAGGAAACAAGATAAGTTATATTGATCTCAAATCCATTGAAACTGAAGCAGTACTGATTTAGGTAAATCACTCAAATACAACACCATTCCTCAGAGACTTTATCTATAGGTACCCTTCTGTGACGGTCAGACAGAATTAGGTTTTTGAAAAACAATTAAAGTGATGTATGTTGTTGTGTGCTTAATGCCATTTTTCAGCACTTGATAGGCTATACATGGCAGCCAGTGAACACAGATAAGACTAGAGTATTGTTGAATATTACCCAAGAAAAGTCAGCAAAACTGAAAATAACAATTTGAATCTTAAGTTAAATGAAACTTACACAGGACAAAATCCTTAGGTTGGTGGCTGACATCAATTTGCAACATATTCAAGTCATACACCATAAAGTTATTAACGGTAAGCCCATATCTATCAATTAAACATACTAGGTTAATATATTACAAAAGATATAAACAACCACACCTGAACTAGTGTAAAGCTATTTGAGGCAATGCTTCTGTCAAAAACATTTGCAAGCCATTCTGCTTGCAAGAAAGAGCTTGCAGACTCATCCTAGATCATGCTGAAAACATCCTAATTGCAATGAATGATATTAAAATGTTAACAGTAAGTGCACAAACATTTTTAGAAAAGCTAAACTTAAAAAACAAAGTTTCAAACAATATGGCCAAATTATATCTCAATGAACTATTTCCTTAAGAAAAACAAGGCAACTTCAGCTAACCACCTTTCCATTCTAAAATCATATTAAGAACTCTTTATGAATAGTTTCCAATATTCTGGAACCTCTACTTTGGAATAGAATCTCAGAGGAAGTTCAAATATAATTGCATCTATTTATAATATAATTCAGTGGATGTATTTTTATTTGACAGATATGTTAGAACTTAAAATATAAATTTTCAAACATTACATGTTGTTGTCTCATAATTTATTTTACTGCATATACATAGTGTACTTAGAGCATGTTCTTATAAATTTTCTGTTTATTATGTCCATTTATCAATATAGTTTATTATTAATGCTTTTTTCATTGTGTATTCAACTATGTACATAAATATGCATATTATTGAGGGTCACATGGAGGATTAGTTCTTTGCAACTAATTGTGTCATCCTCTTTAAATAGTTATAATTATTATTATTATTATTATTATTATTATTATTATTATTATTATTATTATTATTATTATTATTATTATTGTTGTTGTTGTTATTATCATCATCATCATCATTATCATCATAATCATTATAATTATTGCAACTTAAAATGTGACTTCCACTAAAATAGATATAAGAAACAAATGTTAAGAAAAGAATTAAATGAGTAATAATTATTTTGAAATTTAAATTTAAATCCAAAGATTCATTGTTAGTGCATTCTCTTTCTCTACTGATTTGGCATCAAGTCTGCATGTTAAGTTAAATAAGACTATTGTCAGTTTACAAGCACTGAAAGGGTAAGATGGGAATAAAAGTTGCAAAGAACTTGGCAATTAATCTGGATTGGAAAAATGTTAAAACTCATCAAATCTACACATTTCTAAAATCCAAAATAATGTACCAGTAGATAAAAATCAATGCACCATAGAAAAACACACAAAAAAATATCACAAATAAGCAAATCTGCTCAAGTCTTTTATTTTTATGGTAAAAAGCTAAGACAGGCACCAGACCATATAAAGAAGCATACAAACCTTTCTCTGTAATTAAAAAAGTGGAAAATGTATAATAAGGCATTTTAATACAATTAAGGTCAAAAGACAAGTTCTTGACAAAATTAGTTAAGTTATCCAAAAAAAAGCATAATTTTTAAAATATCTATAAATTACATAATACTGAAAAGAGTGCTAAATGATCAGATTAAAACCACATGTAAAAAAAGGATTTAAAATACAAAATGACCAAATACAGCACTGAATCAAGTCAAATTAAATTCTTGCAGTAATCAAATTATGTCTTAAACTAAAGGATTTTGAAAAACTGTAGGTCAACCGACACTTTTCTCTTGCATACAGAAAACTAAAATAAAATTTAAATTGAGTCCAGAAAATCAAAATGAATTATACAAGTCACAGAAACAAAGATTGTTTAACTACTAAAACATCAGACAAACCATAATTAAAACATCCTTCCCACAAGTAACATTTGTGTTCATGCATATACATACTATGCATCCAAGTGCAAATAGCTAGTATTTACCGCATATAGTATGACATGATAAAATAATTAATTTTTTACCACATATAGTATGACATGATAAAATAATTAATTTTTTACCACATATAGTAGGACATGATAAAATAATTAATTTTTTACCGCATATAGTAGGACATGATAAAATAATTAATTTTTTACCGCATATAGTATGACATGATAAAATAATTAATTTTTTACCACATATAGTATGACATGATAAAATAATTAATTTTTACCGCATATAGTATGACATGATAAAATAATTAATTTTTTACCACATATAGTAGGACATGATAAAATAATTAATTTTTTACCGCATATAGTATGACATGATAAAATAATTAATTTTTTACCGCATATAGTATGACATGATAAAATAATTAATTTTTTACTGCATATAGTAGGACATGATAAAATAATTAATTTTTTACCGCATATAGTAGGACATGATAAAATAATTAATTTTTTACCGCATATAGTAGGACATGATAAAATAATTAATTTTTTACTGCATATAGTAGGACATGATAAAATAATTAATTTTTTACCGCATATAGTATGACATGATAAAATAATTAATTTTTTACCGCATATAGTAGGACATGATAAAATAATTAATTTTTTACCGCATATAGTAGGACATGATAAAATAATTAATTTTTTTTCCAGTCCAAGAACTTATCATGAACTTCTTTTCAGTTGGTCATATGTCCCAAGACTTAAGAAATGAAACAAATTTGTGTCAAACTTGTGTCCCCCCCAATTGCAGGTTGCAGTAAAGTAGATAAACAGCTTATTTGATAATAAAATGAAAGAAACAAATCTTATATTATTATTATATATCTTTCTTTCATCATGAACAGTAAAGAAAAATTATATCCACAAACTCTGTATATGTTGCATATGCATCTATACTGTAGAGTGTATCACTTCTGTCAGATAGCACATGACACATTATTTATTGATGTAAACACAGAGAAGTGAATCATGTTTGGTTGTACTCAAAGGTTTGAATATGTTATCAGACTGAAAAATGGATCCAACAAAAATGCAAACAAGAGAGAGATAGAGGGAAATAACTGATTGCCTGAAGGCACCTGCTTTTCACTCATGACAGTGTGTCAGGTATAAAATAACCATTTTTTTAAACAATATCGACTATTATGCAGTTTATTCTGTTACCATTGCAAAAATAAAGCAAACTGAAATATATCAAAATAAATATATCCTAAACTGTAACAACTAAATGAAACTTGCAAACTAACTTGCAAAAAATATTGGAATGACATGCAGAACAATAAATAAAAACTTGTAAGAACAACTTAATAACAATTTTCAAACCTATCCTTATGGTGCCACAGACTATAAGGCAACACAGTAGCTCCCAAATGACCTGCCATCAAACTTTCCAAAACTTTTTCTTTTGCTTTCAGCAACTTTTTCTGGTACTTTAAATACTTCTGAATCAACTCTTCTGGAGTCAACATTGTTTCACTTTCTCTAGAACCTGAATAAACCAACTTATTCTCTTCTTTATCTTTCCATCCAGATGAACTTTCTTCAGTGTCTGTTTTTCTTGCATATCTTTTGCTAACTAAACCGTCCAATAGAATGCCATCATTTATGTACTGTCTCCTAGTTTTACTATTTCCTTGTCTATATATACCAGCCACCTTAGCTGGTAAAGCTATTTCATGTTGTGATATATCTGGCAGATTGCCACTTGACTTATTCTGTCTTTTAAGATACTCTTCCAGCTGGTTTAGTGAGGAGATTGACCAGTCCATGTTTCTGCTTAAACAGTGTATGTTCCATAGCCTATGTGAGGTACAATACATGATACAATACCAAACAAGAAACAGTGTATGTTTCATATCCTATATGAGGTACAATACATGATACAATTCCTAACAAGAAACAGTGTATGTTCCAAATCCTATGTGAGGTACAATACATAATACAATACCTAACAAGAAACAGTGTATGTTCCAAATCCTATGTGAGGTACAATACATAATACAATACCTAACAAGAAACAGTGTATGTTCCATATCCTATGTGAGGTACAATACGTGATACAATACCTAACAAGAAACATCTTATTTGGAAGTGTAACAGAATCAATATCATACAAAAATAGCAATGAATTTGCTTTGTGTTTAAAGATCAGTTACACACAAGACGGTAACTGCTCTTTTATAAAAAAAAATTGTATTGTAAAGACAAACTGAAATAATATGCATCTTCAAGACTTCAACCCTCAATTAAGACTGACCAGGGTTGAGTATTGTCAATGATACATTACATATCTACCCAGTGTTTAATATAGTTGTCCTCTTCATAGGAACTATTAGGGTATGGCTGATTGAATGGATTACTTATCAATGAGTCTCAATGACTGGGATCTATGTCAAAGCATATAATCTTGAACTAAGTTGACTCTACAAAAATGACCATGTTCTCGGACCTCAAGACTAGAAATCTACACATTTCTTTATTGCCTTAAGTGCAAGCTACCCCCAAATTTCAATTACTTACCATAGAACATAGGTTATGTGCAAAAACAATTTGTTTTGCCACAATAATCCTTGATGTTTTGACTCCTCAAAAATAGATGCTTCTTACCATCTTATGTGCAAGCCCTCTACAAACTTAGGTCAAGGTACTTGGTCCAGAATAAAAGTCATTATGTAAAAACAGTTTCTTTCTTTCATCTAGTGAACCTGACCTCAACAGACTTCTTTCTAGAATAAAAGTCATTATGTAAAAACAATTTACTTCTTTCATTGAGTTAACATGACCTTTGCCCTTTTGACACCAAAATCAACAGACTTCTTTCTTACCAAACAAGCCAATCATCTAAATTCTTGGTGAATGTATTTGATCAAGAACTTACATCTATAGGAAGAAGCCATGCCCCCCTCATGTGCCCTTGACCTTAGATAGTTCAACCCCAAGACAACCCCAATACAATAACATTCTTACTTGACCCATGTGCAATTCATTCACAAAGTTTAATTAGGTCTATGATGGAAACCTATTGTTATTCTGTAGAAAATATATTTCTTCTTTCAGTCAAAATCATCTTGTCCTTTTACCATTGTCCCCAAAAGCTACAGGCTTTTTCTCCTACCACAAGTGAGAGCTATCAGAAATTTTTGCTATGGGTATGTGATGATGTTATTTGTGTGAAAACCATTTTACTCACTCTCAGTCACAGTCAGTGACCTTGACCTTTACCTTTCTGACAGCAAAGTCAAGATGCAGGTTATCTACAAAGTGACCTGTCCTGAACATTCCCAAGGTTCCTATAAAAAAACTTTTACAACCAATTAACCTGTATTAAGCAACTACCTGTTTTCAAAGGCCATTTCCTCTACTTTATCAGAGGTAGTTGCATGGTACTTGTTAGACCAATCACAATCAAATTTGGCAGTAACAGCTATCTAGCATTTGACCAGGATGGTACATGCTGTGTCATACTTGATGAATGTACAGTATATACTATGCCAGGGATCAGGAATCTATTTTACATAGTATTACACTTATTTCCTGATTAATTACAAAATGAACAGCATGTGCCACCAATAAGAGAGTAACACTGTTAAATCAAGATTTTTGGCTGCCCTTTGGATGCCACATAATATTTATTGATGTGACACCTTGTGACATGCATTTTATAGGTTGCTGACCCCTGTACTATGCTGTATGCTAGAAAGTGCTTGGAGATTTTACAGTGTTGCATATCAGTTGGTCAAATGCAGCATAGCCCAAATACTGTTGGTCAGTCAAATGCAGCATAGCCCAAATACTGTTGGTCAGTCAAATGCAGCATAGCCCAAATACTGTTGGTCAGTCAAATGCAGCATAGCCCATATACTATTGGTCAGTCAAATGCAGCATAGCCCAAATACTGTTGGTCAGTCAAATGCAGCATAGCCCAAATACTGTTGGTCAGTCAAATGCAGCATAGCCCAAATACTGTTGGTCAGTCAAATGCAGCATAGCCCAAATACTATTGGTCAGTCAAATGCAGCATAGCCCATATACTGTTGGTCAGTCAAATGCAGCATAGTCCAAATACTGTTGGTCAGTCAAATGCAGCATAGCCCAAATACTGTTGGTCAGTCAAATGCAGCAAACCATATACTGTTGATCAGTCAAATACGGCATAGCGCAAAACTGTTGATCAGTTAAATGCAGCATAACACTTACTGCTAATTAATCAAATGCAGAACAGCAAATACTGTTGGTCATTCAAATGCAGCAAAGCATATCATTTAAATGCAGCATAGCACATATTGTTGATCAGTCAAATACAGCAGAGCAAATACTGGTGATCAATCAAGAGCAATAGACAGTTCCCAAATGACATCAGCAGTAGCCATATTTGCCACTGAGATTATATGGTGTTTGAAGTTTGAAATAATTTATTGAATCTCAAGATACTGTTAGAAAACACATACATACACAGAACATAAATCAAGCTTTCTGTTGGTACCTATATTTGTCATTAATAAGTTGATTTTGCTTCAGTGTGCCTTGTTCAAAATGGTCCATTTTGGTAGTCGCATATAGGAGAAACTGCCAGGTTGACCATTGTCCAGGTAAAATGGGCAAAATATCATCTGCTAGTGACTTTATTAGGAAGCAGCTATAAAGCACTGCCTTTGCCAAATACCATACATCTGTTACCATCTTGATTGAAGGAGACAATGGCATTCACCCTTTGACAATACATTAGCCACCTTGCATACTCATGTACAAGTCAAATCCAATGGCATAGATCCAAATCTGCCATCACACAATGTGCTAGCAGATCTGGATCTATGCAGTTTATAATCAGTGATATTTAGAACAAACAATACAGACCCCTGACCTGCCAAAGCATTATGTTGTTTGCCGTTGGACCTAACTTAAACAAGAGAATACATGATAAGCATGCATAAAACTTCTATTAACAGGTTAGACCCTGCACATCACCATTTGAGACATCTCGGTTATGATGCACATGTAGCACCACACTATTAAATCTAAAATCAGTTTAACAACTTACATGACATTGACTCTGTTAGTGTTCAAAGATGACAGCTGGTATTTCAGATCTTGCAAAGCTCTCTGATTTCTCTCCTCCTGGGCTTTCAATTCCTGTAGTAGCTGGGTTGTAGAGTCACGATCACCTAAAGTCTTTTTACCAAGGTTTTCTAGTTGCTTCCTTATATCTGTGCAAAAATTCAGAAATATAGTGTGACTTAAAGCATTTGACAAATTGAAGGCTGTAACAATATAGCTCTTCTCACCTGAATAACCTGGGCTTATTTAATTTCTAAATATAAAGCATAGGTAGATCAAATAGAATAAGATGTAACAATTATTCATTTGGTTTTTTTATATTTTTTAAATTCAAAACTGTATAAGGTTGATAGATTTTGTTTGATGCAAGCCTAGTGGAAGCTGTCACAGCAGACACCTCTCCATAATCAACACCTCATAATGAACATTTCTTGGTTCCTTCTAAGAATACTAGTAACATTTTAAATTCTATATGAAAGATAACTCTCCATAAAGGACATTTATGGGCTTTTTAATTGTTCTTTACAGACAGGTTTTGCTGTAAATAAGTTATTACTATAATTATCTTGAATAAACTTTAAAATTCTAAGAAGTCTTTGTCATCATATAGGCAAACCATACATTTGTCACCATCTCCACCTAGCCATTAACTGAACACTGCCACCCACAAGATATAGAAATTCTTAGGTTCAGTGTGCTTCATGATTGCCTCTGCAACAGAAAATGAGTACCAATACTCATACACTGACTCTCATAGCCACCAGCAACCATGTATTGCAAACGTTTTGATTATAATCTTGGAAACTAACCAGTGCATCCCACTTACCCATGTGATCTGGTGAGGTGCATGCCTAGAAATCTTTTGAACAATGGTGATAAAAGCTATAATCTGCATACACACAAGGTCATCTCCACTTACTACCAGCATCAGTTAAAAGCAAAAAAGAGTTTATACAGTAGAACCTGTTTTGTGATACCATCCCTTTTGCCAAGAAAGCAGTGGCTCTAAAAACAGGGTGTCTCTTGGTGAAGATCAATTCTCAGTATAACAGATTTGTTCATGCACTGAGCATCTTATATCTCAAGTCAAGTGGTCTTTCATAACAGTACACTTTCAAGACTGGTTTTACAGTAGCAAGAGGCAAGCTAGAAAATTCTTCTAAACTATTCCTTCACCATCACATCACATCTAAATCTTGTTCTTTATCTGAGTTCTACTACCTTCAATTCTATCAAACTTCTGCTTGACTTCTTCTATTGCCTGTTGATGTCTTCCCTCTCCTTCTCTCATCTCCTCCATCATCTCTGATTTTACTTTTTCCATCTTCTGCTGGTTTTGTCCGTCATGTTCTTGGAATCTGTTACGAAGCTCCATCTTTACATCTTCCATAGCTTGCTTATTTTGCCCATCTTGTACAGTAATCTTACTACTAAGTTTATCTATGGCTTTTTTGCTTTGTCCTTCAAGTTTTTTAAGTTCCTCCAACAACACTGCTGCTGAATCAACAACCTCAGGCCCACTTGTAACAACAACCTCAGGCCCACTTCTAACATTTTCACCATCTAATTTTTTCATCACAGCATTGAGTTTTTTTGAGGTTTCCCCTATCTGTCTTTTGACTTCTTGTAGTGCTTTCCTATTCTCTTCTTCTTGTTCTTTAAGTTCCTCAAGTAGTCGGATTGTGGTAGAGTCTCTGCCTCCTCTTAATAACCGTAATTCTTGAACATCCTTGATCTTCTTTTTTATTTCTGTAAGATGGATTCCTATCTGCTTTTGAAAAGGCTTTTCTAGAACATTTTAATTTTGGACCCAGTGGATAGCAGAGTGTGTATCTATTATAAACAGCTGGACAAAGTATAGACCTCTATTGTAAAAAATATGACCAGAAATTATTAAACTGAACATCCAGCAAAATTTATCAAACTTTCAGATAGCCTAAATGACTGACTACTGAGAAATCACTGGATAAAGCATGTGTATAAATCAAATATTAGTAGAACTGAGAGGCCTGCAATCCTGGAAACCATTTTCTTGATGCAGAAGTATGCTAACATCACATGCATAATTTTTATCTTTTAGAAAAGTTAACTTGAACAAGCTGCATGTTAATTTTATGACACTGAGATACAAAGATAAACTACCATGCATTCTTGCTTATGAGACAAGACCAACAGCAAACTGCACAAACCCAGATCTGCCCTCACACAATGCACCAGTAGATCTGGGTCAATGCAGTTTGTCAGGAACAATAAAGTAGAACAAACAACATGGATTCCAATTTGCAGGTGCATTATACTAAGGCAGATCAGAATCTTTGTTGTTTGCAGTTTGACTTGACTTTCATGTAAATATATATGATAAGACAATCACTGCTTGAAAAATAATTTGAATACAGCCATATCAACTGGCATCCATTTGATGACAAAAATTTCTACCATAAATTTCAAAATAAAATTCTGTCAAAAACTGAATACAGCCAAATAAATTAAATAAGCCCAGGCTTAAGGTTATCCTGCATTCCATGACACAAACAAAGCATGCTACCAGAAAAGTTTCAAAAAATTTTAATTTCATGATTTTAGCATATATGCCACTGAAATTGCACCACTAGTGGAATATCTGTATTACAAAAGTTTAATAAACAATTGTACACAATTCCTATCAAATAACAAAGGATGTAAACAATGGATCAATAATAAAGACCATAAGATGCAACCCTCAGTTCTTAGTTTTACTGCATAATTCAGAATTTAATAAACAAAATGTATGAATAGAGCTATTAGCAATGGATGCATTACAAAGGGCTTGGCTCACCAAAATTGGTGTCAGAATGAAAGAACATGACTCATCAAGGACCATAATGCTCTGCCCAAAGACAGATTAGACAAGACATATGGATCTACAAAATAACATCCACATGAGACTGCATCAAAACATGTTGAACAGTTCATGAGCTATACTGACTGCAAGTAACATCCTTTGTAAAGATATGAAATCGATTGACATGGGTGATAACTTTGTCCAAATGGTGTGGATGAGATGAGACAAACATACAAATGTGAGTCTAAAAGACAATGTTCTTACCAAATTCCATTGGAATATGTTGCATGATTATTTAGCTATACTAATTGCATACAACATTCAAAGTAGACATGTAATGACAAGAATGTGCTTAATAAAAATCTTAGATCAAGAACAAGCCTAGTTTGAATGGGGTAGGGGTGGGGGTAGGGGTTGGGTGGGTTGGAGATTGGTTAAGAAATCTACCTTCATCCATGCGCACAAACTGACACTGAACAGGGATGGACAAATTACAATCTAGGACAGTCTGTTAAAATTGCTTAGTCAGTAGAAAATAGATGACCGGGTAGTATGTTGATGATGTCCTTAGAACAAGGTTGAACCTTCAAGTATGCTTTCTTTATTTACTGTGTATGTCATTTAAAAGTTAAAATATTATCCAATATATTCATGAGCTATGTTGGCTATATTTATCTGCTGCCGCAGAGATTTAAACTAATTGAAAAAGAGCAGTAATTCCAGCAAAACTGCATCCAAAATGACAAAGCCTTTAAAAGGTCCATTTATTCATTACAGGCATTCACCTACCAAATGGCATCTAGTTATGTGCATGTAAATGTAACTATGTAAATGTAGTTAAGAATTAAGCATTCCAATTGTTAATAAAAAGAGAGATATACAAAAAAAGCTAGATCTGAATTGTTTACCTTCCCTCTGTTTTTCCAAGTCTTTATTGCGTAGTTGGAGATACTCCATCTGACGGCCATGATTCTCTGCAAGCTGCCTAATCTGGGAATCCTGATTAGGATTATATCTATGCCCTCCTTCATCCTGAAAAATGCAACATACAGCTGATCCTCATAATGCTCTACTGAATTGAAATACCAACCAAGATTTTGGTTTTGAGAGCTAGGCTTTACCAACACAATGAGTTGTCATAGTGTTCTACTGGTTGAAATACCAACCAAGATTTTGGTTAAAGAGCTATATTTTACCAACACACTGTGTCATCATTATCTTTTTCTGAATTGAAATACCAACCAAGATATTGGTTTTGAAAGCTATGTTTTACCAACACAATGAGCTGTCATAGTGTTCTACTGAAATGAAATACCAACCAAGATTTTGGTTCAAGAGCTATGTTTTACCAACACACTGTGTCATCATTATCTTTTTCTGAATTGAAATACCAACCAAGATATTGGTTTTGAAAGCTATGTTTTACCAACACAATGAGCTGTCATAGTGTTCTACTGAAATGAAATACCAACCAAGATTTTGGTTCAAGAGCTATGTTTTACCAACACACTGTGTCATCATTATGTTCTACTGATTGAAATACCAACCAAGATATTGGTTTCATGAACTAGGTTTTATCAATAGTGTGTCATTATTATGTTCTTCTGAACCTGAACAACAACCAAGATATTGGTTTCAAGAGCTAAGTTTTACCAAAACCTAACTCTTGAAACCAAAATCTTGGTTGGTATTTCAATCAGTAGAACATAATGATGATATTGGTTTTGTGAGCTAGGTTTCACCAATAGTGTGTCATCATTATGTTCTTCTGAACTGGAACAGCAACCAAGATATTGGTTTCAAGAGCTAGATTTTACCAACACTTTCGGACTCATCTTCTGAACTGAAATACCAACCAAGTTATTGGTTTTAATTGCTAGGTTTTACCAACACATTGGGAATCATCATAATGTTCAGTGGAATTGAAATACCAACCAAGCTGTTGGTTTCCATTTAGAGTCCTAACTTGATCTCAAAAGAAAACAATCTGATTTCACAAAAAATTTGTTCATTTAAAGTCACAACTGCATTATTTAATTTGCCAAAATCTGAATGATTCTAATTCTAGCTGTGAAATCAAAACCCGACGGGATAAAATTCAAGTCAAGCATATTTGGGGCCTGGGCCTACATTCTCAGAGGATCTCATTCTGGTGCAATAATAATATCCAACAAACTTTATAGCTGATTGTGTTTACACGAATACACTGACAAGATCCAAGGGTAAAATTCTTTTGTGATAAAATAACTTCCAATAAGAAATGATTTCAACACTTACAAAGTACATGTTTTGTTAAGTGGACCCAAGATTATGTTGGGTTTTTCAAAAATATTTTAAATTTCTATTTTGTGTGTTCATTAATATCCTGGGCCATGACCTTTGACCTCTGATGTAACACATAAAAACATGTTTAGCATCATGCATGGACATACATGTACAAAGTTGATGAAAGCCTTCAAAACCTATAATTAGGGAGCCTCATCTGAGACTGATATTTTTCAATTAATAAAGCAATTATCTGTGTGTGTGTGTGTGTGTGTGTGTGTGTGTGAGAGAGAGAGAGAGAGAGAAAGAGAGAGAGAGAGAGAGAGAGAGAGAGAGAGAGAGAGAGAGAGAGAGAGAGAGAGAGAGAGAGAGAGAGAGAGAGATTCTCTAATCAATAACTTTTTTACTGAAATTAACTTGCATTTATGTACTGGTATGAATTTTTTCACACTGGGAATTTACCTGAATTTATGTACCAGTACTGTATGAATTTATTCATTCTAGAAATTCACTTTGAATTTATGTACTGGTATGAATTTATTTCATATTGGGAACTAATTCATTAGAATTATGATTTGTATGAATTTATTCTATCAGGGAATTCACTTAAATGTATGTAACGGTTTGGTATTATTTCTTGTTTAAAACAAAAATGGATCCAACAATTTATTTGAAGAAGCCATTCTGATATGAAGGCAAGTTGACCATTAAACTCACCCTCTTATGAAAGTTAATTGGATGCAAAATGACTTCTTTTGCTTCCTCAACCAATGAAGAATTTACTAAATCAATTTAGTGATAACTTTAATAGAGGCACTTGTAAATAACAGAAACCACAATAACAATCAAGTGATACAAAGTTCACATATTCTTTCAGATAGTGTCATACTCGGTTGTAATCAAATACTGCATTGTACAATGTACATCTTAAGGTTCTTTTTCGAAATAGGCTTACAAAATTTTATCTAAGGTAAAAAAAAAAATACATTGACAAAATAAAAGAATGAAAAACCAAAAACTGATAAAACATTTGATAGGATATAATTTTTACAAGGTTTTATTGTGTTATAGACCATTTCACAGTTATGATCACCCTTTGAAAACACCAGAGGGCGTCTTGGTGCAACTCACTTCCAGATAGTTCAGTCAATAAAGATGTCAGATGTAGATCAAAAAAATGTGACAGACTTCTCACATTCAGCAAGATGATATATCACTATCTTAAAAAAGAAATTCTATCAATATTTGATCAATTGTTTTTTTCATCCTTTATTTTTTCAGTAACTTGCACTTTTCCCAGCTTTCATATAAATGTTCTCTGCTCATTTCAAAACTTCATTATCTTTCCATTACTACCTCATGCTCTAGATTGTATTATTTGATTGTGTGAAAGTGTATCACTTTTTTAAAATGATTTTTACTGTAATTTATCTCACTTGAAGAATAATGAAAATATGTTTATTACAGCTTTAATCATTGCAGTTAATGGAGGATGAACGACAATGAGAAAAAATTCTAAATTCTTATAATAGACCAGAAATAAAAATTTTCTTTTTATGTATGTAATTCTATACAAATTATAATTCGACTGTAATGTTTTTAAATTACATATTGCAGGTGGGTAGTGATTGTATTGTGCAGAAAATACCATGATTCTGTAAATTAAAATGCCAACAGTCATATAGCAAAAAAATTGTTAAAAAACAAAATTGTCACCAATTAGATTAAATCCCATGAATGATCACTGTGAATGCTGTGTAATTTTCTCTACAAACAAAATCGCATCTCCATTTCTGCCAATGATGCTCAACCTGTTAACACTACACATTTCTCTACTGTATATCTGTCTATGTAAAGTTTTATTACCATGATTAAATTTAAAAGAATAAATAAAACAATAATACTATGCAGTAAGTATATATATATATATATATATATATATATATATATATATATATATATATATATATATATATATAGTTTAATACAAACAATACTATCATACATGTTAGAGAAATTAAATTCATACTCTACTGAGTTTCGAACCCAGGTCCGCGAGTAAATGGCACCCATCGCCTTGCCTGCATGCACCAACACATACAATACAAAAATCCTATATACCTTGATTTCTTTAATAGGAATCTGGAAGACTGTGTATATATGAGAATTAATTACTATGGCGTCATTCGAGTGTGTCTGCTAGCAGGTGCTTATATAACAACAATTCAGTGCCATCATTTGTTGGTGATGCTGCTTAGGTGTAACGGTATATGGGTTGGTGCATGCAAGCAAGGCGATGGGTGCCATTTACTCATGGACCTCAGTAGATTATGAATTTAATTTCTCTAACCTGTATGATAGTATTGTTTGTATTAAATTATTATTTCTGCCCACTATTATCAAGATTCTACTACAGAATCCAGGGATACCACAGTCTGTTCTGTCTGGTATATATATATATATATATATATATATATATATATATATATATATATATATATATATATATATATATATATAAAGAATGCAAATCATATGGCAAATAACCCTTTCAAGCATACTGGATCCACCAAGGTATCATGTGTATCAGGGATTAATTAAAATAGATGCAATAAATTGACGACGAACAGTACGAAACTAGTAACTAACTAGCCTAAGCGCTTTCGACTCTTAATGAGTCTTTTTCAAAGGCAAATACAAAACATATATAGGACTTTTAGGGAATTATACAATGTTTTCAGTTTCCGCATCTAGTCTATACAAGCTGGTTGTATTTATAGTTTTAGCACATGTGAAGACAGCCATGTAGAGGTTTACAAACACAACGTTTTTGTGTTTATTTGTTTATCGTATATATGTTTTGTATTTGCCTTTGAAAAAGACTCATTAAGAGTCGAAAGCGCTTAGGCTAGTTAGTTACTAGTTTCGTACTGTTCGTTGTCAGTTTATTGCATCTATATATATATATATATATATATATATATATATATATATATATATATATATATATATATATATTATCAATTTAGACTGTTGCCTTTCTATTAATGTTCATTATATTTTTCATGAAATAACTTGAGTTATATCTAGGAAGGATATTTTTTTTTTTCAAAATGCACAAATGTCATCCACACTTGAATAGATAGTCGCACATATGAGTCTCCTTGATGATTATTTTAATTTTATTGCCTTGAATGGTTGTAATTTTAAGAGTATATAATTTGGAGAAATATTGATATTAGATACACTTTGTATGTATATGACATTTGTGGTTCTCACCTCTCTGCCTGTCTGTCTAATCAGATCTTTTAAACTTACATATTTGATGCATGGAAAGTCAAATAGAATTAAACTAAACTTAAGAAAGCTGTTTCAGATGAATTTATTGGTGGCAATCAGAAATGTTGTCTAGAGACTCCAGCAAATTTTAGAGTTATTACAATGTGTCAGCAGAGGCAAAGAAAAATCATTCTGAAAGTTATTGCATGCACTGTATGATGTTTTGAGAAAACCTGTGATAGACAAACATAAATAATTAAATATTAGGTTGAATGAATGCATGCCTATATTTGACTGGACAAGGCAAGAAAAAAAATATGTGTATGAGGAAATACTTTTTTGATTGTTTAAAGATGTGAGTATCCTTTTCCCCACCACCAAAAAAGAAAATGAAACAAAAGAACGTCATTGGGCATATAATTTAATCTGAATATTGTACAATATTTACACCCAAATATGAATAAATATTCCATCTACATTAATTACATTCCTTTTTTTTATAAAAGCTAATGTAATTATTGCTTGTTAGGATCCTCTGAATACAATAATATACTGTGTTCCATTTTAAAAAAAAAAAACATTTCTGGTCCAAAATATTCAATATTACAGATTAGCTGATGTATCAAACTTGTGTTATAATTTTCTTATCGAACTCATGTTATTTATAACTTTCCTTAACTTGTGTTATAAACAAACTATTAGCCTTGAGAAAATGACTTAGAAAGGACATATGAATAATGCAATTTATTGAGATGATTTTCGTTAAAGTTATGCAGCCAAAAATGTGCAATAAATGTTTCAAATCGGAGAGCAAAATGAAATGTTCCTACAAATGTATCTGAAATTATGGATTATGAATATATATTATCTGGTATAATATAAATATGGAGAGTATATTTGAATTAATTATTTATATCATATAAGTATGGACAGTAAATAATATTTAATCATCAGATATAATGAGAGTATGGACACTGAATCTAATTATCGGATATAATGTCTATATTTATTCTCCTAGTATGAACAAAAGATGTTAGATATAATTTATGCATTGGTTTAACCATAATGAGCTGTAGTACAGCTAAGATTCTGAACTATCTGGAACTAGAAATTTTTTGTGGGCATGCCCACTGGAACTAAGGGAGGTAATTTTAAGTGCTACGATCAGTAACCCCATTGCAACCATGAAATGCCCTATAGTTTGATCATGCCTAATGTTCATTTCCCCTCCTCAATAGCAAAGGACTATAATTAACATATATAAATATAATACTGGCTATAGATAATGAATGAGAATTATCAGACAAAAGTCAAAAATCTGAAATTATGATATTGACAGATAACTAATGAAAGACTATGAAAAACATTCAATGGCTCCAATCAATATGTTTGTGCTCAACCCACAATGAAAAACATTGACTGGCTAGTTTCAACAAAAAAAAACATTAATTGGCTCCAGAAATTAAGATCAGGCCAGGCTCACTATGATAAACATTAATTGGTTGCAATATTTATATTTAGGCTAGACTCACACTGAAAAACATTAATTATCTGCAGTTCATACTAGACTCACTATGAAAAGCATTAATTGTATGCAGTTCATACTAGACTCACTATGAAAAGTATTAATTATATGCAGTTCATACTAGACTCACTATGAAAAGCATTAATTATTTGCAGTTCATACTAGACTCACTATGAAAAGTATTAATTATATGCAGTTCATACTAGACTCACTATGAAAAGCATTAATTATTTGCAATTCATACCAGACTCACTATGAAAAGCATTAATTATTTGCAGTTCATACTAGACTCACTATGAAAAGTATTAATTGTATGCAGTTCATACTAGACTCACTATGAAAAGTATTAATTATATGCAGTTCATACTAGACTCACTATGAAAAGCATAAATTATTTGCAGTTCATACTTGACTCACTATGAAAAGCATTAATTGTATGCAGTTCATACTAGACTCACTATGAAAAGCATTAATTATTTGCAGTTCATACTAGACTCACTATGAAAAGCATTAATTATTTGCAGTTCATACTAGACTCACTATGAAAAGTATTAATTGTATGCAGTTCATACTAGACTCACTATGAAAAGCATTAATTATTTGCAGTTCATACTAGACTCACTATGAAAAGCATTAATTATTTGCAGTTCATACTAGACTCATTATGAAAAGTATTAATTGGCTCCAATAATTATGCTAAGGCTAGACTCACTATAAAAATATTCACATGCTCCCAATCACATGTTCTTGCTAGACACAGTAAGAAAAACATTAACTGATTTTGATAATTGTATTCAGGCTAGATTCATGGGTTTGGATAATTAATTTCAGGCTAGCCTGATTAAGAAAATCATTTGTTGGCTCAGATAATTATGTTAAGGAGATTTTGATTCATCTGCATATACAATAATTATCCTGGTAGTAATTATGAATTTTGCAACTGTATTGACTGATATACACATAAATGCTGCTGTGTTTGTATGCATGTCTTTATCTCATTCATGTATGACAGGTGTTTATATAGGAATGAATGAAAGAATGCATCAATTGAACAATCAACAAGACCAGTACCTTACACTTTGGATACAAAATGAATCATACTTATCTCTGATGCAGAATTATAGAAAAAAAAAGGAATTTCTTGGTTGAAATACAGGATAGTTGTAAGAGAAAAAGGGAAAATTATTTCAATTTTGGAGAGAGAAAAAAACATACAACACAGTACTAGAGCATACAACACAGTACAAGAGCAAGATGGTTTCTAAATGTATGAAAATATATTTGATTTAGCAAGATGTGATCAGAAGGACAAAATGTGCATTTTATTGTTGGTAAATTATATTTAACATATTTCCAGATATTCAGAATTAGTAGCCCTAAAATTAATGGTTACAATCTCTAAAGTATAGGAACGATGGTAAGGGATCTCCTTACCTCACAAAACTGGTGGGTGGGCTTTAGTAATGGGACATTTACCCACTTACCTATAACAATGTGAAATTAAGAGAACAATGACTATTTAAAAAAATATGGGACTACCAAGAACATCTAACTGGCTAAGTATATCTAAATATTGCTCCTGGACTAAAACATGCTACAATTCAACTAATTGGTTATATAGGAGACTCCTTACAAAGATAGATTCATTTTAACCACATCTGTTGTACTTTTCTTGCAAACTGGCACTGGGCAATCACAAAGAGATCACATACAGGAAAGTATTTTAAAATAGAGCACATTGTTCAAATTTATAAATTTTATAGGAATTACAGGGAATATAGGATGAAATGATACAAGTAAAAGAAATCATCAAATACATGTCCTTAGGATTACACCAAAATGGAGAAATGTTTTATTCTTGCTTCCAACAATTCAATCCAAACAGTATTTAATTTCATAAGATACCCAGTTTCAAAGGCATATGAGCTTTTGAATCTTGGCTTGAAAACATATTTAACAAACTGTCCAAGAAAATTTTTTAAAAAATGTTCCAGACACTTCATAGGAATAATGCTTAATAAAAGTCACAATACACACTCCTAATTTCCTGTTAGACAAACAAATAATGAGTGCAAATCAAGATAGATACCAAATAAATGTAAAGCTCTGCTCTTTATTTTAAATTTTGTCAAAAGGATTAAATACAATTATAAGTAAATTTTGATTTATTAGGACAACTATACCTTACATCAGATAGGTCGAGGTTTGTACTATTTTTTTTCTTCTTTTTATTTTACATGGACTGAGCATTATGTTAATTACCAAATTAAAGCAAATAATGGTATACCTGCCAATAACTGTCAGTGAAATCAGCTGATTTTAAAGAACAAGATATCCAGCATAAACTCCTGATAAGCATGATCTTTTTTTTTTTCCTCAATTCTACTTTTGTTAATTTACAATACAAATGAGAAATGAATTGTAGATTATAAGTTGATCAATATAAAATTGAAACATATCACACACAGAGCAAAGAAAGGTAACCAGATAAATTATGTGCACGCATTTGAAGTGCAATAAATTGTCTTTCATCAATTAGTGCAGTCATCCAAGTTTTAAAAATAAGGGGAAGATCAGGTCATTTAAATTAATCTACATATTCAATTGTGATCTTTCAGAATATTCTACCTAAAGTAAATTCTGAGGCATCACTCCATCCAATACTCTACTGGTTTTTGAAATGTGATATAAAACTGCAAGAAAGTCTACCACTATGACAAGAACAGCATACTGTTTTTTATCAGTGTTATTGATAAATTTGTCTGTTAAACTATCTTTGACATTATAGTAATTGCATTTTCTGTTTACAAACTTAAAGATTAACTTTGTCTTTATAAGGATGCTTTGAAAGTATTGACTGATTCACTGCAGATATATTATGGTATATTTTATAATATAAATACTGCAGAATCACTTTTTGCTTTAACATTGTTGTAAAGTTCTTTGAATAGTTTCCAAATATTACCTGGATTGCCATTACCAGACTCTACCATACTGTTAACTTTATTTATTTATATTTTGTATTTCTCATTGTTTTCTAGGGCTTTAATTTTTCCAGTGTTTATAAAATCTAAAATTTCAGCATTCATCTTAGGGTTGTATAAAGTGGAACAACACATCTAAACAAGGACAGCTAGATGGTTACAACTAAAAATAAATTTTATCAATTGTACAAAAGCACAAGTACAACATGACAGACTATAAAGGATAAATATATCAAAAAGGATTTACTAAATGGTACAGGCAACACATAAAATCCTTAAAACATCTGGAAAATTTGTGGGACAAACCACATTTCCTGAAAAGTCTAAGATTTTCTTGGCTGGTACATTAGCATACAATTTTTTTCATCAAGCATGCATCAATAAAATTGTTTCCATTCTACTCTCTTCTTCTTGGAAATTTCAGTTAGATCTAGCTGTATTTTTTCTGTCACTGAAGGGAATGTTTACTGTCTTCAGCTACACAAAATTATGCAAAGCAGTCACATATGCTATTTAATTTGGCCACAAATATTTTAACATGATTGGCACTATTGATCCTGTAAACATGGTAAATTAAAGTCTGTTATGTCTTTTTTTTACTCTGATTAGTTCATTCCTGATCATAATTGGGACATTTTAATGTCGACATTGTCCAAGCTTTAGCATTTCTTGAGTCACTCCAATTATTCATATCACCTATCTTGATTTCTGAAATGTGGCAGTGAAGACCCTTTCATTACTTCCTTCAATTTATCAAGCTGTTCTGCTATTGCCTGAGGTTGTTTATAAAATATACATAACAAATAAAGTTCCCCAAAACATAATATTTGAAACAGATTTTCTACAATTTTAAAATTTTCCAGTTTACCAGTTTACCTCCACCATTCTTAACTTTTCTTTATTTTGGTGCACATGTTTACACTGTTCCTTTCTGTGCTCTCATACTTTGCAGCAATTATTTCATTTATTACTGATATATTTAAAATAAGGTATAAAAAGACTGAACTTATAAATTTTCTAATTTTTCCATGACTAGATCTGCTGTATAACAGAAAATG
This sequence comes from Potamilus streckersoni, assembly GCA_016746295.1. Lineage (NCBI taxonomy): Eukaryota > Metazoa > Mollusca > Bivalvia > Unionida > Unionidae > Potamilus > Potamilus streckersoni. Next base: position 103,470 of record JAEAOA010000747.1, on the reverse strand, counting down.
TGCTATAATAATGGCTTTATCATGAAGGAGTGCTGTACATGGTACATAGATCTTTACATATACTGTGAAAATAAACAAATATTTGAGATATGAAGTTATCTGTATTAGACAAACATGCCTTATATTCTTTACAAAAGCTATGCAAGTAAGTCTAATCCATTTACCTACATTAGACAAACATTCTTTACATCAACTAAAGCTATACTAGTACAGTCTAGTCAATTTATCTAGATTAGATCTGTTAAATTAACCAAAGCATTTAATAGCACAAATTTAGTCCATTTATCTACATTGGACAAACATCCCTTACATAATTAGAGCTACCCATGTACAGTCTACTCTATTTATCTGTATTTGACAAACATCCTTTACATTAACCTAAGCTATGCAAGTAGTCCAGCCTATGTATCAACATTAGACACAAATTACTTACAGTAACTAAGCTATGCAAGGACAGTCTAGTCTGTTTATCTGTTAGAGAAATATCCCTTACATTAACTAAGCTATGCAAGGACAGTCTAGTCTGTCTATCTGTTAGAGGAATATCCCTTACATTAACTAAGCTATGCAAGGACAGTCTAGTCTGTCTATCTGTTAGAGGAATATCCCTTACATTAATTAAGCTCAGTCTAGTCCATTTATCTGGCATCCATTTATCTAAAAATCGCTTTTATACAATAATACAAAATGAGAACAATTTCTCAAAAATCTTTCATAAAGTTAATAATAATAATAATGACTTTAGTTAAAGAAGAAGCTCATTTGGTTAACTGACCAATCTTCCCAGTGCCAGATTAAACCAAATCTCAAGGGCCCCCTTGCAAATTATCTCCTAATGTCAAGATCAAATCAATTCAATATTATTTTGATCCATTGTCACAGGGCCCCTAAAAGACATGGGGACCATAGGCTGGTGCTTATTCTGCCTATATGGTTATCCAGCACTGAATCTTCCATAAGGCTTCAAGGATGAATACATACAGGATTCATAAAAATAGTAGCAGCAAACATGTGTAAAACATTATAGGTGAGTTCATGATAACAGTGTAGTAAAAAGTAGTAATAAAATCATTCCTGTAGATATTGACTAAGAAGCTTGGCATGCATCAGCTGACTTTATATAAGGTGGTATGGAATTCTATAGTTGATAGGGTAATCCTCAACGAGTGCAACTTGGCATTATTTATGCCTATTTTTCATTTGCACTGCATTATCATCTTAAAATGCACTAATAAAGATCATAAAAACATCCCCTCTCAAAGACTGGCAGGTGCCCTCAGAAAAGACTTCCATTCTGAAAATGTCCTGAGAGGTAACCAGTACCATACCCTGACTTTTATTATGTGTTGACAACAGTGACTTACCTTTGGAATTTTAAGTGGCAGTGATATATGTCAGATAACTAAAATCAGACTTTATTTTCAGATGCATTGTATTAAGTTGTCTTGTAACAATCAAACTGCATATATGACAGACTACATGCAATCTTTATGGAAATGTACCATGATGAGGATATGAAAATATGGTTTGCTTTCTAGGGCATGAACTCTACACTACTCCAATAGCCACCATACATAAACAAAAGAAATGAAGGTTGTGGGCATCAGACTACAAAGATTCTCTAGACCATCATATACAGTAGCTAATAAGAGCCTTGACAACTGTATTGATACTTGGGTTGGTTGCATAGAGAAGTATGCATTTTATGTAAGGTTTGGAAACAATGTGACCTCATAGTAATACATGACTATGCCTAGTTCTGCCAATATTAATCATATTTAAAAAGCTCATACCATACTTATGCAATCTGCATGAAATGTAACAAGTATGTATATATGTATGCATGCATGCATGCATGCATGCATGCATGCATGCATGTATGCATGCATGTATGCATGTATGTATGCATGTATGTATGTATGTATGTATGTATGTATGTATGTATGTATGTATGTATGTATGTATGTATGTATGTATGTATGTATGTATGTATGTATGTATGTATGTATGTATGTATGTGTGTATGTACATATATATGTATGCATGTATTATGGGCTTCACAGTGGGCTTTGTTACATCAAAGGAAAGAAAAGCATTTGTGTTGTACTTTGAAGGTAATATTGCACTGAAGTAAGCTGAGTAAAGTGTGTTGACACATCACAATGGCTGATCTTAACCTTTGGCCTATTTACCCTCAACAACTGACTCCTTCCTCAAATGCAAACCATCAATGTAGTACAGAACTTAAATTGTTTAGTGAAAACATTCAACCTTTGTCAGTCCCTTGTGACCTTAACCTTTGACCTTCTGAGTCCCATAAAATCCCTAATAGGTTTCTTCATTGTCCCAAATACAAGCCATACTGATAGTCTGATGAAGGTAGAGGGTGGAGAAATTGAGCTATAGTTCAGAAATGAAATAGGAAGCAGATAGACAGACAGATAATATCATAACATGGTCTGCTCTGCCTTAAGGCTGGCAGGTGAAAATCAAATAGCCACAGAATGATCTGTATAAAGGAACAGGTGAGAGAAAAGAAACAACCTGTCAGAGACAAGAAAATGTTAGCAAAGTTGAGTTGACAGCAAAAAAAGCATATTTGTTATCTCCATAAAGCCCAGTATCAATAGATGTACACAATATTATCTCTGTAATTATATCAATATGAACTGTGCCCCAGATAAAATCAGTTGGAATTTTTTTATTGATTATAACCTTAGAGTGTCATTAGATAATCCAGTTAACAGAAAACTTGTGCAATACAATGTCCAGTACACTATATTAATTCTTCAGAGTTCACTAAAAGTCATGTTGAACTGAAACCATTGTGTTACATGTACAGAATTTGTCATTATCTAAGGTAATTTAGAGTAAAATGAAAAACCACAATCTTAGAAAATCTTTAAGTATCAGTAAAAAGAATTTGTCAAATCCCAGGGAATCTATTACAATTAGAAAAGGCTTTCAGTCTTTCCAACATACTCAAGTCTGACGACTAGTTTTAAGTGAAGAAATCTGAAAACAGAATAAAAGATTATTGTCCATCAAAGGTTTATGAAAAATTCTAACCCTTTCATCAAGGCTATAAAATGACCCAGAAAGATGGACTGTAAAATGTATTCTTGTTCTTTCCTTTTCCACAAAGCATACTCAATAAAACATGTATAGTCATTTGATGTCCAAGGTGTAATTTTAGTAAAATCTCTAGTTTACAGCAAGCACAGACCTAGGTTAGACTTAAAAGATTTTTAAAAAAACTAATATAAAAATCCTTATTCATAGATTAATGAGTGCAAATATAACTAATTTAGTTCATACACTGTTATTTTACTGAATCTTCATTTGTATGACAGTACATGTATATTTATGGTAATGACATATGATTGGGAAAGGCAACAATATCTTAACATTTTCAAGAAGAAGACATAAATTAAACCACCGCATATAAGAATTTGTCAAGAATGTTGTCTTTTGGGAGGATTGGTAGGTAAAGATCAAGGTACTTTATTGGATTTTTTAACATTTTTTTTAACATTTTTAAGTTAGCATGAACCTTATTATTTATTAATATCATATCATCAGTGATCAAAGAAGTTGCAAGAAACAAAATGAAAGATTGCTAGTTATCATGGTATACAGTATTCTACTGTGAAGTCTCCAAAATATTTTAACTTTTATAAAATAATTGATTTTTTTTATATCTAACAGATCCCTCACTTTCAAGCCCCCCTCAAAATACTGCTACCCCTCTGGTAGTACAGGTACAATAAAAGATTGATAAAACTGTAATATATGTACTAATTTCACTCATTAACTTACTTTGAGTTCTTAGCTATGGAGAAACAATTAAAATGTGATTTCACACCCGTTTCTGTATATTTGTACCTTATTATGATACAATGTGATTTCACGCCTGTTTCTGTATATTTGTACCTTATTATGATACAATGTGATTTCACACCTGTTTCTGTATATTTGTACCTTATTATGACAGTTTTGTTGTAACATCCTCTGTACACAGCTTCATTACAAAAAAATGGCAATTTTAAATTACACATGAAGTAGGAGGTTATAAATTCAGATGTGGATTCAATGGGTGCAGAGCTAGAGTGCACAAACACACACACACACACACACACACACACACCATAATAAACATGAAGCTTAAACACTTCATAGAGTAAGTTTTCTTTATAGTCAGATGCTTAAAATTTTGTTATGGAACTGCCGCAGCTTTTGAGGTCTATTTCACCTGTGCCCTCACCTTCCGTTCCATACCACAGACCTCTCACCTTTTTAATCACAACCTACCCAAGTAATCTTTCTGAATCCACTAATGATTTTTTTCTAATCCAATTTTAAATGGGATTACCAAGTAGCTAAAGTTTTAACCCAACATGTATTTGGCTTCTGCTGCTTTAGAAACTTTCTAATCTCTATTATATTTGTCACACACTCATGTAGAGGTTGTTAACTGCTTTTAACTTTGGGCAGAAATAACAGTGGGTTGCACTCAGATTCAATCATCTTTTGGATGCTTTTCAACAATACTATGACCATTATCATTATGAAGGCATTTTCCAGAAAATTCCAGGAATTACCAAAACACTGATCAAATTTATTTTTGGATGTAGACATGGCAATTTCAAATGTCATACATATAAGGAGAGAAGGGTTGGAAAGACACTTTCGGATCAAAAAATTAAAATAGAGACCTAGTGTCATTGGAATTATTTCTTTTTAAAATTGAAGCAAACCTTTTCTACCCAAATTTCCAAAGGTGCCAAGACCATTGAAAGGTTAGTCAATTTGCTGCTTGCTACTGTGTACATGTATTTGGAACATGAGTCATGTTTATGCTTCCTATTAATAGCCATAAATTGAGTTTTCAATTTGAAACTAGATTTTGTAAAATATATATTCCCACACTTCCATTTTTTTTTTCCCTTCAGCACAAAGTTTTAGTCATTTGGGTGGATTCTCGTGGGAGAGAACTCATCTACCAGCAAATGTCGGATGGGTATGTACATTGGTATTTCATGTCCAGCAAGAATATACATGATTATTTGTATAGCATGGGAATCAATGGAGTTTTTAAACTATGACCCAGGGGCAAACTCCCTAGGAATATATGAACCTTGAGACCAATGTCAGCTGTATACATAAATTTGCATTTCATGCCTATTATGTGCATATATATATATATATATATATATATATATATATATATATATATATATATATATATATATATATATATATATATATATATATATATTATGTGCATTTATAATTATGGAGAGGTGGTCTCAATTTTTTCAAGTTATGACCCAGGGGTTAAATCATTGCAGGTCAGGAAAGGCCTCCTGCATATAAATTTCCTATTCATGACCAGTATGAATATACATGGTCATTATAGGGTTGGCATTTCAACTGTTTCAATGTTAAGAGCTAAGGTTCAAGTTCCTGTGGGATGGGAGAACCCTTGGAGCATCACCCAGGGGTCCTATGCTTTGAACTCTGATGAATATTAAAATTGTGTGGTCCATCACCATAAAGCCTACCAATGCTCAACTTCATACATAACAAGGACCCAACTAAATTTTGGACAATTTCTTTTATCATTTCTGCTTGAATTATTCTGCTGAGTGTTAGTTCTTATCTAATGAGAACCATTTATAATGTGATTTTAAATCATGTTTATTTGAATGCAGAATAATGGCACAGGCCTCTTGCTTATAATGTAACTTTTATGTATTCCAGGAACTGTCTTAACAAGAGAGAACACTTTACTTACATGTAGAAAATACACAAGGTTAGTTTGGACACAATAAACTTTGATAAACATGACAGCAATGACTATTTTAGAACATAATATATCAAATTAGATTAAGTTTTGTATAATCAACCAAAAGCATCCAGAATTCATATTTTCTAACTTGCCATGTAAAGAATATTATATTTGATACTTATGGGTGCAAAGGAGATCCATGATCTTGGACACTTTGTTGTCTATAATAATAATAATAATAATAATAATAATAATAATAATAATAATAATAATAATAATAATAATAATAATAATAATAATAATAATAATAATAATAGTAATAATAATAACCATTCTTTCTTTAAAGAGGGTAACTCAATAGCAATTAATCTCTCCTGAGAGGCATTGCCATGCTACATAAAACTAAAATAATATGCACAAATCCATACGACTGCTAATGTGCAAACAACTGGTAAATATACAAATCAATATAAATAATTAATCTGTATAGCTAGAACATGCATATTAATTTCTAATGAACAAGAAATGATACAACCTGAGTTTCAATTCACCATTCCAAATAAGTTTAACTAAAACATTATGTTTTATTACAACTTGAAATAGGCATTGTGTACAATGAAGTTCTCTCTCTCTCTCTCTCTCTCACACACACACACACACACACACACACACACACACACACACACACACACACACACACACACATGTAAATGAGTGTCATTCCAGATTCTGAGGTATACATCGCTTAACCTTTTACCAACACTCTTTGCAGCAATACACCAACGTTTACTCATTTAAATGTTGTGGAAAGACTACTTCAATAGCTACTATTTTGTGCTTAAAATAGACCAACTAAAATATGAAAAACACTCAATGCCAATTCTTTTATCCATAATCAAGATACTTTTTTAAGCTATCAAAAGAGCTAGGTTTTTTTTACATAGCATGGAATCGAACATCAAACCCGAGCACCAGAATACTGGAAAGTACTTTTGAATTGTTCACTATTGGCTTAAGGATTTCTAAATTTCCATGTGAGACTTGGTTTGAGGAATTCCAAATTTCCATATGTAAATTGGTTTGTGAATTTCTGAATTTCCCATTGTGACTAGATTTGGGGATTTCTAAATTTCCTTGTGTAACTTGGCTTGGGGATTTTGAAATTTCCCTTTGTGACTTGGTTTGGGGATTGCTAAATTTCCATGTGTGACTTGGTTTGGGAATTTCTAAATTTCCATGTGTGACTTGGTTTGGGGATTTCTAAATTTCCATGTGTGACTGACCATAAAGAATACTCAGTGTGGTTTTCTTCAAACAATTCAGTCATGTGGTATATCCCCATTTAGAGATTTATACACAAGCACAACCTTGTGGAAATCAATTTGATTTTCAATTTCCTGCCATTTCAATAAAATTGCAGATGATGTTTCAAGTGGAACTTTTATGAATTTTAAAGAATGATTTCCTTTAGAGTTGAACAGTCTACAGATATTGGTACTTGTAGTGTACAAGCATTAAAGAAAAGAATCATAGTGTACATGAATTATACAATGGAACTGTAGTGTACAGGAATTACAAATAGAATCTTCACATCTTAGGAAGATACTTTTTAATCTTCTACAAGACAGCCATCAATGAGTTGAGGATTGAATGACATAGTTGTGTTCTTCCAATCTTAAAGCACCAATCCTGGAGTTTTTCTTTTTCTATATTTTTCAATATAATTTAAGATTTATGTGTCTTGGTCATTCTTGATACATGTAATATGATAAGCAATTACACTTGAATAGGTCAAAATATATAGCTTGATATAAAAAAATCCATATTTTAAACTTGTAACATTAAAACAGAATGACATAACTGAAAAAATTATTACAGCTTGATTTCTCAACTATTTTTAAAGACCATGACTTCATTATCATTTTGAAAATTCACTGACCTGATGCTGATAGCTTAGTTATTTTCCTGAAAGAGCTGCAAAAAATTATTGATTTTCAACACAAAATTAATGTTTTCAACTTCCATCATATGATAAAAATTCTGATATCTTCATTAAACATCATCACTAACTGTGCATAAACATAAAACATTTTCAAAACTAACACCAGAAAAAAGCAAAGAAAACACAAACCCTTTTTAATGACAAAGTGAGATGTGTGACATGTAATTTCAACCATGGCCATTAAATCAGTAAAAAATATACCTTTGTTATTTCAGTGATTTTTTAGCAAATCAACTTTTAAAAAAGTAAATGCACAAAAGGGATAGTAACTACAAAATATGAATAAAACAATGGATTCTATACAACATGACTTGTATCACCAAAAACAAAAATAAAAATCACTTTTAAGGAGAAAACAGTTGTACATTCAGGGTTTCTGTGGAAAAAATGTCATACAGCAAATGAAATTATGTAGCCAGCTCAAGGTAAATTTCAAAGTACTATTTTTCAAAACTGCATAGGTCACATGCAAATTAGAAGAATATGACACAAATAGAAGATTAATTCTGCTACTTGCCAGATTTTACGAAAACACTGCATGTTTTTAAAATGTAGCACAGGAACATCACAGCACATGCAACTTACATAGTCCTCTAGATGAATACTCATACTAGAATCAGTATTTCTGGAATAAGGAGTGTGTCGTCCAAAGGAAATGGGAGGAACTGCTTTGGACTTTAACTCTTTCTCACGAAGTTTTTCATACTGTAAAGAGGAAAGGGATTGATAGCAAATGAAAATAGGCAAACTACCAAAAAATAAATGTCTTTCAATTTACCCAAATTGCCATTTTTGTTTTTTTTTTCCATTCCAAACACAACTATTGACTGTTCTAATCAAAGGCTGGAATGTGGGGAGATTTTGAGCATGAAGAAAAATAATGTAGCCCAATTTTCCAATACAATGATTTTTCAGAATACTTTTGTTCTATATTTTTAAGTGGTTTGAATACTTATATCCCATATTTTTTAATAGAGTAAAAGCTTCAAAATTAATTAAAAATTAGCACACCACAATTCTAAAATATTAGTTGTATTAATTTATGAATTTATGTAGAACTGATGCATTTTACTGTTATAAAATACCATTATCATTTTTATTCATGAACATATAATGTATAAATTTCAGCCCCAAGGCTGCTTATCAGTACAAAACTAGGTTTAACTTAAACTTTTATTGTCATGGTAATAATGAATTCAACTAATGTTTTTTTCTTCTTCCCTTGTTTTATTATTACAATGACATTCTACACAGGATATAAGAGTGTGATTTAAAAATTGTGAATTACCTCTAGCTGAAGATGCCGAACATCTTCATGCTTGGAAAGAGGCATTTTCTTTCTGCTCTGTGCAGTTGGTGTGGCCATATTTTCCTTCTCCTGGTCATTTATCTTGTCTAGAAGTATTCGCTCTTCAAGATCATGGATATCACGCATCCTCTCTTGTTTTTGTTTTAGAACACGCAGTTGTTTGATCTTCATAAGTATCAGGATACGATATGTAAATCCATGTCTCTAAGCAATGTTACAATTCATTCTTTCTTTATGATTATACTTTAAGGCTTTAGAAAATTAAATTAGATAGTGTATATATTGGAATCAATGCAAGATCCAATGACAAATATCTAAGACTGATGATGAATGAATGCAAACTGAGATCTGCAATTTATTTTATGACCAGCTTGAATACCCTGCACAGAAATGCATCAATATGCTAATTTGATCCAATGAAGGAGTCAAGGTCTAAGTTAAATTGGGCCCATATGCCAACCATATTATGCTGCAAAGACAGCGAAACTCAAACTGATAATGTCTTCATAATGTGGAGCTTCAAACCAAACCTGGTTTATATCTACGAAGTACTTCAAAAGTTATTAAGAAAAAGTGAAAGGAAAATTTCTAAGCAAAAGTCCATAAAATTGTGCTAGAAAATGACATAAATCTAACTTGATCTAGTTCCTCTTAATGCTAAACCTTATTCCAAATATAATTTAATCCTAAAGTTTCTCAAAATTACTGGCTTGAAACTGAACAGCAAATGTTCCAGGTCAAACAGGGGAAATAACTCCATACAACAAAACGGTAAAACTGAAACCTGACCAAGGTCTTCCTTATGTGAAGCCTAATTATTTCAACACAAGAGGTCCTTCAAGTGGTACTGAGCAGAAACAAAGTGAAGTGAATCATTGGTGCCTGCAGGACTTTTGCGAGGGGGTGGGTGGGCCAGGAGTGGAGGGGGCAGTCATAACCAGGAGAGTTAGTATAGTAAGCAATAGTAAGCAGTCTGAAACTAAAGCTAATATTTACTAAGCATTTAGAACAGAATCTTGCAACATATTTTCAGCTTCATTTGCATGATTAAGCTTGTCTGTATCAATATATATATATATATATATATATATATATATATATATATATATATATATATATATATATATATATATATATATATATATTTGCAATATGATTTATAGGGGTTAGAGGTGGTAATGTGACCCTCCCCCTTGACCAATGCTGCAGGCACCCATGACAGGAATAGTTTTTAAGTCAAACATAGTCCATGACATTGCAACAGTTTGCTAGAAACTGCTGAAAATCAAATTAGAGCTAGGTATTTATAGGATAAAGATGAATACAAAATATGGTTTTGAACTATTAAGCCCTTAAAAGGTTTTACTGAGCAGAAATAAAACACAGGCAAAGTTTAAATAGGACCATCACTTCAAAGTGTTTTTGCCCAAACCAGTGAAAATCAAACTAAACCCAGGTCTTCTTATTCTATGTTCCTCATTAACAAATTTGATTTCATCCATTAAGTCAATCTAAAGTTACTCAGTGGAAATAAAATTAAAAGACATAATTCCAAGAAAACAAGGACCATAACTCAATAAAACAAATTTTCTGGAAATTGTTGAAAACTAACTTGACCTGATTCTTCTTAATGTAAAGCTGTATATCAAATTTTAAATCAATAGCCATGTAGCCCTTCTAATGCTTATGAGCAGAAATAAAACTGAAGGGCATAATTCTGTCAAACATTGGTCATAACTCTGTAAATTTTGCCATAAACTAGTGAAAATCAAACCCTGCCAAGGTGATTACAGTATAAAGCCTCATACCAAATTAGATTCAAAAGCATTAAGTTCTTCAACAGTTAATGCAGAAAATCGATAATGAATGGCAGTTTTAAGTCAAATAGGGACCATTACTCTATAATCTGAAAACAGTAATGATCAAACTGACCTTGATCTTATTATTGTATATCCCCTTTAAAAAATTTAATTTAGATTCATTTGTGACGTAAAAGTTACTCAGCTGAAACAAAATTAAAGGGCATAGTCCCAAGCTAGACAAGGGCCATAACTTCATAAAAATTTTCTGGAATACAATGAAAATTAACATGACATAGATCTTTTTAATATCATCCCTAATACCAAATTTTATTTCAAAATTTCTTGACCAAAAACAAAATTTGCAAAATGAAGGAACAAAATGTTTAAACATGGTAATACAAGTCCTCATAGACAGTAAGGTGCCAATAAATGAAAAGAAAATGATCAATTGTATTTATTCTCACTGGACATTCAATATCAAATGATGGATGTATATGTGGCAATACATGTATTTATCACATGCTGAATAAAACATTAAATATTTCTTTTCAACTATCTTCTATGCTTTCCAGTAAATATCTAAACCAAGATTAATATTTTCTATGGTGTACTCTGTCCCAAATGAATGGAATTATTTAACACCCTGTCAATATTAGATGCAGAAATTCAGACATATTCTCTTTCATTAATATTTTTTTAAATCAAATCTTTCATATCTACATGAACTTATCATTCTTGAATAAAATTGTTTTAAACTGTTAACTTTTACATGCCAACACAATGTTATGGTTTACATATATTTCAGATAAATACAAACTGTATTAAAAATCTGTCACTTTCATTATTTACAAAAAAGAAGCCATGCATGCAATTCATGTATTGGAAGAGGTATATCACTCTTCTAGCTGACCATGAAGTCATTTAATTTCCTTGCAAAATAATGTTGTATGAACAAATCCCAAGTACTATCCACCACACAGTAAATCTTGGATAAAATAATTAAATAAAAAACACAAAGCAGTGCCAGACCTCAATATCACAAATATCTATTACTGGACAAAGATTTTTCAATCAAATTCATGTAAGAGTCATTCTTTTTTGCCCCTATTTTAAACATTATTTAATTATGAAATGTACTCCTTTCCTACAATCAATTTGTACATAGAAATTCAATAGAAATGAAGATTTCATTTTTACAATAAGGGATGTGAATATTAGAAGAGTAGAATGCCTTTTAAACATAACGTCTTTCAATGTTAATATTACTTATTAACATGTGCATCTTAAGAGATCATTACTTACAAATCATCCTCATTACATAATAAATAAAAGATTTATTTTATCACATGATTATCATTATTTAAGTTTATACACTCATATTATAATATGTATATATGTCATACATGTAATAGCAACTTCTGTCATTACAAATGGCATAATGAAAATACAAAAAGACAGATATAACAACCAAGGTATGCATATTTATTTCAAAGTCAATTTGCTATATTTTTGTGGTTTCATTGAACAAAATCAGTATTTTTCATTATGTAATAAAATAATCATACATTTGTCACCAATTTATATGAAATTCATAACATAAAATTTCAAATGATTGCTTCCCAAGATATTATTTAACTAATTTCATTTAAAACAGATACTTTAGGCAGTATCAACTGTCTCAAATTGACAAAGGTAATATTAATATTTCCAAAGAATAAATATTTTGAACTTATATAGAATCTTCAGCACTAGCTGAGTGGCAAGTCAAATCCAATGCCTTCAAAGTTGACAGGGAATGTAATACCTCTAGAATTTGTGACACTGAGGCAGGTACAACACACAAAGGGCAGGACAGAATGTTTGACACACACTAGGGTATATGATGGCCATGGTTGATACATGCAGGACAATGTACACAGGAAGGGAAAGGTTTGTTTAGTATGGGAATGGATGGAAAATATCACACACTACAAACTCACCTTTTTATTAACTACATCTGGGCTTGTGTGAAGCTGAAAAATGATTTGTACTTGATCTTATTGTTTTTATTGATATTTGTTAAACTAGGATATTAGCAAACACTTAAAAATGAATATAACAGTTGCATAAAAAGAAACAATCACTGATGGTTATATGCATACATAGTAGGGTAAAACTTGCCAATAATGTATGTGCATGTACTGCTACATATTGGTAGTACATACAGTCTATTAGACATCAAAGTCAAAACACCTGCAAATGACAAAGTATGTCATACCTTGAGATGTACAATTCCAGCACTGTCTATCTTTAAGGACTCTAAAGAGCATATATTTTGAAAAGAAACATTTGTTTTTATCCACCTACTGGAAATACAATACATAAAAAACTGCAGACCAAAATTTCAAAACCTCAAGATCGAGACCAGAAATTTGAGGTTCTGGATATGTGGACTCCTACAACAGAAAACCCTTGAGGGATAAAGAATCACAAATAGGATTCTTACAAAAACCTGATTTTTTTTGTTTCCATGACTTCTCCATGACAGATTTCTGATATTCCACTCCTAAATTCTTTAATATCTATGATGGGTTTTTAACATATCTTTAACAATTTTTCTGTCATATCACTGTGATGTCTGCAGTGTTACAGCTTATAGTGATGTCTAGCATTAGGGCATCATGTTGCAGACATAGAGCATTATGTCTCACCCAGTCACATTATCCTGACAAGCCAAACAGTCCTGATATTACCCTCTTAATGATGAGTGCCTAGCAAGGCAGCTGCTAGTACCAATATTATATGTCTTTGGTATGACTCAGCCTAGGTTTGAACCCTCAACTTCCAGCATTCAAGACTGATGCTCTAACCACTATGTCACCGGAGCTAATGTATATCATGAAAAGACTGGACAGTTTTGACCTGTACACAGGAAATAATGATAATATTCACCAAACATATAGAAAAGATAACTATCAGCTTTTCTCAGGATGACCAGGTTAATATTACATAATGACAACCAAGTAAAAGCAGATTATTAATTTTTGGGGCATGTTCCACTAATTTTACTTTTATTTTCTATTACTTTGTAAGACAATTTGTTCTCCCATGGCTTGGTCATTACTTTCCATTATGAAAAGTTTCTCCAGAATGTCCAAGACTCTGGGGACTTATGTACATGCACTGTAGGATAAACAGCCATATTTTAATGCAGTATTCTCAAAAAAAAAAAAGACAGATTCATTGACTAATTCTCATCTAGGGGTGTATTTTGGTCCTTTGTTCCAATTAAGAACATAGGTAGGAAGACAAATGGTTTGGTGTGTGTGCTAAGAGTAGGAATTAATTATCTTACTTCAGTTCCAATATTGTAACCAAAAACAACACCCACCATACCTATGTAAGCAGTCTTGCTTCTGTTGTCCCAATGTTAAACTTCAAGATTACACTTTGGACACAACAAATTAAACCAAACAATGAATAAGCAAAGTGAAACCTATTCAAGGTCAGAAAAATCAAAACACAGAGCTGGTTAATACTGATAAATCTTTATTGGCTGTAATAAATACATGTAACTACTTTGATTCAAATATTACACTATGTTTGTTTAAATTGAAAGAAGAAGAATTTATTAATATCCAACAATAACTATTAAAGTCATTTTCAAATTATTGACAGCAAATAACAATACAAAAATTCTAGTTAAAGTTTCTAAACTATAAACTGCAAAATACTTTAACTGATTTCATGGCATGTTTTTTCATGTATAAATTGTCTGCTTGCATCAGCAGATACAGATATATACACAATCCAGGGTTTGGCTAATTTCAAAATCATATGGTAGCAGGCTAACAGGAAAACATTTTATAGCCCAACTTAAATTTATTAGTTCATAGAAGGCACTATGTATTTTTCTTGGTCATAAGTCCCTAATGATTATTCTCCTCCAAAATTAAATGTATTCTTATGATTGTTTTATTTGTGTTACTCTAACAGAACTTTTAACACATTGTTGGCTATATCATGCCAAGGAAATGGGAGTTAAGTATTTATCCCTAGGTCTAACTGGCAGCAAAATTGAGCTTGTAATCCGATATCAAGTGACAACATTATCACAAGATAAAACACACCAGGTCCAGCTTTACACTGATTGAATATCACATGGAAATTTGTATTTAGTGATGATTTCTCATCAGTAAGGCCTAATTTTAAAGTTATCAAGACTTTTTCATAAAATATTACAAAGTACAAACAACTTTTACAATGTTTACAATGATTGTGTTCATTGTGCATTTGATTACTATTCTGCTAAAAAAAAATTCAGTCACATTTTGCAGACAAGTTACTGTGTTAAGCACAAAGTTAAAAATATCAGAATTCCCTACATGGCCCTAACTGATAATCACACTAAAAAGTTTTTTCCATGTGGTCTTACGTGAAGACAAATTATTTGTGATTTGCCTTATTTAAAACTGTGCAGGTACTGGGCATGGTTTTGGACCTAGCACTTTTATTAAAAAGTGACTGTGTATGAAATTCTTATTTGATTAAGAAGACAAGATTGATTTCTATTTAGGATGGTAACCTTCTAAAAAAACAAAACATTACCACTGAAAAACATGCACAAAAATATATGTAGACAGAGTTAAGAAACTTTTGGACTTCAGCCTCAAGCCAAACCAATTTGAGAATAATATCAGTACTGATTTGCTAAAGGCTTTATATTTTGATTTGAAAATAATTATTTATGGAACCAAAATGCATCAGAGAAAAAACCCATTTTCTGACAGCCTCTGGACAAATTTAAAAAATTCTGCTGAGCAAGTTAAATCTTATGTCACCTGCCCAGAATTTTTGTCTAGAATATTAAGGAAGCCTCTACATTTCTTTGCAATTTCATTTTGAAAAAAAAATGGAGCAAGTGGTAATTTTAGGATTTTTTTTTCCAGCCTTGAAAACTGTCATCTCATTGTCATCAATAGGCATGGTGTGTGATGTCAATGACAACTAATGGAATGTTATGGTACTGTTATTGATCTACCTTGAAAAATCAATAAGCTATGAAGTTTTGTATTTACTACAATTATCCATGCAGGAGGTACTACTGTACATGTATTACCAATTTGCCTGGTCACAAGCAACTGGTTAGAAAGACAAAAATCCCTCTTCAAGACTGGTTTTTGAAAGCAGAGTTCAAGTCAAAATCATTTTTAATGTACTTGTCATGACACAAATTCCCTACTAATACTTACCCTAAAGCTGGGAGCTAACTCTACTTTACAAGATCATACAAATATATTGTGGTAAAATATGTTTGTTTAAACAATGTAATCTCCTTGTCAATTTTGACCATGCATGCATCTTCACTAATGTAGAACCATAAAAATACAACCTAATCTGTACATCATAAAACCATTATTGTGTTATTGTGCAGAAGACATGCCATTAAATTTTAATACCAGTATGTGTCCACACACACACACACACACACACACACACACCAGTCTGACTATAGTCTGTTAAAAATTCTTTCCAAACACAAAGGCATAATTAGTCATCAATAAAGATGCTAATGCAGAAAAATGATATATAAGTTATACATTATGAAAGGACATTCTTCGGCATATCAAATATTTTAATATTTCATATGTTGATAGTTTTTAATTTATCTCTACTTCTGAGATTTTTTCATCCTCATTGCTTCTGTTATGCGCATATAATTAATTAATTTTTCCTTTTAAAATTTGAAAATGTTTTCTTTATTTAAATGTGATTTATGACCAAATTTTTATTTGCCTAAAAGAGGAGGGTGAGTAACATAGTACTACTAAAATGTGTGTGCTTGATTTTATTAGTCTTTAATTCATTCTCTTACATGTAATATTAGAATAAATTTGTTTGATAAATATGAATTATTTTCTCCCACCCAAAAATCTCTATCATAAAAGGGGAGGATAAAAAAAAAAAAACAATTGACCTCTTTATAGATTGGTATACATAAATGTATTGTTCACAATACTTTAAACATAGGAGATGAAGTATTTAGGCAATGAAGTAAGTATTTTGGTACTGAAGTTTACATATAGTTACATTCCTTTTTCACTTTTTAATTAATCCATTTTAATCAATGTTAAATATAATTTATTAAACTGGATTTTATGACATCTAATTTCAATCAGTGTACTAGTATTTACTTTTGGATTCTTTAATTAATCCATTTTTAAATGTATGGATAGATACATGGAATTGACAAGAGTTTTACATTATTACAGTCCTTACATAAATAAAACATATGTAGTTTCTTTAACTAATCAATTTTTCATTCAAAAGATACCTTCAGATGTCAATGTGACCATTTCTGACAAATTTTCCTGTTTACCTTATAGACTGTCTTGTCAAAAGTGGCATGCTATACATATTCATATATATGCTGTTTCCAACTGCAAACAATACAGCAGATCAGGGTCTGCGTTGCTTGGTCCACTGGTTAGTCTTAACAAACTACAAAGACCCAGATCTGCATTAAATCACTTCGGATCTGGATATTTGCAGTTAGATCCAACTCATGCAGGAGTATATATGATAATAGTCTTTATAACTTATTGGTGGGCCCCATGTGGCCAAGTTCTCTAAAGTGCTCTGTGTTAGAGATCACTGCCGTCTCACCCCTGTCTGCATGGGTTTGAGTCTGAGATCCAGCGAATGTGGATATGTGAGAAAGCTTGCCAGTATATTCTTGTGGGTTGGTGGTTCTTTCCATGGATTTCCTGGTTTCTTCCTCCACCATTAATACTGGCCACCATGTGTATAGCCTATCATGTGCTGAAAAATGGTATTAAGCCCCACAACAACAACAACAACAACAGTAACTTATTGCCATGCATTTTGAATTTCTCTTTAACTATAAACACTGCTGGTTAAATTATTCCACAAAAGTGAACTTAAACAAGCTTTAGCTTACACCAGCAGGATCATATTAGGAGAGAACAAAACTCCTCAGTGGATAGCTTACTGTGATAAGCTTTCACCTCATGAAATCAATGTAAAAGACTTTCTTACGCATTAAGAGGGTCTTATACAAAATTTGAATATGGTGTTACTTGAGTATACACTGATACCTGAATACATACACATGCATAAGAAAGTTTACACTATTGTTTGACATTTACAGTCCCATACAAGAGAAACATATCTGAGTAAAGAACTCTTGGTACACATTAGTAATGTGATATTACAACTGTTTTTGTTGTAGAACAATAACTGCTCTTGGCTTTCACAATTTGAATAAAAGGACTGTGATTGTGTGTGTCATTGTTAAATGATCATGTGACTGTACCTATCACTGTTCTTTTTTGCCACGTTCTATTAATTGACTTTAGAAAGGAACATGAAACTTTAATGGAATGTGAACATGAATATGTAGTGGTGGCAACAGCAACATTTGCAATTTCTAGTTTTAAGATATCAGATTTTTTTCTTCATAGATCGGCTTTATGAAGATCATTTTGTATTTAGTAGTAGTAGTAGTATTGTTATTATTATTATTCAAACAATGTGTACACAAAATTCAAAGTTTTAGTTTAGATGATGAGTTATGGAGTTCTTTGCAAGAACATAAAGAAACAAAATTCATTTCCACCTTAATTATTGCTTTATACAAATAATTTTTTTGAATCTGTAGATTTAACTAAGAACATGTTCTCATGTTCTTGATGGTTCTTGAGTGTGATAGCCCTAACAAATTGAGCTGGTTTCTAAACAAAAACATAGATGATCACAGCTTGGCATGTTCCACCATCTAAGTCCTTGTCTAATCCTGCTTCAGAGTTGGTTTGAGTTTTCACCCAAAAGCAAGGTTCTTGCCAGTTCTTGAATAATGTTCATCTTGTTATGGTGAGAAGACACATAAAAACCTTGTTCTCATGTCAAGTCACATACTATTAACAACTGAGAGGAACCATGATATTTAACAGTAACAAGTAATGTGCCAAACTGAATTGCCAATCAGATAGCTAGGAAATAACAGACATCTTTGTAATGTACCTATCAAATAAAAATGACCAGACTGCAATCTTCTATCTAGTCAAATGTAGTTGCCTGGTTGGTGATGAGTAATTTATGCTGAACTATAAATTTAACATACTTAACGTAAACTTTTAAATAAGGATTTTAATAGACTTAACTTATTTACAGATATGCTAAGACACTTTTGATGGATAAATGATAAATGGATAAATGGATAAATGAATGTTAAAGATTCTCAAGGGTTCCTGCTAAATTTATACATAAGTTGACTAAATTATTTCAGAAACTAATGAAAATGTACAAGCAAGAGTTCCTGTGTATAAGCAACTTGAATGATCCCTATATTCACCTAAATTTCTGATGCCAAACATAAAGCATATACAGTGGTGCTTCCCTCAATTGGACACAAACAGAATCAAACACTGGCCATTTTGAGAGAAGTGTTCAGTATAACTGGACACAAACAGAATCAAACACTGGCCATTTTGAGAGAAGTGGTCAGTATAACTGGACACAAACAGAATCAAGCACTGGCCATTTTGAGAGAAGTGGTCAGTATATGGGCAAGTGATTATGTCAGAACAGAGTGTCTGGCTTTGAGACATTTTATAGTAACCATATAATGTAAAATGGCCATTTCAAAGAAATGTACAGTAAATAATTTATTTTCAAAATTTTCAACTTTTTTCATAATTTAATGAATCAGCTTACAAATTACAAACAGAAAAACAAAACTTTACAAAAGTATGACATTTAAGTACAATACAAGACAGTACATTTGAAAACTGAATAAAAAGAGTCTGTATTGAAAACATAAAACTGATACATTCACGAGTGAAAGACTTTTAAAATGAGTTTATTTAAAATGAGTGTATGTAAAGACTTTTAAAATGAGTGTATGTAAAGTCTTTTAAAATGAGTGTATGTAAAGACTTTTAAAATGAGTGTATTTTAAATGAGTGTATGTAAAGACTTTTAAAATGAGTGCAAGTAATAAAAAAAATAAGCAAATTCTCAATCTAAATTACCCTTTATGGTTTAACATAACAGCTATTCTATAAGACCAGTCAGTGCTTGAAATTCTTTCACTTGCCTACTCAACCAACTGTAATACACCATGGCAACATATACACAATCCACTAGGTTACAGACATCGGTAAAATGTATGTAAATATATTAACCATCACTTTAAAAGAAGCTATTCACAGCTTTCCAAAAAGACTAATGATATGTGTGCATGGGGAATTTGAAATATAAATGGCAGCCTTTCTACTGGCAGCACAATAAACCCTTTCAGGTCCAATTGTAAGGAAAGGGTAAAGTTCTAACTTGTATAAGTGAGATCATCTTTGCATTTGAATTCATTCAGATTTGACCATGTGAAAATTGATTATACTTCAGCTCTAGTAATGTACAAGTGGAATTTGCTTGGATTTTTTAAATAAGTCAACAGATCCTCCATACAGATTCAAAATATTTCTTAACACAATGTTATTACTCCATAAAAATTAAAGTTGTCTTTAAAGAAAAAAAGAAAAGAAATAACAACAAAATTATAAATTCAATTAGTATTCAATCATATCTTAAATTTGTAACAGCCTGAATCAAGTATGCTAACAATAAGGTGTCCTCCTCATGTGAACCAAATCTAGGGAACATAACAAAATTTCAGAGGAACAAATAGCTGTTTGCATTATATGTAATAGTCAACAAAGCAAATGAATGGGGTGCACTGGGGCAAAGAACTGGGAGACAAGGGGCCAAAATTGCATGCAACACTAACAGTCAAAGGTTTAACTCATTTTGTTTTGGAAGTCTTGAAATTTATAGCATAGTGTCATCAAGTAAAACATTGTAGTAAAAAAGTCTCTTGTCACACTTACTTTTCTTAACAAGTGTTTCTTTATCAAGGTTGAATATAAAAAAATGAATGGTACTGACTGATCATATAAAAATCATCACTATTTTGATGTTAATTTTTCTGGTTAAATTTAATGTTACTGCTATGTACAATTCTTTCATTGTTATAGGAATTTAAAAAAATTAGCAAGCATGACCAGTGCTGTCCAGGGGACATTTACAACCTAGCCATGTCCAGTATTGTACCTTGTGCAAGCCCAAGGGAAATTTACAACCTAGCCATGTCCAGTGTTGTACCTTGTGCAAGCCCAAGGGAAATTTACAACCTAGCCATGTCCAGTGTTGTACCTTGTGCAAGCCATGGGGATATTTACTACCTAGCCATGTCCAGTGTTGTACCTTGTGCTTTCCTAGGGGATATTTACTACCTAGCCATGTCCAGTGTTGTACCTTGTGCTTTCCTAGGGGATATTTACTACCTAGCCATGTCCAGTGTTGTACCTTGTGCAAGCCCAGGGGATATTTACTACCTAGCCATGTCCAGTGTTTTACCTTGTGCAAGCCCAGGGGATATTTACTACCTAGCCATGTCCAGTGTTGTACCTTGTGCAAGCCCAGGGGATATTTACTACCTAGCCATGTCCAGTGTTGTACCTTGTGCAAGCCCAGGGGATATTTACTACCTAACCATGTCCAGTGTTGTACCTTGACCCAGCCTTACAACCTAGCTATAACATATGACACATGTTGTGAACACAATATTATAAAAAGCACCAATTATAATATAAAAATTACATCAAAAATAATTACTTGATCTGGGACATGGAAAAACTAATGTTAACTCTATCTGATAAAATCAATACTTCTGTTTCATACCTAAGAGGAAAAAATAACACACTGTAATTGATTTAAGAATCCATTTCTCCAGGTTCATTTTCTCTCTCTCTCTCTCTCTCTCTCTCTCTCTCTCTCTCTCTCTCTCTCTCTCTCTCTCTCTCTCTCTCTCTCTCTCTCTCCCTCTCCCTCTCTCTCTCTCTCTCTCTCTCTCTCTCTCCAGATACACACCTACAGTGCAGTATATGCCAAACATGAAAGGTGTATATTTATTGATAGATAGATAGATAGATAGATAGGTACCATATACAGTTGCTTATAAGTCCAACTGCAAACATAGAGCCTGACCAATCATAGCATAATGCACCTGCAGATCAGTGTCTATTTTATTTGTTCTACTGATTACTCATAACAAATTGCACAGACCCTGATCTGATGGTATTTATTCGAAATGAGATCTGAGTCTGTGCAGTTCACAAATAGACTCTTCTTATAAGCAAATATATAAGGTAGATAGATGTTTTCACAAAAACATACACCACACACATATCCATTAGTTTTTCAAGTATTTTCTGACTCAAGAAAATGTATTCCTTTCAAATGGAATATTCAAACAACCACTCAGTTTTTTCATGGACACTCCAGGTGTAAAAATATTTGATAAAGAGGAAAATCTAAAATCATTACACAAGTTGAAATTAAATTCTGTAATTTCTTACATATTTCTTGACTGATATATGCTCTTGCAAGCTTAGAAATAAAGGTCACTGAAACCCCCAATTTATGGGAGATGGGTATGTCAGGCAATTTCATTGCCATTATAGGTCAATAAAAGAAAGCACAATATCTGACAATTTTTTAATTATCACCAGTTGTAGCAGCAACAAAATACTTCCATTTTCATATTAGCTGTGAAATATTCAGAAGAATATTACAAGTACTGGTGCAAATTTGATTACAATATATAATCGCTCATAAGTCTAGTCAAACTGCAAAATACAAAAATCTAGAAGATCTGCCTCAGCATAATGTGCCTGCTGATGAGGGTCAATGTTATTTGATCTACTGCTTATTCCTAACAAACTGCATGAACCCAAATCTGCTAGCGCATTATGCAGATCTGGGTCTGTGCAATTTGCAGTTTGACTCATCTTAAAAGTGATATATAGTCCCTACAGATGAAAGCAGTGATAGATGGCTTAAAATGAAAAGTTGATGAACTGAGGCATAAGAGGATAGGCACGGTATATTTCTATCAAGTCAACTCAACTTATTGTAGTCAAAATCTATACTGCTAAATCTGATGGAAAAGCTTACCCTATCATCATCTAGCATGCCACCTCCTCTGGGAGGTGAAACAGATCCTCGTAGTCCATGACGAAGTGTTAGATCATCTGGGTCTCCAAGTGATGCCCCCACACAGAATTTTGCTTTATGCTTTTGCAGAAGGGTTGGGGTATTAAAAGTCATGTGGCAGTCACTGCACTGGTATGTTCCTCCTGCCATCTTGTCCCAATTAATGACAAGCTCAGAGCGTTGAGCAGT
This sequence comes from Potamilus streckersoni, assembly GCA_016746295.1. NCBI lineage: Eukaryota > Metazoa > Mollusca > Bivalvia > Unionida > Unionidae > Potamilus > Potamilus streckersoni. The sequence goes on along the minus strand of JAEAOA010000747.1, from coordinate 80,323 downwards.
GGTCATCAAATGATTTTTTTTTATACAAAAATTAAATCCTCAAAAATACATCATGGCCCTTTGCTTCTAATCTTCAGGAAGGATTGTAACTAATTAATTATGTCTCTGAAATATTAAATAAATATCATGAGTAGACAAAATATACAAATAAAAATACTTAAGACAAAATTAAGTATGCAAAATACAAAAGGAAACACTTTTAAAATCTTATTTTGACTATTAATTGTAACTATCAGCACATATTTATTGTGAACTAAACCAATGACACCAAATATTCATATAATATTTATCATGTTTGTAATGTGGGAAATATATGCTTTTCACAAAATGTTACATAGGTTGTAGCCGCCAGGTTGTTTAAATGGTATTTTTGTAATGTAAAAATATAGGCTAATATATTTATATTACACAATTAGCTCCCTTTAACAAGTCCTTTGTTAATATTTCAGCAGCCCATATGAGAGAAGTCTGACTGAGATTATAAGTTCACTAATATAACTCCACAATATATTTTCATAGTTATGGTTTAATACATGAGAAAAAACACAACTTATAGACAAGACCTGAGAAAACTTAGATGTTAGACTAAGAAATAATAATAATAATAATAATAATAATAATAATAATAATAATAATAATAATAATAATAATAATAATAATAATAATAATAATAAAAATAATAATAAAACAGAAACTGCAAAAACTCAATAAAATACTATTTATCAATCAAATAACAAAAAGCTTTTGTCAAATCACAAAACAAAAAATGGAAATGTGTAACTTTTCTAAACCCAAAGTTATATATTTCACCCCATACTGACTTTATTTCTCTTTGTGACAAATATGTTTAAAATTTGGAGACCACAGCACCCTTCTTACTACTAATAATATTGGCATCCCTACTCTAAGTCCGACACTTTGCACATAAAATAGAACGCAAGGAAGGAAATGTGAAATATGAGTCTAATGTAAGAATGAGAAAACAAATTCCACTGATATTGAGGTCCAATAAATATTACTGCATGTAAAACATTTGCATAAAATAGAATTCGGAAACAAAATTAACTTTCCCTCTGTCCACAAGGTATGTTGTTGTAGCATAGATCTTACATTATGATACTTTCTTGCCTCTAGCTTGCAGTATCCCTGACTCGGTACAATGTGCAAATTGTTCGATTATTTCACCCTGTACTTTAAGTCTCTCTTTGTTCCGCCAAAAAAAAATTATCTAAAATTGCACGAAACCATCTTAAAAAGTACTTACAATAATCCGTGTCATAAAAATAAACAACATGAAAGTCTAACAAGAAGCACAATTATCAAACCACAAACACCGCACTGGCTTTCATTGACGCCATTTTCTCAACGTGTATTCCCACACTCGATATGTAAGGTGCTCATTTGCTGTATCCAGAGCGACGTTGACATCATGTGACATACTAACCACAACAATAGCACGTGTTTGGAAAACTAATAAGACCCTACCCCTAGAATCTCTGACGATATTATATTCATATAAATAGTGTTAAACAAGCGATGAAATTCTAATTTGACGTGCTATAAACAAAATTAATCCCTATTATGCCACCTTTTCCCTAAAGGCATCAAGTCTATAAACAAATTGTATCCATTGGTATTGCATGAAACAATTATGTATTTAAAACTTTTTACAAATCTTATTACTGTTGTTGTTATTGTTGCTGCTGCTGTAGTTGGTTTGTAATTATTTTTTAAAAATATATTTTAGGGACTTTATATTTTTTATATTATATTGTATTGTACATAGTACACATTTAAAATAATTTTAATATCTTTACCTTTTATATTTCTTTTTACCTTTCTCTTGTATTCTATTTAGTATAACTTATTATTTAGTATAACTTATTACTGTTATTGTTATTGTTGCTGCTGCTGTAGTTGGTTTGTAATTATTTTTTAAAATATATTTTTAGGGACTTTATATTCTTTATATTATATTGTATTGTACATAGTACACCTTTAAAATAATTTTAATATCTTTTCCTTTTATAATTTTTGTAACCTTTCTCTTGTATTATATTTAGTATAACTTTCAAAAATTTTAACATCTTTCCCTTTTATATTTTTTATCTTAAGGACTAGATGTTCAAAATTTATTTTGAATGGCTTATCTTCCTAATATTTTTGTGCAATTTTCAATGTTACCTTTAATTAGCACTACATGTATTAGAGATTTATTAAAATTGTTTGAGATAATATGGTTATTATTGCATTGTTGTGCAATTAAACTTTATAATATATACACAAAATTTTTAATTAACTTGGAAGTAGCTAATACAGACTTTAAAGGAAAGAGGCAGAAAAAAAAGAGCTGGCTGCTCTGGATTGTGTATGCAAGTAAATTACTGGTCTACTGACACGTAAGGAATATTTATGCAAATGCATACCTGGTATTTATTATTTCTAGTAGTAGCAGTAGTAGTAGTAGTAGTAGTAGTAGTAGTAGTAGTAGTAGTAGTAGTAATAGTAGTAGTAGTGATAGTAGTAGTAATAGTAGTAGTAGTTGGTATAATACCAGTTTAGTGTACATTTTGTTACATTCCTATTATGATTTATCATTATTATTATTATTATTATTATTATTATTATTATTATTATTATTATTATTATTATTATTATTATTATTATTGGTGATGTGTCGAATTTTGAAAACACTTAGAAGCAGTGGATAAAGGAATTGCATCAAAGTGAACTTAATTAAAGTAGAAAGGGCTAGAGATAGTTGGATAATTATTTTCATTTCATCTCTGAACTTCAAAAGAAAATTCGTTCCACTCGACGAAACTTGACCGAGTCATATGCTATGGTACAAGGCTATGACATAAGACCCTTTCCCAAAATTAACCGATTAAAGAGGGAAGCTTGGCAGCAATTGATTGTTCAAAGAACGTTAATAACGGCCTGATTAACTGTCTTGACAATCAAAAATTCTACGGAACAGATTTAGGAAACAGTCTATTCTGATTGGTTAATATTAATTTATGGGCGTAACTCTGTAAGAAATTAAGTGTTTTATTTGGAGAAATTCTTCAGTTTTGAATCTTCCTTGAGAACAGTTAGAGGGGACTCCGAATTCTTAGCAAGTACGTTTTCGTTATTGAGTAAGGAGCCAGATAGTTGTCTCAGATAGGAGCCAGACTATACATGAGGTTCATAGAAGACGAATAAGAAACGGCAAAGGTATGCAATCTTAGTTTCCCGATTTTAATATGTTATTTTATTTGTTGATTTACTTGCAAATGTATTGATGTTATGTATGTATGTATGTATGTATGTATGTATGTATGTATGTATGTATGTATGTATGTATGTATGTATGTATGTATGTATGTATGTATGTATGTATGTATGTATGTATGTATGTATGATTTCATTTTGCAGGGTTATAGTGAAATGTTAGTCATGACATTTTATTCTTTGATTTTATAATTATCAATTCATTTGGAGGTTGGTGTGTGGTTTGAACGCCACCAATTTATCACATTAGTGGGGGCTCGTCTGGGATATTTGAACAGTGGATTAAAGCAGATCTGTGCATATGTTGAAATAAATACAACACTGTAGCAGGGATAGATTTGTATTAATTAAAATAAGAAACATTCGAGTGTGAATTGAGTCAATATCTAGGCTTATCTATGTTTTGAAATTATGCATGATTTGTGAATTTCTTAAATGTTGCATGACATTGTAAGAATATAAGATTCCGTACCTGAAATTGCTGAAGCGTGGTTGGTTGTCCGTATTTAAGTAACCCGGACATATTTTGCCTTAGTTCTCTAGCGAGAAGAGATCATTAAGGAAGTATTCCCCAGGGTAATTTTCAGCGTGCTTGTCAGGGTTGTCGCATGATGTTATTTTTGGATGTAGGTATGTATTGCCACAACCTAATCCTATGAAGTGTATACCCATACACGTGGGGTCAGTAGAGACTATGTCTATGAGACGAACGTCATGGTCGAAACCGCTAAAACCCTCGACTTCGCCCATAGATAATTTGCTACCTCGCGAATTAAAGAGACTTCAAGAGGAAGATTCTACCCTTAATAGCATACGCATGTATGCAAAGAAGAAATCCGTGCGGAACTTACCCGACGGTGAGGTAAAGTTCGCACTGAAGCGAGGTATCTTGTACCGATACGTTAGAAAAGGGGCCGAGAGGTATAAGCAGGTAATTGTATCACGGTCTAAGCGAAATGAAGTACTTAGGCTCGCACATGAAGGTTTACTTGGTAGTCACATGGGTGTGGCTAAGACGAGAGATAGGTTAGTCAGGGAGTTCTATTGGCCAGGTGTGTATGGGGTTTTGTCTGTCGTGTGACAAGTGTCAGCGGGTGGCACCTGAGACCTAACATAGCCCAGTGCCACTAGGAACTACCCCTTTGATTGATGAAACTTTCTCACGGGTAGCTACGGATTTGATAGGTTCGATAAAACCTGTATCAGAAAGTGGCAATCTTTATGTGTTAACGTTTATCGATCACGCTACCCGATACCCGGAGGCCGTTGCGTTAAAGAACATCGATTCAGTTACGGTAACTGAAGCGTTGTTAGGGGTTTGGTCTAGAGTTGGTGTACCAGACGAAATACTAACTGACCAAGGGACGCAGTTTGTTAGCCAGGTGATGGAGGAAGTAAACCGGTTACTTTCTATCAGAAACCTGACTACTACCCCGTATCACCCGCAGTGTAACGGTCTAGTGGAGCGTTTCAATGGGACATTGAAACAAGTTCTAAAGAAGTTACGTGAAGATCGACCTAGGGATTGGGATCGATATCTTCCCGCGATACATTTCGCATACCGCGAAGTACCCCAAGCTAGTCTTGGATTTTCGCCGTTTGAGCTAGTTTATGGGAGGACAGTGAGAGGACCCATGGCTGTATTGAAGCAGTTATGGACGAATGAGAAAGCATCCGAAGAGGGAAGAACGACGTATCAGTACGTTGTTGACCTCCGTAACAAGCTGGAAGAAGTTTGTAACTTTGCCCAGAAAAATCTATGTGACGCACGGGGACGTCAAGCCAAGTACTACAACAAGAAGGCGAAAGAACGTAAGTTTGAGGTAGCCGACAAGGTGTTGTTGTTGTAGTTGCTATTGGAACACAACAAACTCCAAGTGTCATGGAGAGGACCGTTTGTCGTAACGGAGAAGAAGGGTGGACAGAAATATCGCATCAGGGTGGGCGATAAAGAGAAGTTTTACCACGTTAACCTTGTTAAACGCTACCGAGAAAGAGTCACATACTGAGTTCGTGGTTGCTACAGTTGTGACTGAAGAACCAGACGACAACGGAGGAGTGGTGGAAGTACTTCCTAGTTGTCCTTTGACGGGGAATGAAGCTTACGTAGACGTCGTTCTTGACGTGAAACCAACGTGGCGAAGTGGACGAGATACTCCACGATTACGAAGATATTCTGACGGAGAAACCAGGTATGACGGATTTGGAGGAGTTTAGTCTGAAGCTACTTGATGAAAAGATGAAAGATAGACTGACGTCAGACTCAATTGTTAAGCTACCGGACGTGACAAAGGACTTTGTTTTACGTACAGACGCTTCTGACAGGGATCTTGGTGCAGTTTTACTGCAAGAACATTATGGGAACTTATTTCCTGTTGCATACGCGAGTAGGAAACTTAATTCCGCTAAGCGTAATTATTCAGTCACTGAGAAGGAATGCCTAGCGATTGTCTTTGGGATTCATAAATTTCAGCGTTATTTGTATGGGTGAAAGTTTATTCCGGAAATAGATCATCAACCTTTAGCTTATCTGTCACAGGCTAAATTGACTAATGGGTGTTTAATGAGACGGGCGTTGTTTCTACAACAATATCAAGTCCACTTAAGTTACATTCGTTGAAACTCAAATGTGGGGGCAGATTGCATGAGTCGATTAACTGAGGTGAAGGGGTCACTTCAGGACATGTAAACATTAACTTGAACTGTAACTTCAAAATGCGATGAACAAAAACCCAGATTTTACTCTTAAAAGAGGTCCTCTGTGATGTGTCGAATTTTGAAAATTCTTAGAAGCAGTGGTTAAAGGAATTGTATCAAAGTCAATGTGATAAATCGACGGCGTTTAAACACACCAACCTCTTTCACTACGGTTCGTTGCTAGGAATGACCTCCGCGGTGTAATTTACCCAGTGTGGATAGATAGAAAGAAGAATGCAGATCACTGAACAAGTAAATTGAAAAAATAAACACAACGAGTCCCCTTTCAATGAACAAATATAAAATTTATTCAGTTTATCAACAGAGTTTAAAATGAAAAGAAATCAATTACTTGGTCACAAAGAAGGAAAATTGTACTAACATGTACTCAAATAAAAAGACAATACAAATTTCTTTAAAGGCTACAATTACTTTCAATGTTAATATTCTATCTTCATTGCCAACGAGATGTGACCTTTGAGTGCAACGATGAGAGACTTCATCACCTATTTTATGCGGACATAAAGACTTCCATTCGTCTCTGCTCTGCCGATCTTTGTCTAGTTGTTTGGACTTAGACTCTTGTCAGTCGAACTCTGATTTGACAATCGTCTCTGGACGGAGATTTCGGCTTAGAATTTGCTCTGGTCCTGTGATTGGTTCAGGGATTTCTCAGGTGAATCCAGGACAGCTGTTTCCTTCAATAAATAAAATGTTTCGCAATAGAAAATAGGTCACATTTCCATATGTGTATATGTGTATATATACTTTTATGTATATGTGTATATATACTTTTATTCTGCTCAGAAAACAAAAGGCATAAATTCTGCCGCATTCACTCGTTGCTCCCTAATTCCTGTTTACATAGACGGTCAATGCTTGTCCTGACCTTAATTCGGATCACGCTAGAGATGGTCAATTGAATTCAACTCTCGGTTCAGCCGTATGGACCCGTATTTAACATCCTTTGACTTCTTACCCTACTATCTATCTAGCGGTGTTAAATTACATATGGTTTAGACCCTCAACTCTAACTATTCTAAAATAGTTTATTCGACCAATTAAATATTACAAACTAGCATATAGATATATACTTAAGTGATCAATTAAATATTACAAACTAGTATATGGATATACACTTAATATTATGTCATACTCATACTAGAAAGAGTTAATCCATAAAACTACGAAACATTACCCATCATTTATTAATCTTAATTCATGAAAATTCCTAAGCATTCCTATGTATTAAAGATTCAATTACATGCAATCTTGTCAATTCTTCTAACGATCATTTAATTACATGCAACCATGTCAACTCTTCTAATGAAATTTTAATTACATTCAATCTTGTCAATTCTCCAAATGAATCGATAATTAGAAAATCAAAGAATAAAATGTTATGACTAGCATTTCACTAAAATCCTGCAAAATGAAATCATACTTACATACATCATATCAAGAATACATTTGCAAATAAAACAACAAATGAAATAACATATTAAAATCGGGAAAAATAAGATTGCGTACCTTTTGCCGCTTCTTTATAAGTTTCCACAAACTTCAAGTGTAGAGTTTGGCTATTTTATGAGACAACTCTCACGCTTTACTGAAAAATCACTAGATAACGTCTTTCACGCTCCCGGAGTCGACCTCCTAACTCATCACAACAAAGATTGAAGACTGAAGAATTTTTCTAAAGTAAAACCTTTCATTTCTTACAGAGTTACGCCCATAAATCCATATTAACCAACCAGAATAGACTGTTTCCTAAATCTGTTCCGTATAATTTTTGGACTGACAAGACAGCTAAGCAACTAATCATGCCGTAATTAACGTTCCTTTGAACAATCCCTTATGGCAAGCTTTCTCCTTTAGCCAGTTGATTTTGGGAAAGGGTCTTATGTCATTCTCTGGTACCATAGCATATGACTCGGTCAAGTTACGTCATTTGGAACGAATTCCCTTTTGACGTTCAGAGATGAAATGAAAATAATCATTTAACTATCCCCAGTCCTTTCTACTTTAATTAAATTGACTTTGATACAATTCCTTTAACCAATGCTTCTAAGAGTTTTCAAAATTCGACACATCACCGTCAAATTAATTAAAGTAGAAAGGGCTAGAGATAGATGATTATTTTCATTTCATCTCTGAACTTCAAAAGAAAATTCGTCCCACTCGACGAAACTTGACCGAGTCATATGCTATGGTACAAGGCTATGACATAAGACCCTTTTTCAAAATCAACCGATTAAACGTGGAAGCTTGGCAACAATTGATTGTTCAAAGAACGTTAAGTACGGTATGATTAGCTGTCTTGACAATCAAAAATTCCACGGAACAGATTTAAGAAACAGTATATTCTGATTGGTTGATAGTAATTTATGGGCGTACCTCTGTAAGAAATTAAGTGTTTTGCTTTGGAAAAATTCTTCAGTCTTCAATCTTCCTTGACTCCGAATTCGTAGCAAGTACGTTTTCGTTATTGAGTAAGGGGCCGGATAGTTGTCTCAGATAGGATACAAGGTTCGTAGAAGACGAATAAGAAAAGGCAAAGGTACGCAATCTTAGTTTCCCGATTTTAATATGTTATGTCATTTGTTGATTTACTTGCAAATGTATTGATGTTATGATGTATGTATGTATGTATGATTTCATTTTACAGGGTTATAGTGAAATGTTAGTCATGACATTTTATTCCTTGATTTTCTAATTATCAATTCATTTGGAGAATTTACAAGGTTGTATGTAATTGAATGATTATTGAAAGAATTGACAAGATTGCATGTAATTGAATCTTTAATACATAGGAGTGCTTAGGAATTTTCAAGAATTAAGCCTAATAAATGATGGGAAATGTTTCGTAGTTTTATGAATTAACTAGATGTCTAGCATGACATGTATTGAGTGTATATCCATATACTAGTTTGCAATATTTAATTGACCACTTGAGTGCATATCCATATACTAGTTTGTAATATTTAATTGATCACGTAAACTATTTTAGAATAGTTACATTTGAGGGTCTAAGCCATATGTAATTTAACACTGCTAGATAGTTAGCGTAAGAAGTCAGGGGGTGTTAAATACAGGCACCTAAGTCTTAGCGTGGAGTGGAATTTAATGATCGCCAATAGCGTGACCCGAATTAAGGTCAGGACAGGCAATGGCCGTCTTTGTAAACATAGGAGTTAGTTAAGTGAGTGCAACATAATATATGCCTTTTGTTTTCTGAGCCGATTTAATGTAAAAATATAGATATACTTGAAATGTGACCTATTGTCTATTGCGAGACATTTTTATTTATTGAAGAAAAACAGCTTTCCTAAACTCTCCTGAGATTCCTGGAATTCCCTGAAATTTCATTGACATTCATTAGAAAATTCTACAGCGAGAGGTCAGAAGTTCTCACCGCAGAAGTCTAAGTACAATCGTCTAACCGAAGTTCGACTGGCAAGAGTTCAGGACCAGACAACTAGACAAATATTGGCAGAGCAGGGACGAACGGAAGACTCGTTGTCCGGATAAGGAAAGGTGATTATGTCGCTCATCGTTGCACTCAAAGGTCAAATCTCGTAGGCTATGAAGAATTGAATTAGTTCTGTCACTAACAAGTCATAGAAAGAAAATTTGTATTGTCTTTTTTATGTGAGTAGATGTTAGTACATTTTTCCTTCTTTTGTAACCAAGTAATTGATTTCTTTTCATTTTAAATTCCGTTGTTAAACTGATTAAATTGTATATTTGTTCATTTCTTCAATATACTAGTTTAGAGATCTACATTCTTCTTTCTATCTATCCATACTGGGTAAATTACACCGCGGGAGGTCATTCCCTAGCAGCAAACTGTACTGGAAAGGTTGGTGTGTGTTTTGAATGCTGCCAATTTATCACATTATTATTATTATTATTATTATTATTATTATTATTATTATTATTATTATTATTATTTTTGTTGTTTTGTTGTTGTTGTAATACCAGTTTAGTATACATTTTGAGACTTTATCAAACTGATGGCAGTACATACTCAATGTTCACCCCAATAGCAAATCATTGTCATTCAAAGCAGTTCTTACAATCTCATTTATATTAGTATTAGTAAGTTTTAAATAATTGCAATATCCTTTCTTGAATAAGCCTCAAAATGTTGTCTCCCAAAGCCTGGCTATCAAGTGTCCATGTATGTAACATATAGAGACATACAGCCTGACAACCAAGTGTACTTGTATGTAGCATACAGACTGGCCACCAAGTGTCCTTGTATGTAACATACAGACCGACCACCAAGTGTCCTTGTATGTAACATACAAAGACATACAGATCAACCACTAAGTGTCATTGTATGTAACTACAGAAACATACAGACTGACCACCAAGTGTCTTTGTATGTAACATACAGAGACATACAGATCAAGCACCAATTGTCCTTGTATGTAACATACAGAGACATACAGCCTGACAACCAAGTGTCCTTGTATGGTGACCTTGTACATGTATATATGGTACAACAAAGACTTATAGCTAGTAAAAATGGGTTTTCTATCAACTTTATAGTATGAAAATTAATTAATTTGCAGACTTTCTTACTGGGAAGGAAAAAAATTTTAAAACTTTTGCATGATGTATATCAACAAATGTCTCGAGTCTTAAATAGTACCTGAATTATTCAGCGTTATACAGTAAATTGATTATATTCATTGTATGTGAATGCTAAACTTTTGAATGGATTTATGTGCTATCTGATAAGGCTTCTTCAGTCTTACCACCTTGTTGTGGGAAAGACTATAAGTTGTTCTCAACAATTAAACAAAATGAAGAGTACCATCATGACTCACTTAAAAGACATGTCTAACTAAACTTCACAGACCCAGACCTGTTGTGACATAATGCACTGGCAGGTCTGGGTCTGTGCAGTTTGTTAAAAGCATTCAGTAAAACAAACAGCATAGAGTCTGATCTGCAGGCACATTATTATATGGCAGATCAGGCTCTTTGTTTTTTGCAGTTTTACTTGTCTTATAAGTGAGTATATATGGTAAATAACTGTTAAGATATATTGATAACTTCAATTCAAAGAATATAAACCTAGTGGTTAGAGCTCTGCATTAGATGCAGGAGGTTGTGAGTACTAACAACTACTTTGCTTGATGCTTAGCATTAAGAGGTTAGTGTTAGGACTGGTTGGCCTGGTAACAGGATAATGTGACTGGGTGAGACATCATGCTACATGTCTGCAGCATGATACCCCAGTGATAGACATCACTATAAACTGCCACACTGCAGACATCATAGGGATATGACTGAAAATTGTTAAAGCTACATTAAAAATGATAATCACATCACATCACATCACATCACATCAAAGAATATAAAATAAAGTGTAAATTCTTAGTTTACAAAATCCTATAGATTCTCACAGAGAAACATTTTGAAAATGCTTGTCATATAGATACAATCATCATGCATCACATTTGTCATTCCACCCTGTTAGAAAAAAGTACTTTGCTGTGAGATTGACAAAGAAATTGTATAATGTTATATCACCAGATAAATATTGGTCCTTTTAAGTGAATTCAGTTTATAAACCAAATTTTGATTATTCTTTAAGGATTTTACCTTTACCTTTGAATTTATATATCTTTTGAAGAATTTTAATATATTAAATTTTCATGTTTATATTTACTTGTAAGAGTTTATCTTCTTAATGTTTTGTGTACCATATATACTCACTTGCAAGTCGAGTCCAACATCAAAATGTACACACCCAGACCTGCTGTTGCAGAATGCGCTATAGAACAAACCAAATAAACCCTGGTCGGCAGGCACACTTGAAGTTTGACTTGACTTATAAGCAAGTATGTATAGTATTTCTTCATTTTTAAATATTTATGTAAATTTAGTTGGCACCATATATAGCCTCTATTGTGCTGAGGTGCTTTCACATGTTACTACAGTCATCAAACATAAGCAACTTCCTCCAGGGTATGAGTCAGACAGCCATATTTAAAGCCACATTATATGATGAAAATGTAACTAGATAAAACCAGGTCACAGGTCATAGATTGCACATACATTACACTCAGATTCAAATCTTACTATAAGTATGCAAGAAAATCAATACTGTTTTCAAAGAGGTATTTGGAAATAGAGCCATTCTGAATAGCAAAAAAGACATTATATGCAAGATTCAGTGGCTAGTTTTGATGCTCTTTATATTTCTTTATTTCCTTAACAAAATTCCATGCAAGAATGAACTTTTACCATTATTAAACATTGAAAGCAATGGGTATGTGGTCATTCTGTTGAATAGTCAATACCTAAATCATTAAGGTTCTACCATGTTGCCTTTATTGTGATGAGCTGGATTTACCTGTCATATTTATCTGTTGGAAACCTGCCAAAAATTGTTGATTTATACTGGCAATAACTGAAAGTAAAGCAGATTCCTCCTTCCACAATACATAGTATTCAACTTTAGCTCCCAGCAACTTTAAGTTCCAGAAATACCACACCAAGGCTGGACCAGAGCATATTGAATGTACATGTAAGGAAATAACACTTCCATTTAGTGTATATAAGGGAAATAACTCTTCTGAAACATAAATGGCTCTTAACCAGCAGCTACAAAACTTCCAGACATTACATTAAGGACAGTATTCTTTCTTAAAAAAATGAGTATCCATTACAATAATTCAATACTGCTAAGAGACCTCAATTTGACCATTCTGACCACAAAAAAGTCAGTCTTTTATTGATATTTTAGATATTTTTAACATGTTAATACAATTTATTGAAAATACCGTTTTAAATATCAAGATAAACCCTCACATAAATGTTGTTTTAGTAACTAAAAAGTGGTACCATATGTACTTGCTTATAGGTCAAGTCAACTGCAAATTATACTGACCAAGATCTGCATAATGTGCCAGCAGGTCTGGGTCTTTGCAACATGATAGGTTTAAACAGTAGAAGAAACAACATAGACCATGATCTGCAGCTTCACTATGGTATGGCAGACCAGAGTTTTTGTTGTTTGCAGTTTGTTTTGACTTATAAGCAAGTAAATACAGTATATATATATATATATATATATATATATATATATATATATATATATATATATATATATATATATATATATATATATAGATAGATAGATAGATAGATAGATAGATAGATACAAATGTTAACACCTGTGTCAGCGACTTTAATACAAAGAGTTTTACAACAATGATGAACAACATCCAACCCAGTCAATTTATTTCATGAAGTTTTAAAAATTTAAAAAAAAATACAAGGAAAGAATCTGTTGACAAAACTGATTTTAAGCCATACAAGTTAACTTTTAAAAATGCTACTCTGGCTAACAAATTGCACCACTCCACTCCATGATACACACAGAAATCAGTAACCATAAAACATATTATGTGATTACTTCTGATCAGGCCTGTGTAGCATAGTTTTCAATGAATTCCACAATAATGTTGCTACAGACATATGCAATGACTACCTAATCTAACAACCTAACACACGTCATCAAAAAAAGAGAAATTTAATATGTCCCAAAAATGTTATGACAATAAAGCCATATAAAATAACAGCATACAAAAGACAACTGGGTTAGATCTTATTTGATTAATTTGACTTCTCAAAGACTTGTGCTTAGTCCCTCAAAAATTAAAGTGTGTTGCAGCTATTTAAATAGATTTATGAAAAACTTTTGACTGTCTTACCTGCTAACACTTCTTCCAGACATGGCAGCATATAAAATTTCCAATTTAGCAGTAAACAACATTGTAGATTACCCCTCAAACAGAAGACTGTCTAAACACATATAAGAAATTCAACTAATTCATGGGCCAATATTTACAAATGGGTAGCACAGGGATCAATTCTAGGACAGATATTTTTAATACTTTTATTCATGCCATTATCTTTTACATAAATGATTTTAATCTATATGTTGATGATGCCTTCTCTCACCAAGACTTTATTATGAAATCTACATTGGAAACAGTGTACACAATTTTTGTTTTATAATGAAAGTTTATCCTGATAAATTCTAAATGATTACACTTGCAAGGAAAACTAATAAATAGGTTGAAATTTTCTTCTCCAACAAGATTAATATCTCTTGTGAAGAGTCACTCAGCAAAACTAATGGGAGTCACTCTAGACTTAAAGCTGAACACTTTAATGAGCAACATCACCAAAACATTTTAAGCATTTTTTTAAAAATAATTAAGTTTGCTAAAACAAACTTGAAAATACCTTGCAATTGATTAGAACTGACGATGTACTATTCTTTCCTCATGGCAAATGTCAGCTCCTGTCCCCCACCATGAATTGCAGTAGTTTCACTAATATGATTAAACTTAAAAAATTCCATGAAAGAGCTTGCGAATTGTCACAACTACTGGATTTGGGAAATGTTTAATTTCACCACATATGGAAGATCTGATAGCTTTAAAATAATTCTTACTCTTTGAGGTATGCCAACGGTGAATATTTTGTGTAAGAACATCCAGGTATGGGCTACAATTTTGTAGGTATACATCACATGAACTAATGAATTCTCTTTATAATTTTCAAACATACTGAGATTTTAATATTTTTTTAATCCCCATTAAAGACCAGGTTTTGGAGTTTATTGTGTACATGTTCCATATGTAGTTACAAGAAAAAAGTAGCTGTCATAATCAGATGCATGTTTAGTGGCATTTTTTGCTAACCTAAACATTCACTTGTATTGCCTGTAGTTTTAGATGGATTTGCCTGTTTAAATTATACTGTAGGACTCATGGTACTAATTCACTTCCCATAGTAAACTGATGCAAATACCATGATATTAAAAATTAAATAACTTTAAACTTCCGAGTCCTAATGATCATACCTATATTTGACAGTATAGATGCATCCTGGATGACAGCTTCTGTGAAGAGAAAAGGATAAAGTCGTAGCCTTTTCTAGACCTACATATGCTTTCAATTCCACACCAATGAGTCAGGTGATAATTTCAATAATGAGTGTTTTAAGCTCAAGACTGTTAAAAGACTGAAATTCCATCAATAAATCAATTTTGTTTCAGTTACAACTAGGATAAGCTCTCAAAAGATTCTTTTTACTAAAATCTAACTTTCACTATCAACCAGTCCTGGCCAGCCAAACCCATATATACTCTATTTTATCTTCACCCATTTCTAGACTGGCTCAGTTTTTCATACAATTAGTATGGTGTGTCCTCTAGTACACACGTTTTTCTTTTCTTTACTTTTTTCAAGTAGCCATACATGTAATGTTTTTAATTTTTATTCTTTTGACTCACTTATAATTTTTAGTTTTATAGTTTGCTTGCAGTTTTCAGAACTAATATATATATATATATATATATATATATATATATATATATATATATATATATATATATATATATATATAAGCATATATATATGCTTCCAATACATCTACAGCTACCATATCTGCATTCTGTATGTTTCACATAGTCATTATTAATGCCTCGTTTTTATATAATTAAAAACTCTGTACTAGTAAAATTTGACCTTAAATGTGTATTGGTAACTATTCTGCATGTGTATTTTAACAATACATGTAACTGTAGACTAAAATCTATTCATCTATTCAAGTAAATTGATTTTTCAGCATTAAATTTTTAAATATAAGTCTTGCAAATTGGGGTTGTGGATGCACTTGGAGGGGTGGGTTTCTATTCTTCACATCAAAAACATTATTTTTATAACTTGCAAAAACAAAATATGTGCATATTTGTATGCATGTCAGAATCTTTTGATTAACTAGTATTATTGTTTACAGTCAGTGAAATAGCATTAGCTAATGTTTTTTATTATGTGAATGCAATTCCAGCTACAAAAAAATTTTTATCTATGTTTATATCCATGTACATTAATTTTGAATTGTGAAAATGAAGAATCTGGTGGCAGTAACACTGAATCTGCTTGAAGCCTGCCAGGAGGGCATGAAAGTCATCTTGCATTTTCAAACCTGACAACTGCAGTTCATTTCTCAACTCAGTCTGGTCCACTTTCATACTGTCGATAGAAAAGGACTGAAACTGTTCCTACCTGTTAAACAATAAGATTACAGGAATTCTCTTTGATCATTTTTTCATCACCAGACCTGCATCTACCAATTAAAAGATAAGTTTCTTCAGTCAATTAAATTTAAGCAGATATGAAAGCAGATGATCTGGGGGAATTTTATTTACTGTTTTCTGTAGAGAAGTCAACATAAGCAGAGAAACTAACAGCTAGGGGTGGTTGGATATAAAATACTAAATGGTTGCTTGAACAAGGCTAAATCTAATGGACAATAAACATTTTGGTTCAGTAACTACCATTGCAGGGTGATTAACTGCATATGGCAGGGATCACAGTAGTTCCTGGATAAAATCCTCTTAAGCTTAGGTGTGTGGACCTACATAAATTCTAACGGAATCAGATTAAATCACCTTCCAGACCTAATATAGGCCCATCACAAAAATTCCAAGGAAAAGAAACTTCATATATCCTGCATAAAGGTGACATAATAATTCTGGAGATTCAAGAAATGTTACAAATATATATCTTATAATGATGAGCAAAACTTTTCTGGTCATTCGTTTTGTATTGGAGCAATAACGGCAGCTGCTGTTGGTATGGAGGACCATTTAATTAAGACTTTAGGAAGATGGTCTTCATCATGTTATACACGCTACATCAGAGTTCACCCTCACTGACTTATGTCTGCTCAGGAACAGTTGTGCACATACATTTAATATCATGTGCTGTGGACACTTGTCCATTCAAATGGATTTTAAATTCAAAACTGACATCCTCTTGGGTGCTCTCATAAGATATACTAATAATGTAAAGGTCATGCCCATTAAATACATTTTATTTATAGTTTAAATTCAGCCTAGCATAGTTTTAGTCAAGATGGGATCAGCCAGGAATACATTAGCATGCTGGGAGTCAGCCTAGCATATAGTTGCTCTAGCCCTGAAAAATTTGTTAGCAGCCCAGAATACATTCTAGGTGGGAAGCAGCCTAGCATAGATTTAGTTAAAATGGGATCAGCCAATGATACCTTAGCATGCTGGGATTCTGCCTAGCACATAGATATAGTCCAAAAATCTGGAATCTGCCCAGAATACATTCTATGCGGGAATCTGCCTAGCATAGATTTAGTTACTATGGGATCATCCCATAGCACATTAGCAAGCTGGGATTCAGCCTAGCACATAGTTTATTTATGCTGGGATCAGCCCAGAATACACTGTAATGCTGGGCTCAGCCTAGCAACGATTGGGACAATTCTTGTTATATTCTGATTCTAGCCAATGAGTAGCCCTCACATAGAAAGCCAAATATTTTAAAAATATTTTAATTAAGTATAGATGTATAATATTTACTAGTTGATGTTATAGAATATTGCTAATAATAAAAAGTGGCAAGTCTGTGAGAAAGTGAGAGAAAGAGAGACGAATGTATATACTCATGTATCCTGTATTTCTTACAATGCATGTATTAAATGCATATACTTGTGTATTCAATATTTCTTACAATGCATGTATTAAATCTTTTCTTGTCCAAGTCAGTTCTGTTGTGTTGTGCATAAATGAATGATTATTTTGCTCTGAGTAGGACAGCCACCAGATTGTTGTATAGATTTTGTCTGGTGAGCCAGCTTCAAATAAGCTTGTAAATTTTATTGTGATTGGGTATATTTGTTGCATATATTGATAATCAAATATATGAATGTCTAAGTGGGCACTAACATGATGACATATCATCTAACCAAACCAACAGATCACAACACCAAATAATGACTTAGAAAGCTGAGAGTTTAACCAGTCTAAATAAATCTCTATTGAACCTACAGAACAACCAGTCTAAATAAAACTGCATACCAAGGTTGACTGAAATCCAATAAAATGCTGGTAAAGTAAGTAGTAAAGGGAAATGAGAGTTTTGGCCCACCACCCCCTTCCCACACCTCCTCACCCACCCCCGCCAAACCCCTCATTTCCCTTTACTACTACTATGTAGACAGATATTTTGTAACCAGACAAAACAACAGGTGTTGGAATGCCATAAGCTCTGTCAACAGAAGTGACGAATTTGTTAGAACAGCGTATGTGTGGAATATGATTATTCTAAAGACGGCAAATAGATTTTACCACAAATTTTTTATCAGATAATAGGATGAAAATTAAACTATGCATTAGAACGTTTCAGTTAACAAGGCGGAAATTAAACTAGCATTAGAATGAAAATGATATTATTTTATATCTCATTACCAATGATTAATGTTTCAACTGTTGATATTAAAAATACTTCACTATCACGACTATAGATACTAAATTTTACTTTACCGCTCACACAGCGATGGAACCCAAACAAATCTTTCATTTCTGGTTTGTTCAGAGGATATTTTTTGTTGATAAAATATACCCTTGACCGATCGAGATCAATTGTGAGTTTAGTATAGTTTTGTTGGCTAATGGGGCTGTGAAAGTTTTTAAATTCCGCTAGCAACTTTTGATACAATTGTTCGAGATAATTGAAATACTCGCTGTTATCAGATCTGATGAGCGAAAGTTTTAACTTGTCACGTGTTCCATTAAAACATATACCTGATGTTTCATTATTAAATTCAACTGTCAATTGTTTACAGTCCATCATTAGATATTTGATGTTACTATTGTAGCTATTTGTCATTGTCAAATTTTCAAACATTATTTTATAAGTTTAGATAAAATTTTAGTCACAATGAAAATACCCAAAGGCAAATGTATCTACCCCATTTTTACAATAGCGTTTGTCATCAAAATTGTACAATCCACGTTTGATAATGACATCTGTTTCGAGTTTATGATGATTAGTTCGAATTGCCATAGCTCTCATAAAACTAACACCACCATCAAGCGCGTACTTGTAGTCATCAAATTTCATAAACTTTTTAACAAAATTACGAGGCAGACCTTTAGCTTTTTTCGTTATTTTATTATTGTCTAACAATACGGCATACATTTTGCTGCGTAATCCGATAAAATATTTGATAGCGCTCGAGTTCATTTCATCTTTAAACTTACCAATAACCTTTTTATTTGTGTCGTCATGAAATGTACTGTCACGTGGATAATCAGAAAGATCAAACAGATGTCGATTATTGTACATATCCTGATAGATGTCCTCGCATTCGATTTCATATACGAGCGAATCAGTATCAGTAAACAATAATCTATTAGCCGGCCACTGATTTTTAACAAAATTATAATGAAAATCGTACATCAGCCACTTTGATAAATCTAACACAGCAGCTCCAACATAGATCGGCTTGTTTAGTTTTAGATTTGTTTTTCTTCTTTGTATCGCAACAAGATTTTTATTAAATATTTTCATGCTCACAAAATCATCGTCTGACACAAGTTTGTTTCTGCGATTGACATCATTAACTATTTCAATATTTACACGTTTCCTAATATTCTCCATCGTCTTGCCAAAAACGGAATTGTTCATCAGTTTAAAAAAAGTTTTTCTCAAACTCTGTTTTCGCTGCAGCTCTTCTTGAAGTGTTTGAGTTAATATAACCTCTCATCCACGGCGACTGATTAAATTTTAGTACACGATGAACTTTTCTCAACACAAGACCAGCATCAACTGCTTGTTTTAAAACTTTGTAATGCAAAACGTAATTTTTCTTATCAAGTAAATTTGGTACTAGTTTCTTGACCATGGAATGTTGCCTTGGTGATGCTAACGCTTGTTGTTCTTTTGATAACAAACTATAATCTATGACCATCGATTCCGCACAGAAAGGGTAATCGTTATGTAATTTGTGTAGCGAATTTGGATAATCAAGATCAACTTCAACGAAATAGGAAACATCGTCGGGTATCTTTTTTTCTGTCTCTGATAGAAATCGATCAACCGTGATCCAATGAAATCCGCTAAAAGGCATTGGTTCTGCCATCGAACCACCGTAAAGATTATTACAATCTAGATAAATTATATACTTCGAAGGAAGGTCAGGGTTATACTGTTTCAGGTATTTGTTGTTTGCTTCAGCATATTTTTTTGTTATCACGCTAATACCACCTCGGATACCTTTTTCAATAAAATTGAACATATCAACATCAGTCAGTAATTCTAACCTTACCTTACTAAACTTTAGCAAAGCATCCCATGACAACCCAGGGGCAGAATAATACCAGCAAGGATCTAGTCCATAATTATTATAACTCACTTCACGAAAATTTTCAAAAACATCTGCTAATAATAACAACACGTCAGTTTTCAGGTATAAATCATGATAATCACCAAAAGTCTCACAATCAAACTCTTTCCAGATATCTTGTGCATACCTGTACTCATCATCAGTTATATTTTCATTTTTAAGTTGTGAGTAAAATTTGTCTTTGTCAGGTAAAGATGTTTCATCAAATTTACTCCAGTCGTCGAGGTATTCGTATGGAAAAACTCCTTTTTTAGCTAGTAGATTAAATTTATCTCCAAAACAGTCTCTTAGGTTATCAAATTTACTACAACCTTTCACTAACTCATCTAACGAGGCTGCCATAAACTGCAGGCTGTCAATAAAACGCAATTTACCTAGCGTAACTGACATGTACTTTTCAAAATTATTTGGGATGCATTTGATGATGTTATCGAGTTTTAGACGAGATTTTATATCAGGATCACCAAAAGCTTCTACTATAATATGGCAATCATATCCTCGAAAATTGTGAAGAATAACTGGAATAAAATCTGGAGCATGAAATTTTAAATTACACTGATTATGAGCCGCTCCACGGTACTGTCCAGTCAAATGACAATGGTCATGTACTTTTTTGTCATCGTCAAAAGCTTTTTCACAAATATGACAAATTTCTGCTTGCTCGTGATCAGATTCTTGTTGAGGTGTTAATTTTAACATTGGCGTTACTTTTTTCAAACGATAAGTAATATTATCAACTTCATTAATCAACTGCTTGAGAAGCCAAACAGCTGGATTTTTACCACGATATAATTTGATTGGTTTAGATAATCTAGAATCAGTACAACAAACTACGCTACTCCACACGGAACATGATTTTGAACTTTTCTTGTACTCGATTGATTATGATTATTTTCTACACCAAGTACAGGTTGAAGTAAACACTCAAAATCAGCGTATATAACGAAAGGAATTTTTAGTTTGTGATTATGATGGACAAACTGTAACACACTATCTCCCTTAGATGGCATTGTTATTCTTTGCACATCACTACAGTACTGCAAATGCTTTTGTAATGTTTCATTGTTAGTACAACCATGCAAGCAGCGGTAACAAAAGAACTTTTTGTTCCTATTTTTATTGTACTGTTTACCAACTAGTCCGTTAAAGTTTTTAATCCAAACGTAATGATTTTTGTAGTACAGTAAATTTATAGTCGATTGTGAAGCTTTTTCTGAAATATATCTCGGGTATACATCCTCTTTTTCATCTAGTCCGAAAACGTTAATTGAAACATTATTTTGCTTTTCAAATTTTGGTATTTGATTTTCTGCCACAGGAAAGTTAATATCTTTAAAATTTAATCTAGACACGTGACTGATATATTTTTCAACGCCATCAGCGTGTTTTTCTGCTGGAAATAGTGCGGAAAGAACAGCCCATTGGAAACATTTGTTATCTACGTTTTTGATGTTTATACAACATCTTTTACTTTTTATTTTTGGTGGCAGGTCGATGTATGAACTACCTCGTAATGCGTTATATTTCATCGTGTGAAACAATATTTCTTTGATCATTTCAAACTTCCAACCCGAACCTAATTGAGTGAATTCCTCTATTTTTTTCCAGATTTCTTGGTGTATTTCATCAGATAGTGATAACAGATCAGTCCCAAGCAAAACACGTCTTGATTTTGCGTTCATATAAGGTTCTGCAATTTCCTTGTTAGTTGATTCTTCCGTTATAACTAACTTTGAAAATATAACATGATATTGCACAAATAATCTAATACTTTTGTGTTTTTCAAGCTCACGTTTTACAGTTGTCTGTAGTAGGTGGTAAAGATTTGTTGCAGTAAAATTTACTAAAACAATTTGATTATCAAACTGATAACTATTATCAAAACCTGCAAAAGCAGTCGCTATTTTATTAGGTTCTCCCATAAGGATTATCTTAGCTATATCACGCAATTTTAACATTATTATACTATAATGTAATATCTAATTGATAATTTCCTCACACTGCGCATGCGCTAAAATCAATTAGAGATAAAAAAAATCTCCTATAATATAATGACAGCAAATCTAACAAACACATGCGAGCAAGAAGCATATCAAATTCACCCAAAGTATAACTTTATCTCACTGCGCATGCGCTAAAAATCAATTAGAGATATAAAAAAATCGCCTATAATATAATGACAGTTAATCTGACAAGCGCACGTGAGCAAGAGATTTATCATGTTCACCCAAAATACAACTTATACGCTGGAAATGTATTAGTTTCAGTTATTAACATCAAAACTAGAATATCTGTTGGCAAATTAACGTCAGCGGGTTATACGATTAGTGTAAAGGGAGATAATGCCGAGAGGATTGCAATGTTTAGAAAAGATTTTATTTACACGTTGTTTTGCGATGATATTCCAGAGGGACAGCGTGTATATCACGTGAACGATAAAGTCACTGATGACAACATTGAAAACTTATCCTTACAAGATGAGTTTCAGCCGCATCCGGTCTTTGATTTATACGAAGCTAACGATTGCGGTATTATTAGAAACAGAAAAACTAAAAAAGTTCTTGGTACTATGAACAATATGGGATATATCAGGGTAACTGTTAGAGGAACATCGACAGATCAAGTTTGTTATACTGGTCATAGGTTTGTTTACGAGGTGTTCAACGGATCTATACCCAATGATCTGGTTATTAATCATATCAATAACGTAAAAACTGATAATCGATTGAGAAATCTGGAGCTAGTGACGCAACAGGAAAATGTGAGAAAAGGACGAGGTGGTGGTATTAATTTTAGATGTCCAGCAAAACCTGTTATTTCAAGAAACCTTAAAACGGATGAAGAGATCGAATTCAAATCGATTTCAGCTGCGGCGAAATATTATAAGATAAATCCCGCAGTCGTAAAATTTGTAGCTGATGGAGTAATAAAATCAACTTTTTCAAGCGAATACGATGCTAGGATTCGTTTTAGATATGATGATCAATAATATTTTGTAATTCGGTTTTAGTCAAGCAATGATGAGCAAATGCTATGATATCATCGTGATTAAATTTTAGAGTCGTTACTGCACTTTCATTAATTTTATTTTTTTCTGCTTCTGTTAGTAATATTTTATGAGAATCACCTTGCATTACAATAACATCAACACTATAACCCAACAAATATTTTCTTACTGCTTCGGCTAGTTCGTTGTAATTTACTATATTAACTTTTTGGTGATATTTTATCTCATCAGTCATCTTATAATAATAAATTAGATAAAAATATATTATAATAATGGACTTGATGAAACGACTTGCTGAACTCTACGAAGAAGATACTAGCGACAAAGTCACCAGCGATAAGGTCACATTTTCCAAAGATTTTATAGACAAATCTATTGGTTATAGTGAAGATGATATTTTGTATAACAATGAATCTGATGATGAT
Organism: Potamilus streckersoni; assembly: GCA_016746295.1. Classification (NCBI taxonomy): domain Eukaryota; kingdom Metazoa; phylum Mollusca; class Bivalvia; order Unionida; family Unionidae; genus Potamilus; species Potamilus streckersoni. The sequence goes on along the minus strand of JAEAOA010000747.1, from coordinate 56,659 downwards.
GGTGAAATAGTCACTGTTGCTAACAGATCAAATTACAGCAGATCAACAACTAAACGGTATAATGTCAAGTATCACTTTGCTAAACAAATAATAAAATTTAATTTTACCGTTGCCGAACAACAACTGTTTTGGCAGCTAATCAAACCTTTCTTAAATATCAAGATTCCAGGCCGACAGAAAAATATCAAATTCGATTTCATATTCGTTAAAATTTTTAATCTAATGACGATCTCTAACGATCGTAAGCAGTATCTAATATCGTTATGTAAACCAGTAAAATGTAAATCTGTCAAACAAAAGTATGAGTTAATTTATAATAGCATTATATCATAATCTGCTTGGATGGGATTCAACTGTTAAATTTATCGCTATACCCACGCCATTTGACTAAACTTTTATCCCCTTTTTTTCTAATCACTTTCTCGATAACAAAAACATCCTGCTCAGTTTTCTGTAGTTCTTGTTCATAAAAACTACCTAGGATCGGTTCCCCTGCCAGATCTTTTAAAACGTACGTTACAGGTACTGTTAAAAGAATCTTATCAATTACAAATACTTCTTCGCTCCAGTTTGGAGTAAATCCTTTTGCAAATACCTTTTTCATCAAAGAAATTCTAACTTTATCACCAACCTTAAATTTATGTCTGAGGTACATGTTTTCATTTGCTAATATCGGATTTTTAACAGCTTTTTTAGGTGTCATTTTGATGGTTCGATGTTTCGTGTTATTATATTCACCTACAATTTGAGAAAGGTCATCGATGTACCTGTTGGTGTTTTTAGCTGTCATATGTTTGTGTAATTTTTCGTTTAGCGTGCGATTAAATCTCTCAACAACAACGCTTTTGCCCTCGTTTCCTGTAACGTATTTTTTTATATTATTTTGTTCTAGAAACTGTTCAAACTTTTTGTTAAAAAACTCAGATCCATGATCAGTCCAGATTTTATTTGGTTTTCTTTTTACACTCGTTATTATTTGTCTTAGCGCATCAGTCATTGAAGTTCCTGTCTTATCCGAAACAGGTACACTGAAAGCATATTTGCTAAAAACATCTATAACATTAAACAAATACCTTTTTGGAGCGCCATCAGCGCCAACATTAAACTGAGCTAGATTAGATACATCCACCAAATCTATTGCCCAGATATCATCTACACCATTAGCGACAACTTTACGTCGTGGGAACTTTTTTTTTTAGGTCTGTGCAGCTCGACTGCAAGATCATCGTATACTTTTTTCCAAGTCGAGACTCCCCGAGTCCGAGTTTATATTTTGCTCCAATCATTCCCTGAACAAATTTTCTATCAAAACGTTCTCGTAGATTTATTGGCTTCATATCACGTAATTCGTCTAACATTACTTTATCACAATCTAATTTTGAGTTTGCATGATCACGATAACAGATATCATGACGCATTGCTATTGCATCCACTTGATTATAAGGCTCTTGGCCTGGCAACGGATTGTCGTTTTCATCTAGTTGTTGGTCTAGCAGATTCCACGGACCAGTATACCGATGACCTGGCAATGTCCAACCGCCTTTTGGTTTTGGCAATTTTCCAATAATTTTATGTATATCTATACCTGACCCTATTATTTCTCTGTTGTTACAACATTGACAGTATGCGACAATTTTATTTTGTTCAAGACACAAATCTCTGTCAGAATCACAGTTGCATATCATTCTATATTTTTAATCGTCGACTAAAATAATATTAGGGTAGCCAGATCCTAGCGACGTCGCTGGAGACACTATCGCTGGGGATGTCGCTGGAGATACTATCGCTGGGGACGTTTTCTTTAAAAATGTATTTTTTCTTTTTCCACAGACTACACAAAAACTTTTTAATATTATCCTGTTGTTTTTTGTTTTTTCTGTTGTTTCATTAATATTTTCTGTTTTAGTTCTACACTTGAGACAGTATGTTGACATTATTATACTTGTAAGTTTAGATAAAATTAATTGCGATCTCATCATTAGCGTGAGAAGGTTGCTTGTCAAACTGTAAAATAAATTTTAAAAAATTAACATTTCTGCTCATCTGTTGGATAAACATAATACAATAATATCCACAAGCAGATGTTCCAACAGGTTGGAGTTGATTTGATGAATAATATATCTTTTTAAATTTTTTGTTCATATACTTTTTTATTACATCGCTTGGAGGAAGTCCAAACGAGTCAAAATAATTATTATTATAAACTGCTACCCAATGTGTGCCGGATCCGTCATTGAAATCTTGTATATTAATAACACACGAACTTACAGCTGATGGTGATTTTATTGCTGCGAGCTCATCTTTAGAATAAACTCCGTGAAATCCAGGAACCGCTTTTAACTTATCAATGATATCAAAATTACTCAACGGGGTCGACGAGTTCCTGGTAATGTTAGACCACGTCCGATTCCTAAAAGATTTGGCAGCAGACTTCCCGCTAGTCCCGCCAAAAGTGGAGCGAACGGAATAATTCCTCCTTGTTTTGTTTGATTGCATATGCATTTGCATTTTAGTGTTGGCGATTTATTTTTTGGTGTTGGTGATTTTGTTTTTGGTGTTGGTGATTTTGTTTTTGTTGTTTTCTTTTTTTTGTTGTTGGTGATTTCTTTTTCTTTTGTGGCATTATAATATATTATTTACATAAAATTTACATTTTTTTTATTCCACTTCCACGAATGATACCATTACCTGCGACTGCTTTCTTCGTTGCGCCAGATATTGCTCCAGACGCTGCTGCTAGTCCTAATGTGCCTAAGACTGGCAAAATTTTAGGTATTATTGTACTAGTTAATACTGATAATGCCGGACCAAGAAAACCACCTTCTTTTGACATCGCTGTCATTTGTGCAGCACTCAAATTTAAAACAAAAGTTTTTTTACGATCACACTTCTTTACTTGATTTTTTGTTAGCATTAATTTTGTTAAAACACCATCAGAAATATTAGGATTGATTTTTAATGATACCTGTTCTCGCTTTGCAATAGCAGCTACTAATTTTTTAACTTGGCCATCAGTCAAATACACTTCTTTTACAATATACCTTGCCATTTTATATAACAACTGTAGATTAAACTTGAACTGTCATTTTACCTCCAATAGAATCTACCGTGATAAATCTATCACTAATCACTAATGCGTATACGTACAACGGCGCTACTGGAACCGCCCCAAGTGTCCAGGTAATTTCAATATCCGCTGTGCTGTCTACAGCTCGCTCGTTATGTTTACTAACATCAAAATGAAATATAGGATAAAGCGTACGAAATTCCTCTGCTGATATTTGAGTTCCATCTTCAACATCTTGATATTTTTGCATTGCGTCAAGCAGGTACATGTACGGTCGAGAAATATTTTTATCAACATCATCAGCAAAATTGCACTCGATAGCTCGTTCTGGATATTGCTTTGAATTTAATCTAGTGTATATTCGTCTGACATCAGCGTGGTCAAATATTGCATTATTTTGTTGTTGGTTTCCTCGTCGAGCGTGCTGTTGAAATACGACAAAGATATTTCTCGGCAGTTGTTCGCTTGATGTTGTTGTGACCCTCCATGTGTAGTCAGTAGTATTTGGAACCGCTGTCTGATATATTTTATGCTGCTTAAAGTAAATTCTGTTCGTATGCTTATCAAGCGTACTATTTAATTCTGACATTTTAGTGATTGATGGTGTTATACGTGGCATCCACAAAGCGAGTTTCTTTATGATAAACTGTACATCAGCCCCTCCAGATCTAAACAAGCAATCGTTTTGGTCTGCTCGATCTAAAATAAGCGTATGTTTTACTCCGCGAAATACTTTATCATAATCGCGACAAAAGCCGAAAATTGTGCTTAGCGGAAGCATCATTGTAATTTGACGTGATCCTGCTGCAAGTTTTCTTCGCCTAGCAAAGCCTTCGTTATAACGTGGATTTCTCACGTCAAGTGTGTTAAGAAGTAAATTTAACATTGCAGTACCGTCTGCAGCTGCTCCTGGTGGCGTTATATTTAGATTTTTAAAAGCTGCTGTAAGAGAAACTCTTGTAGCGTTTGCATTAGCATCTTCAGCAGGTGCGACAATATCTAGTGCAGCAGCATTAGCAATGAGAAAATTTCTCACAATTACAGTATTTTCATCAGCAATAGCTCCATGTACTATAGCGCCTCTCTTTAAAAATTCTGTTGATTCAGCTATACCCCGTCCAGTATCTTTAAACCACATCATATTAGTTGCAGTTGATCTCGAGTAATCGTCGGAAAACGAAATAATATTTAAAATTGTATTTGCAACTTGTAGATGACTTGAAATATCTTCTATAGTTTGATTGGCCAGTTGATATCTAGCACTTTTGAATAAACACCAGCCGTTATTTATAAGAGCTACTTCTGTTCCAACTGCAAATGCAGCAGATGGATTGGCTACTGTCATAATCTGACCACGAACTTCTAACATAGCCTTATGTGGCAGTAGAAATACATCTTCGTCTCTGGTGTTAAAGGTTCTAATACCAGTTTTATTTGGTTCGTTAGAATTTTCATCAAGGTACTCAACAAACTCGAATTCTGTCACATCGTTGTCGATGTCATAAGTTTCTGTTAAGTCGAGATAATTTTTAACAGACATTTTATTTTATTAGATTATACAAAATTTTATTGCGGCACTGTTACTTTAGATATTAATTTTTGTATGATCTGCTCGCCCTTTGGTGATAATAATTTTTTTGTTGTTGTTATCATAGCTTTTTGAGTTTCTTTTGTTGGAGCGATTTCTGAGATAGCTTGTTTTATTTCAGATGCAGTCGGTGGATCTCCTTTTATTTTATTAGCTATTTTTTGTCCCACCGCAGTCCCAGCGGCAGATGCAGCCCCAGTTGCAAAAGATATACCAGCGTCAATAGCAATTGGTGCAACTTTACGTGCTAGTCCTGGAATACCTTCAATAACTTTAGTGAATATATTTCCAAAAAATCCTCCTACTATTTTTCTTCGATAAACTTTTTTTCTTTGTTTCATTATATTTGATGTTGCATAATTTTTACTTTTGCTCGCGTAGATGTAAATAATAAGTTACAACTTCATTACTAACATGTAACTGTTTTCCTGATTGATCTGTCAACTGCATCCTTATACTTGATATTTGATCTTCAACGTTTAAAGGATAATATATAATATGTCGTGGAGTTATTTGCATGAGAGAACCTGGCGGGACTTCTGGTGAGAAACTGTAAATCGTTTGACCTTTGCTACCTTTTGATGTATAAGAGCCAGAAGCAATAGAGCAATTTACTAATATTGTATTTACTTCTGTTATATTTGCTGGCAGTTCACTGTCATATGTAATAGGCTGATCAAGTGCAGTGTAAGTTTTTTCAGTAAATCCTAACAGTTGTGCAATACTTCTTTCTCTTGGTTCAAGATTGATTGCTATATTTTTCAAAGTTATCCTAGTTCGCAATGTGTTATAATTTGCTGCTAATTCAAAATTATCAGCCACACCGTCAGCTTTTGTTATGAACTCTTTGATTGTCTTGTTTAGATCTTCAATATTATAAGCTCCTTGCGGAATTTTTATTTTTTTTGTTGTAGATATTGGAGATGTTGTAATCATAGTAAAATACATTTCATCGTTAACATCATTTTTCACGTTAGGTATAGCATTCCAGCAAGTACAAGAAATTAATCCAATTTCATATTGTTTTGTAGGATCTAGTTGGATAGGTGGAATATAATTTACTGAAAAATTTGCGCTATCTTCTGTAGACTCGTTAGAGTTTAGTAATAATGTTGTTTGCATTCCTTTAATATTATATCATTTTACAAAATTAAGTCGCCGCGATTAAGTCGCGGTGTAAAGTTTCGTATTCGTCAGATGTTAATAATTCACTCGATCTTAGATGATCAAGTATGTCAATAATTTCATTATCAAGTTCAACACTAACATTCCCAGCTTCCTTTGATGATATTAATAACATTAATCTACCTATCATTTCAGTAGTTGAAGTAAATACTTTTATACCAGTTCCTGTTCTTACTCTACTTTTTTGTATACGAGATTTATCAAGTGTATCAAATTTCCTTTTAAAACTCCACCCTTTACCGAAAGGTTTTGCTCTACTATTTTCTGCTGTTTTTTTAAACGTGAGAGCAATGACACCGTTTCTCATTCTATTATAAAGTGGAAGCATATCATCAATTTCTGTAACCGTGTTTATTTCATCTTTAGCAGCAGCTCCGTCTTTAAATATTACATCTAATCTATCGATTAATACTTGATATTCTACATCAGTCCACCTGCTTATATTATTAATATCACTTATATTTTCTTTGTTTAAAAAATCATCATATTCACTACCTTTTATCTCATCATTTGCTTTTTTTATAAAATAAAGTCTTTGATCTCCAACTTCCATAAACTTTACAGTAAGCTCACCAACTCTTTGTTGCTCCTCTTTGATATCTTTTATATCTCCTGATAAACTTGTTATAATATTTGTTATTCCTTGCGTTGTTAACTCTGCTAATCTTCGCTCAAGTTCCAGTGGATTGTTTATCAATCGATCTGTTTCAGCTTGTCTAACCGCAGGATCAGCTATATTTGCTGTAAGTGCCTCAATCAGTTTTCTTTTTTCTTCATCAGATCTAGTAACAAGTTTTGCAGCAGCTGCTTCCTGTTGTTCTCTAACAATTCCAACCAAACCTTTTTCCTGTAGTTGTTTAAGTTCTTCTTCTGACAGTGGTTTAGTTTCAGGTTGTTTACCTAATAATGCTTCAGTAACCGGCTTGAAAATTGTAGCTGTTGCTTCTGTAGCGGTTACTTGCCCACGTCGTGCTTCTTGTACTTTTTGCTTAAGTGATGCCTGAGATTGAGCAAGTTTTTTTAGGTCTTCTATGTGTTGTCTGTATCTTGCTCGTTTGTCCATTATTATAATTATAAATTTTATAAAATTGAAACGCTTTACTGTAAGTAAGTGTCAATACAACAGCGAAACATTTTAGTTGGATCATTTGTAAGTTTATCAAACAAGAAAATGTTAAATTTATCTTTTGTAGCATTACGGTAAAGTTCAATAAACTTATCTTTTGTCACGCCACCGCATTGCTCGCTTGCAATATTTCTAACGTCAACATTATCCAGTCCTGGAAATAAAATAAAACAACCCGTATTTCGCCTAATAAACCTGTCAACATTATAAAATCCTTGAGCGAGATAAATAGAATTACACTGTTTGTTACGTGACAGTGAGAAATATGATCTTATTTTATTCATCTCCATGTTATTTAGAGGAATATCGTCAAAAACTACTATCTTATGTTCATCTGCATCAAGTTGATTAACTGGAATAAGATCTTCTGGCTGCCTAATTATAAAAAAATCTTCACCAGCTTTAAGATCATCACGAAGTTTTTCATTATACTCTCTTAATAACTCATACTTATCTTGCTGTGGATTGATTGTGTAAATATAAACTCTATCGTAGTTAAAATTATCACCAAAAAGCAAGTTCATAAGTAAATTTGTTTTCCCCGATCCAGTTCGCCCAACAATAAGATAATGACAATCAGGAAGTTCATTGTTATGTTTATGCTTCACTAGTCTCTCTGTATCAAAGTTTAATATCAACGATTTTGCCATTTTATATAATATTAAACTAGTGTTGATAATTTTATCTAGGACATTAAATAATGAGCTACTATACAAAATTTGGAACACTATTAGGAGATTTATCCACAGGTGACTTATCCAAATATGCAACTCTTGATCGGCTCAAAAATGAAATCAATAATTTACTAAATCTTACCAGTGTAGATCCAGATGAAGTCGTCATTTTCCAGGACAAAGAAGGACGATTAAAGACTAGTAACGTAAAACTGTCAGATGTAGTTGTACGAAATCCAAGTGGAAATATTGTTATGACACAAAACAAGATTACAGATCTTGGAAACCCAACTGAGGACGGGGATGCTGTCACTAAAAAATACGTCAATGATTGGGACGCTTCAATTAATAATGAAATCACAGCGCTCAAAACTGATTTTACCAGTCACGTGAACACATTTTTAAGTTTTCGCAGAAACATAAACAAAATTAGAGATGAATTTTTTGGAAATCCATCAAATGTTAACATTACACTCGCTAATATTAACACAAATCTCAATGATATTAACACAAAACTCAATGATATTATTAGTGGAATTCCTAATATTGTTGAGAAAACAAATATGATTAAAATACCTCACAAACAGATTAAAAATATTGTGTATACTGTTGCATCTGGTTTTACTAGGTGGACACCAAAAAATAATTCTATTAAATATATTGCAGAAGTTACCGGTGTGTATAGATTGTCAGTGCTTAGCAGTGTAAAGTTTAGAATATCTACCAAATATCCATCTCATCTTCTAAATGATGACTCATCTGGAGTATTATCTGTAATAATAAACCAAAATTCTGAACAAGAATTTGTACTTGAACCAGTTGATAAAACTTTACAATTAGCGAATTTTCTCTGGTGTTTGGAATTTATAGCTGAACAAAAATCTTTTATTTTGATTACCCAAACATAGGACTATGTAAACTAATATTATAATGAAAAGAAGTATAGTTGATTTCAATCATATTTCAAAAGATATTCCAAAACAAGATGTAGACGCATTAATACAATATTATAAATATTATCATAAAAAACTTTGGTGTGTGAAAAAATGTTACAAATACTACAACAAGATCCTTCGAGTAATATCTTATCTACCCTTGTTAATGACCAGTTCTGGTATAATTTCAAGTGGGGTATCATTAAATCCTTTTTTGTTAATCATATCCGCTATTGGTGTTTCACTTACAGCGGCGTGTAAAAAAGTAGAACCAAGACTTTTGATAAAGAAGCATGGTTGTTTAACATCAATTAAAACTTACAAGAAACTACTTGATCAGATCCGGTCTTACCTACGAGGAGTTAAATATAATATGGATGATTTATTACGTGAATTTCGTATTATTGACAATATGTTAACAGATATTCTACCAATGAGGGTTAGCAAGTATGAAAAAAAATATCACAAAAAATATGAGTAACATAAAATTTTATCTAAACTTAAGATATAATATAACTAAAATAATATCATTTTCATTCTAATGCTAGTTTAATTTCCACCTTGTTAACTGAAAGGCTCTAATGCATAGTTTAATTTTCATCCTGTTATCTGATAAAAAATTTGTGGTAAAATCTATTTGCTGTCTTTAGAATAATCATATTCCACACATACGCTGTTCTAACAAATTTGTCACTTCTGTTGTCAGAGCTTATGGCATTCCAACACCTGTTGTTTTGTCTGGTTACAAAATATCTGTCTACATAGTAGTAGTATAGGGAAATGAGGGGTTTGGCGGGGGTGGGGGAGGAGGTGGGGGAGGGGGGGTGGGCCAAAACCCTCATTTCACTCTACTACTAAGTAATGTTGCACAAAAAAAATGTGGAAGGAAAAATGGACAGTCAGATAGATATACCGCTGTAATGACTATTATATGTCAAGTGTCGGCTGGACCATTTCATTCCTCGAGACTTTGTGTGAAAAGTTTGATTTTGTTTGACTGAGGCATAACTTTGTCTGAGTGAGGTCCTGGATTTATCCTCAGTGATAATTATGCACTTGTGTCTTACCTATTACAATTTAACCATTAACTGATGAGATAACATATGAAGCAAGCCAGATCTATATTACAATCTCTTAGGTGGACAATGAACACAACTCTATGATGTTCACTGAAATCATTCACACATTTTGCACTTTTGTTCTTTAAATCTTATATAAAAATGTCATGGTAAAAATTGGTTCAGAATGACTTGTTTTTAAATGGTTTACAAACACTTCTTGTGACATTCTTGAAGTGTCCAAATTTGCTAATCTCATCAGTAACACATTATTTTAAATTCTTTTAACCTGTAATTGTTTTTAGACAAGTTGGTGTTAGATGCCCTTAACAATCTTAATAGATGACATATTTTTATATAAGATTACAAATAATAAAAAATATATCACCAAATAGTGTACAAAAATGTATTTATATATATATTTTTATTCAGTAGAAGAAACAACTCAAAATATAGTTTGCTGGAAATTATATATGTGGCTAGACACACTTTATTTGCATCCAAAATGGCAGCCATACTGGATGTTGCATTAGGATCAGCACTATTTTCATTTAGGACCAACCAGACATTATAATAAGTCTTTTAGCAAAAAACCCATGCATATATAACCAGCTGTTCAAGTCCCTGGTATGAATTTGGTTTCTTAAGTTTAATAGCAATTCTCCCATTGGTTTATGAGGTGTAGTAATAACAAACTTGTGCTGATGGATGACAGACACCAACACTATAGGTGAAAAGCCATTGCAAAAAGCTCATCTGGTCTATTCTAGTTTAGCTAAAATCCATGTCTATATTTTTCAATAAGTTTTATACAAATAAATTTTATACATAAAAGATATCATTATAGCAAATGAATTTTCTCATGTATGGAAAACATAACTGGAACAAGTAAAATGACATACTAAAATGCAAAATAAGAGATTTTTTGGAACTGGTAACTTACTTCTTTTCCCCATTAAAGAAAACCAGGAATGAAAAGGGGGGGGGGAAAGCAGAATAAGAACAAACTGAATTATTATGTGATCTCAATATTAAATTATGAACAGAACTATTCTTAGAAAAATATATTTTCCTCATATTCCTTTTATATAAATGTGCTAATTTTTTTTCTATACATCTATACAAAACCTGCTACACATGTTTTCTTTCTATTGTACTATAAGATTTTTCTGATATCAGCTTTACTCTTCCAGTTTTTCCAGTATTCTATTTTTGAATCTCATTATCAAACACAATCAAGACAAAAAAATATAATCCATGCCTCTGGTATCATCAGAGTTTCATCAGGTTAAGATTTGCATTAACTATTTAGGACAAAGTCATTAACCTGGGGAAAAATTGGCTATAATGCACTTTATTATGCTATACATATGCATACTTGCCAACCATTTTGCTTTTGGCATGATTATTACGCTTTTTTTCATTACTAAATTACGCCTTATGTGGGTAAAATCAGAAGTTCTTCATTACCAGAATTAGCAGTAGATTGACTAGAGAAAACATTTTGTATTTGCTTGATAATGCTTTGAATAAACATGATATAAGTTGGCAGAACTGTATTGTGTTTTCAGCTGAAAATGATTCAGTGATGACTGGAATTCATAATGGAGATGCATCCTATATTTTGAAAATATCTCCATCAGTGTACATAACAGGTTGTCTCTGTCATTTGATGCACCTTGCTGGAGGAAAGGCTGCTGATAAATTAGAAGAATTCCTGAAGTATCAAGTTGGCATTCTACCCCACCATGTACTTCATGCAGAGTTGATGTGGAATGGCACCTTATTTCCAAACAATTATTTTTTTTTTTAATATACAGTATGTGATTTATTGATTTTGCAAGAATTTCCTATTTTCAATTCTGAATGTTAAATATTTAAAATTTGCCACATGGTAGCATGAATTTCTTCAGCCCCTCTTTTTCTTTATGGTGAGATTATCAAGATTTTCAATATAATTTTGAATGCCTACAAAAAATATCACATGGAGCATTCTCCAAATATGGTAACAAATGAAATTTAAAGTTATTTTGGAAAAACCTTACTGACAAGGTAACCTGTACCTCTCATGCTTTCAGTGGGGCAGCTGGTTTTAAAATCTGCATATTTTGTTCTCTCCAATATTGGTGTTATTACCTTGGATGTTGCATAGTTTTTCAAAATGTATAAGCTATACTTAATTACAAAAAGTATCTTAAATAATTATGTCATAGCTAATGCAAAACAAAACATCAATTATATGGACCCCATTTCCATGGATTATTTGATCATCTGGACAAAAAAGTACTCCCCAAATACACAAATTATTTGGTATAAATTGATCATTTATCCACACAACCAATTATCCATACAAAATATTTCAAGTTTCACAGAAAATCACAGATATTTGGACATTGAGTCAGCCAGGTTTTAATGTTATACAGAAATGTGTATCACAAGTGGACGCAGTGTTGTTCTTCCTAAGACTAATGGCTCCAGTACTACATAGGACTGGTTCACAGTCTGATCATTCACATTACAACTGGAGAGAGAAATCACATTCAACATAGGAAGGGCACGGCCTAGAGAATGTAACTGACCTGAAAAGAGAAACACAACTGTGTGACATAATACAAGGCACTGATGCAGTATCAGGCATCAGATTGTATTGTAAAGGATCTTATACCTCTTCCATTCGTGATAGGCTCTTCTCCTTATAGGAGCTTTTATATCTTTACATGTCTTGTATCCTTGCGCAGGCTCTTGTACCTCTTATACCCCTACAGAATCTTGTACAACTAGTACCCCCTAAAGGATCTTGTAAATCTTGTACCCACCCCACAGGCTCTTGTACCTTTTGCACCCCACAGGCTCTTATACTTCTGGCATACCCTACAGACTCCTGTACCTTGTGCACACACCCTTCTCTGTACTCCATCCCCTGTAGAATTTTGTACATGTTGTACCCCCTACAGGTTCCTGTACCTCATGCATCCCCCAGACAGGTTCTTGTACCTCATGCACCATGTACAGATTCTTGTACCCTCTTGCACCACTTGCAAGCTTGAGAATGTAGAATAAACCTTATGTGTCCTTGTGCATGTTGTAAGAGGCAATTAATGGAGGCAAGCATCTTATTTGCTCAGGTAAGCAGTTTATAAAAAAAATTTGACTTTGCATATTTAATATTTTTACACTAATTTTGTCTTCATCTTTATTTAATATCTTTTACAGAATATTTATTTGATCCTGCATAATATGAACTTTCTAAAATGCAAATGATACAAGAGTCCCTCGAAAGGACTGACACTCTACTCAGCATCTTGAATTCCTAAAATTCAATATAAGTCTATTTCTTTTTTTTAACTACTGAGTGATGAAACCATTTTAGATATTCTTCTGTGACAACAAGATTTTCATATTAGCTATTGTGGTGGCAGATTGGCACCATTTTCATTTAGAACAAACCACACACCATTAGAAGTATTTTGGTCAAAACCTCATATTATAATAATCATGTATTTAGGAAGAGTAGTGACAACAAGATTTACATGACAGATGTCATGGCAGCCATAATGGCTCCATTTTCATTAAGGACTAGTTAGGTATCAGAAGAAGTCTACTGGTGATATATGCATCCATTTGCAGGCAGTAGGGATGACATTACTTTTAAGACAGCCACCATGGTGGCTATATTGAAGGTTATCATTTTCATTTAGTACCAAGCAGACACCATAAGAAAGGAATGTGTGTCCACCAAAAAGATGGAAAACAAGGAAGCCTCAGAATCTCTAAAAAGAACCAAGTTATTAAGGATAAAAGGTTATGATATGGGTTACTAAAAAACAACATCTCAAAGAGACTAATTCAAACTGCTTGTTTGTTGTTGGGCTTAACGCCATTTTTCAGCACACGATAGGCTAATCATGGCGGCCAGTATTAATGGTGGAGGAAGAAACCGGGAAATCACCGGAAAGAACCACCGACCCACGAGAAGCTACTGGCAAGCTTTCTCACATATCTACATTAGCCGAATCCTAGACTCGAACACACGCAGACAGAGGTGAGATGGCAGTGATCCGTAATGGACATCGCTTTAGACCACTCGGCCACTCGGGGCCCCCAATTCAAACTGCAAAAGTTGACAGATGATATTTACCTTCTGCCACATGATATAGAGTGGTATGCAAAATATGAGAGTGGAGTACAAAAGTTCATTCTAACTTTTTCTCACACAACATGGGAGGATGTATTCACATCAAACAAATGGTTGGTGTTTGGCATGAAAATAGGTTAGCTACATAATAGCGGCAGGATAAGTAGTTGCTGGTATTAAAACTACATGTTGATATGACCATCAATGGGAGTAGCAGTAAAAAAACTTTCAAGATGGCTGATTTGGTGGCCATACTGCATGTCAGAAAAGTACCATTTTCATCTATGACAAGCTAGACATGATAAAAAGTCTTTAGTGAAAACCCAGTGTTGATAGGATCATCTGTTCAAGAGAAGTAAATGTGCAAGCAGCACCATTTCTCTACAAGACCAACTAGACCATGGGATAAATGTGTGTGTAGAGTTTTATGGCAATCTTCCAAGTAGTGTAACAGGAGTAGTGATTAAAAAAAAGTTTGCTAATGGATGGACTGATAAAGCACATCTGACTTCAGACAACTGATGATAAACAAGGGATGATGGACTATTCCATTTAAAAAGCAAATTTAAAAATGTCAGCTAAAATGAAAATTTATATATGACATTCTGTAAATTAAATGTCAGGTATAAATTTTGTAACAAAAGTTGTATATGCAAAGTATCTGCTTTAGACAGCAAGCACTTCCTGAGGCTAAAATTGATTTTAAGTTAATATTTTGCTGACATTGGTGTAGTGAAAATTGCATTTACTAGATCCATCATTGTTTCTGCATTTATGTGTACTTAGTAACCTGGACAACATGTATTGTTTCAAATCAACCCTCTTCCAGTATGATTCTTGTCTTGTATGTTGTGTTTAGGGGAGGGGGGTGTGTGGTGGGTAAATGAGGCCCAATGTAATTTAACAGAAGGCTAAATATTTAAACGCTCTGCAGAGATATTTTACCAAAATAGGACATTTACATTCTGTTCATGAGGTAATAAACAGTACCTGCTGTTATTTGCTTCCAAGGATCTCAAGTGCTTTGAGTTTGGGATAATACTGAAAGTATAAAAATAGAAACACCATATATGCTCATTTATAAGCCAAGTCAAACTGCAAAAAGCACAGATCCTTATCTGCCATAGCATAATGTCTCTGCGGATCAGGGTCTATGTTGTTTTTTTCTACCATTTACTCTTAATAAACTGCATGTTCCCAGATCTGCTAAAGCATTATGCAATGGCAGATCTGGGTCTGTGCAGTTTGCAGCTGGACTCATTTTGTAAGTTAGTATAGAAAGTAAATGTTTGAAGACAAGACAAATTTCACCTTATATACAAATGATAAGAATTCTGTAACATCATAAAGTTTAACATTTGAGGCTTTTAAACTCAAATATCACAAGACATCAAAATAATTTCTCCTCAATAATTCTTTCCTATGTATTCTACATAAAAAGATGAATTCTGAAAACAGAGGTTATTCATATTAACTCTGCTTACTCCAGAAAATAAGATGCCTTTAATGAAATCTAAAGCAGACTCTTAAGAATTCTTAATGAGTAATGGTTATAGAGTTCAATTAGAAATGACACATTGTAAAATTGTGACACTGTAAAACATTTGTCACAATTGTTTTTATCAATATCTTATTTAATTATAAACCATTTTATGTAAATGTTTTTTTTTTCATGTCATTTCTTGAACTAATTCTGTCTCTAATTAATTGTAGAATTTTATAAATATGGTATTTCTGAGTTTTGCCAAGTTTTTTGTTTTTAAGACAAGAGTTTAGACACATTTTTAGACAGTATAAGAACACTAGTGTTCCAGTAGATGGGTATTATCAGGTATTCTAAACTAATCTATAAAAAGAAAACAGATGCAAGAAAACAAGGACAAGGTGACAATTTGCAATAAAGAGCAAAAAAATGCACATTCCAGCACCCTGATGTAATATACGGTACACAGATTTTTAAAAAAAATTATTCATAACTTCTGTCAATCTTTGTTTAAAAAAAAACAGGGGGGTCAAAAATGCAGCTAATGAGCACTATCAGCAAACACTTTAGGTATGTTCCATAGAATTTACCTGAAATCAACTTGAAACACAAAATGTCAACAAAATCACTGGAGCCTAAAATATAAGTCACAAAGATCTTCTTTTACAATAATGGCGAAGCACTTATCCCATCACCAACTTTTATGATAACAGATAGGATAGTATGCATACAGCGTTACAAAATTCATGTGGTCATGAACAGCTAAATGCAAAAATTATGTTGAGAATCTCTTTTTGTAAGGGAGTGGTACTAAAAGAAATTTACATCTTCATCAATTTTATGATTCTGGCACAAACAGTGCCCAAGAAATGAACTTCAAATACAAAATATAACCCAAGACAGTAAAATGTAAATTTGAGACAGTGTAACCTACTTTTGAGACAGGTTGCATTCATTACATCTCTAAGATTCATGATTTCCACATTAAAATATTAATACATGTGGTAAAAAACAAAGTGGTCCTTAATTAAATGCAAAAAAATGATCACAAGCCAATAAAATGTTAAATGTAAGTGGCAGTGACCTTCTTTTGGTGTATGGGTGTGATAATAATAGAAAAGCAAACAATAATCAAGCATGAACAGTACTTGAGACTGAACCCAAGTCAGTGAAGCATGAAATATGGGTTGAGATGACTTTTGTGGTGAGAGTGCAGTCCTCATCCACTAAGTTTCATGATTATTGGAATCACAGTATATATACAGGATGCAAATAACCTATCTGGTTATACACTAAACCAAAAATATAGCCTCAGCTGGTAAAATGGGAGTTGTATGTCACAGTGACCTTTCATTCTTGCAACAGTGTGGTACTAATATACTAACAGGACTTTTTAATTCAGCTTTTTTTGCTTTATGATTCTAGCATGAAAAGAGCTTGAGAAATACACAATTTAAGCTAATAAATATACAGAATATAAAAGAGATATCTCAAATGCTATTTGGCACCAACTCTCCACAAAAACTCATATATATTGATAATGGATGGATGGGTGAACAAACACATAAAAGTAATCATTAAAATCTAAAGTATTGTGAACAGCAAAAGGAACATCAAGATGCTTTGTCTAACATGTGTACCAAGTTCATGGTTCTGTTGTACTCCTAAAATGAAAATGGGGTAGACTGATGGACCAGTTGACAAACAGAACCTATCTCTACAAACCCTGCAAATTTTGTTGGGCAGGGTATAATAAGTAAATATATATATGTATATATATATATATATATATATATATATATATATATATATATATATATATATATATATATATATATATATATATATATATATATATACACTTACGTAAGCCAAAACATGGGCTAGGTATGTAATATCTGACACATGTAGAATCAAGGTCATTACGGCAAACAGTGGTGTACTTTGGTAGATCTGGATCTGTGACAATTTCTTCACCTGCAGACTTAATTTCTGCAATCTTGGGCATTCCTAGAGAATAAACAGAACATATTTAGTTCCATACAGTATTCCCTCTTTATAAGGCTGTTTATAGGGACCATAAAGGTGACACACATTAAGTGAGAATACCTTACATTAAGGTTTGGTCCAACAAGACAATGTTATGATCATGCTGTAAAACCAACCAAAAGAAAAATCACAAGTAAAATGAAAAGCTAAGTCTGATCTGCAGACACTTTATGTGAAAGCAGATCTGAGTCATTGTTCTTTGCAGCTGGCACACATTAATCATGACAAAAATAAAAGTAACAGGTAAATAGTAACAGGTAATAGTAACAATAGTAAAATAGCTAGAAAACTGTACAGATCACATGCAAAATAAGTAGAACACAGATCACATACAAAATAACTATAACACAGATCACATACAAAGTAACTAGAAGAGCACAGATAACATACAAAGTAACTAGAACAACACAGATCATATACAAAGTAACTAGAAGAAAACAGATCACATACAAAGTAACTAGAAGAGCACAGATCACATACAAAGTAACTAGAAGAGCACAGATCACATACAAAGTAACTAGAAGAGTACAGATCACATACAAAGTAACTAGAATAACACAGATCATATACAAAGTAACTAGAACACAGATCACAAAGTAACTGCACTGATCACATTCCAAAATAGCCAGAACGGTGCAGATCACTTACAAAATAGCTAGAACTGTAAAGATCAAATGTGAAATAGCTAGAACTGTATAGATCATTTGCATAGTAACTGTAACAGCACAGATCACTTGTAGCTATAACATAGAATATGAATCAAATGAATAACTCAGACTTGTTCTGAACTGCCTCTTGCAGTATCTTGCACAGTGAGTGATCACAGCTTGTTTCAGCCAGTCATATAATCTTCAACAGAAAGCCAGCTTTGACACTGACAGTGTCCATTCTCCATTTTCAAAGCACAGTTGCTGTTACCAGAGTATTACCAGACCTGACCTTTGAGCTTTGAGTTCCTGTTTAGCTCAAGTAAAAGCAATCCACAAAGCTATACATGGTGGACAACTCTAGTTATTTTGTGGAAACAAAATGAGTAAAAGACAGAGGGACTGATGAATGGCTAGACAGAATAATAACAAAATACACTCCATATTATGTCAGGTATTTAACAGTAAGTTGACACAAACCTGAGATTAATATTGTTTAATTGTTCAAAAGATTTCCTCACTGTCACCTCCTACAGCACAGCTTTTACTGGGTGAAAGTCAGTTAGGCATTTAGCAACCTTGGTTTGACAGCCATTAGTACAACATGGTTTACACATCAATAATTACCTTGAGTACATGTTTATAATAATCAAAATGATGTCATTTAATTGAAACAATTCTAAATTTAACCCTTTCTCTCATCTGCTCATTAGGCTTACAGTTCACAGCTACCTGGTGACTATGGGAGGGGGGTAGATCAGGAACATCCTATTCCCATAAGAAAATTCCAGCTAAACCTACATCAAACATCCACACTAATAACTTGGCTTTATATGTGGTATTGGCTGGCATCATTGGATGTCATTCAGACTGAGGCAAAATTCTGTAGATATCTTCAATTGCCAATGACTTTGTCCTTTGTATGGTTAGACTAGAATGTTCAGGTAAGTCTGTGTCATCCCTCTTGTACACAATGTAGCTGTCCGTCACTTGTAAACTCTAAATCCCGAATTATAACATTCCATGTGGTAATGATGATGCTGTGCCTTCACTGTATATAATATTAGGTCTACCTCAAGATCTGCTGGTAGAAATGGTGGTGTCATGTCCAGCAAAGAGTGTAGGTTAGCTGCAGGATGATGGTGCAGGGTGATAAATCAGGCTAGGCCAGATGGTTGGACTGGCAATACTAGTTTTCCATGTGTTGCTGTCATGGACATGGTCAGCCTGACTAACAGAGTCATGCATGCCAAAACTGTACACTGATTGGCTGGACATGTGAACCAGTTGGTCAGTAACCAGCATGTCATGAAGTGCATGGCATGTAATATGCAAAACAATCCAGTCAGCAAAATAAAAATGTAATCCTGCATGCCTTGCTTCCATGCACTTAGCCTGTGCAAGGTCATGGGTGGGAACTTATGCCTAATGAAACTGAGGTAAAAAGAATCCCACTTTCCTCCAAATTCCTCAATAACAACCCTGAAGATGGAGCATAGAGTCTTATGCGTATCATCCACAATTCCAACAAAGCCTGTGTGGAGTCATTTGCTGTAGCTTCAACAGCATCAGGTGTTTTCATCATTTTCTGTGTCATTCTGGATTCCTAGGCTGGGATGAAGCTGGCATCAAAATGTCCTTGATAAATTCACAAATGATTATAAATATGGAAGGATACTTAAAAATTTGTCTTCCAATGATTTTAAACATGCATTGTCTCTCAGCCATTTAATGGCCTTTTAAATTTGCTGGAAATACCAATTTTCTTATGCCATAGTGCATATCTGCTGCAAGTATGACAAAGTACATTAGTGCAGGCAAGGCACATCTTACCTCTATGAATTTAAAGCACAATGCATTTCATGCTCTTGTCATCTCTGAAAAGATACAGATAAAAAAATAAGTACATACAATTGTCGCTTAAGTGCTTGCTTAAGCATGGTTTATACATGGCAATATGTAACCGATTTGCTACCATTCCTGCAAAAAGTCCGCATTATTATGTATGAGATTAATACATCTGTTGCCATCCATTCAAAACAGTCCCAGCTGTCACGTGCAGCATCTTTGTTCAGTTATTCTTAGTTTGAAGCTGAGAGCAACAGCAAGCATAATTCTGTCGAAAACCGCCGCCATCCCCGCCTCAACGCCTACAGTGTTCAATGGACATGGGAGTGTCTGTTCTACTGCATGATACTTAACCTAATAAAGCAGTCCCCTGAGGGCATTCACTTCATTCAAATTCAGTTTATTCACCCAAGAATCTAATGTCAGCAATATATGGCTTATTCAACTAAACCCTTTGAGTGAAGTCCACACAGCTGCAGCTGTCATCCCAACCTTCATTGGACAACCCAGTCATCGCTGGGCCCCTTCAGTTTCTGCTGAAGAAACTTTACTCAAAGGTTATCCATAACATTCTGTCAGGGAGTTTCACAGACCATCTGTGACCTCTGTACAACCATGTTGTGCCATTCAGTAGCCACTGAATCACTCACTGACAGAATGAAACAAAACAGTTTCATCAGTAGCAGCAGACAGTCCCCCAAGGCAAACTTATAATTTTAAATAAAAACTTAACTGGATCTGTGTTTTTGTTGTGTATAAACCATATAACAAATACACAAACTATATTCAATTAGGAAAAGTCATACTACCAAAATAACCAATAAGAAATGCATAATAAAATTAAGTTTATCAGTGCAATAGAAACTACATATGAGTGTTACAGATTCATATCACATGGACAATAATAACTGGCAATCAATATGAAGAAATATGAATAAATTTACAGAAAGAGACAAAGTGTTGTAAGGGGAGGTAATATAAACTTTTTGACTTGTACACCACTAAAATATATGCTGCATAGTCTAAATTCTGTTATAAGATTGCAATGGATTCTCAGAGGTATTGTCAACAGTTTGAACAAAAGTTTAAACTGGTACACATCCAGAACATGGGCAGCCCCCTAAATGAGGGCAAGGGGAGGTAATTTGTAAGAGTTACTTCTTTTTGTATCTGTTTTGTTCATATTTCAGGGAGAGCTAGTTTCAGAAATATTTCCCAATGTTAATGTGATCAGTTAATATATTGATGAATTTAACGATAATTTGTTTGCATTTCTGCATCTTCATCATGATATGAAAAGCATTATGATATTCAATGGCATCATTGCTTCAGGTAATTGTACTTGTACTTAAATTGGCCTAGATTTTGGTCAGTCTCTTCCCATCTTATTGAGGCTACCAAGGGGATTGAGCTATTCAGAGGGAAATGAAAACCTGTCAACAAGATGATTTAAACAGTACTTGTATTTAGTTACAAACGTCATTGTGAAAAGTACATTGCACTGGAATCTATTGTTACATAAACAAATCCTTTTTTCATATTGACCAACCACCCTAACAGTGCATTGTTATACTGTATCATAATCCTATTTTGCTGATATCTGGCCTTGATATAGTATGCTGTAATATAATCAAAATATCCATGCAACTGACTAGCTACAATCGATCACCTGAGGGCAGTAACGTGAAATGACTACAGTCAACCACACAACAGCAATTTTTAAAAAAAAGTTTTGCTGCAACTTCAGTGAAAACGGATTATCTCTGAAGCACCAATATATACCAAGGAATTTTTTTTTAAAAATTGTCTCAATGTTCTACAATTATTTGATGTTGCTGCAGCAATAATAAACAGGTATTTTGTTTAGTCCTTCAAAGGGAGTCTTTAGCGGCACCTTCAATAACACATGCAATTTCATCAAAGCAAGCCCACGACCTTTGATCAAAGAAGTCAGCAACAAACTAAAATAAAAGCATTGCTTCAGTTTTCATTATAATTAGAACATATTTATTCTGCTGCAAAACTTTCCTGTTTGCAACAAAAACGTGTGTATGGAGGAGTCCTGTGTGGGTGATTTTCTACATCCCATATAAAAAAAATTGCGTCCAAATACGCGTAATTAACCGTTTCCGAGATTTCTGATTTAGTTTCCAGATACTCTAATTTAATCTGCATTTACACGGCCATTGGTAGCCATCGTAAATAAAAATAAAGTTAAAAAGGAAACTTTTACAGCACAATAAACCTGTTTTAATCACCGATCACTTTGGAAATGCAAGAATCAAATCAGATTTTATTGCTTTTTTTTAAGTCATCACCAGAGGCCAACATTATAGGACTAAACAAAACATGTTTCTGTGCCTGTTTTTTTTTTATAATCTTAACGAAACATTAAAGCCTGACAGCATTATCATTATCAACTAATTGTTGAATAAAGTACAGGCCAGAACTGGCCGATTGCCGACATAAATGATAAGGTGGTAAAATTAAAGCCTGGTGGCAAGATCAACTAATTGTTGAACAGAGAATAGGTAGGAACTGGCATCTTTTCGACATAAATGATAAGACAACATTGGATTTGTTCAAACTGAGACCAAGGATTTATGTCGACATATATATTTTTTTAACTCAAGTGGACATAGGCAAGACAATTTTGGTAGTAATAGCAGACCAAGGGACTGGGACTTTGCTTTTTTGTCCAGATAGGTGGCTTGTCGACATAAGTGATGTTGACATAAGTGGGTAGGACTGTATATACAATTGTAATGCAAAATCTTTAAGCTAAACCTACACAGAATTTATATTACTCTTTGACCCAAGGTTAAAGGAGCGAACCAGTGAGAATGAATTGCCTTTGTTGCATAATGATTGATCCAATGTATGAAGAGAATCCATTATGAGATTTGGAATAGCAAATGAATGTATTTAACCAAAATCTGAGCACAAATGGTGTCTTGCTTGAGCCAGTTAATGACATGGGAACAATGCTCCCATTGTTCTTCTAGCTCTAACATTAATACTGTTCACAAATGCTGCTATCAAGTTGATAACACACCATCATTAAGTTGGAGTGGACAAGAACAGAGATGGCAGATGATGCTTACTGTGATGTGTCATGTGTCTTGTTTTGGAGATTACATCTAGTTGCTGGGGCAAAGAAACCCAAGAACTTATGACAATATTTTGGGCATTTTGGGCAACAATGCTAAAACAGGTCACTCAAAGATGACCTATATTTTTATTTGACTGGTTCATTGGCTCCAAAGTCAAAAGGGCTAACAAGTGCATCACAGAACGAATTGCCACTAATACTAACTTGGCTAAAAGGATTTAATGTGTACCTCTTTAAGTAAAATTTGAATAAAAGCTAGTAGAATTAACGGATCCAATCACAGTATGGCTTAGATCAATTTATAATTTTTAAAACTAATTATCAGTTAAAAATTCCCCATGATAACTGATTATCAGTTAAAAATTACCCATGATAACTGATTATCAGGTAAGGATGTCCAAAACACATTTTAAGTTATTGATCATCTATTATTTGCATACAGTAGCCCCCTTCTTTAACCGCACCCCCCCCCACTAGCAACCACCCACTCCTTACAGCCAGAATCCAAAGGCACCAATGAATTTGTGTTCAAAATTACCCCTCACGAAAGGCCACCCAGCTAAAGCGACCAGCATATTTGTGCAAAAATATAAAATTTACCCCTCACAAGCAGCCACATTTTATTTTGTAATATGTATCCAGAACAAATTTTATTCATAGTGTGTGTTGAGTAATCTGATTTTTTCCCCTGAGGTCAGGTTTTCATTCTTAACAGAAGTGTTGACTAAAGTGCATGTACCACTAAGGGTAATATTATATCATTTACACCTCAGGAGAAGCCCCATTTATTCCATAAAGCCAAAAAAGACTCAAATTTTATTCCATACAAAAAGGGAGGTACACATAATTGGATTAGCCTTACTGCTGTGTTATCTTAAGATGTTTAGCCACTGATGATTGTTAAGAGTACACTTTTTAATAGTAGTAACAGATGAGAAGTGGCAATATTGATGTACAATACAGAAGTCGGGGGGGGGGAATGGTTTGATAGCCATTATGACTTCCCTTAGTAAGATGTTGAGCTTGTTCCCTTCCATGATTAGTGCTATTATTACTGACAATAATTGTCAAAATTGTAAATCCTAATGGTTCTATTGTTCAGGACAATTCTGCTACCTATGGAAGCCCTTTTGGCTTCTGTCACTTAGTGTAAAACAATGTAAAATTAATAGGGTACTAGACTGGGACTAATGAATCATGTGACAAGATTGCCACCTTTAAAAACAGGGCATTTTGTTTAAAGGTATAAAAAATTGCATTCAGTCTTATAGTTGGCAACACTGGAATAAGTAGTTGCAAAAAGATCATCGAGGGAAAGAAATATTCTCAGTTTAGAAGAGAAAGTGAAAGTAATTCAATCGACTGAGAAGGGGGAGAGTTCGAGGATTCTGGCAGAAAAATTTGATGTTGGAAAGACTAAGAAAGCAATATTGGGAAAGACAGGGAAACAATTCTGCAAAAATGGGAAGATGAAATAGACAGATAAAGGAAAATTGTTAGAACCAGATGTTTGTATCCTGATTTGAATGAAAAGGTTTTTGAATGGTTTTGCACTGCGCATACTAAGAACATTCCACTTACTGGTCGAATGATCCAAGAAAAAGTGACAATTTTATCAGTTGAAATGGGATATGACGACTTTACCACAAGTAATGGATGGTTGCACAGATTTCAAGTCTGACACATTAAGTATTCTGTCCTTAGTGGAGAATCAGCTTATGTTAATAATGATATTGATGAAGATATATGCAGGGGATGCGACAGGAAGGATATTTTTAATTGTGATGAGACTGGTTTATTTTCTAGACTGTTACCAACAAAGTCATTGGTACAAAAAGGGGACTTGTGTAAAGGTGGGAAAAAAGCAAAGGAGAGATTTACAGTTTTGCTCTGCGCCAGTAGTTCTGGTGAGAAATTGAAGCCACTGGTGATAGGAAAATCATAAAATCCAAGGTGCTTTAAGGGATATATCCAGGCACATTTGAGAGTTACATTTGAGGCAAACAAAAAAGCATGGATGACAGGACAGATATTTGTGTCCCAGATAAAAAAAAACTTAATCAGCAAATAAAAGTGCAGTACATAAAGATCCTGCTTTTCCTTGACAAATGTGCTGCATACCCAAAACTGGATTTATCAAATGTCAAGGCTTCATACTTTTCTCCAAATACAAGTTCAAAACTTCACACTCTGGATGCAGGAATAATCCAGACAGTCAAAGCGAACTTCAGGAAAAAAAAGTTGCCGAGATGTGTTTTATTCCTGATGGATAATACAACAGCTGCATCAGTGATAGCACAAAAGGTGCCTCTGCTGGATGCAATCCAATGGCTTACATCAGCACGGGATGTCCTGACAGCTGAGACAATTAAAAAGTGCTTTCGGAAATGTGGATTTTTCCAAGAGGTGTTGGGTGAACCAGAGGCAGAGGAGGAAAATCGGGATGAAGAGGAAATTCTCCCCCTTATACCACATGGAACATCCCTTAAAGATTATGTTCAGTGCAATAATGGATAAGCTACAAAGAACACACTAAATGATGACTGGGAGTCATTAATGACAGAAGGTGCTAGAAGTTCAGGTGAAACATGTCAGGTTGAGAAGTGACTGTGACAGCCATATATGTGAAAATCAAAACCCAGCCAAACAGTGCATTACACTGCAGACTGCATGGTCAGATTCCACAGAATTGATGGAGTATAGCCTCCTAACAAACAATGTTGAACCTGTTGACATAATCATGAAAACACAGGATATTCTTAAAAAACAAAAGAAAAGTTGTAGAAAGCATGGAACAAATAACACTGGATACCTTTTTTTTAGCATAAGAATTCTTAGTAAAATTGGTATTTAATTTAAGTGTCTGTTGGTAACAGATGATGTGATCTGTAACATTATTATAAAGACAGTTTTAAAACTATATGTACATCAACAGTTATTCATATCATTCTTTTGAAAAATGATGAAATAATTTGTTTCACATTGATTTCACGATGTGCATGTGATTTTTAAATGAAAATATTAAATGTTTTATTAAATGTAGTTGTGACTTTTTATATACATTGTACAGGTATGTACATGTATTTACTATTTGCATTTATCATCCCCCTCTAGAAAGGCCACCCACTTTATAAGGCCACTTTCCTGTTGCAATAGGGGTGCCCTTATAAGAGGGGGACAACTGTGCTTGAAATAAATGTATTTGTATACTTGAACAAATGTATTTGTATACTTGAATAAATATATTTGTATACTTGAAATAAAAGTATCTGTGTACTTGAATAAATGTATTTGTATACTTGAATAAATGTATTGGTATACTTGAATAAATGTATTTGTACAGTTGAATAAATGTATTTGTATACTTGAATAAATGTATTGGTATACTATAAATAAATGTATTTGTATGCTTGAAATAAATGTATCTGTATACTTGAATAAATGTATTTGTATACTTGAATAAATGTATTGGTATACTTGAATAAATGTATTGGTATACTTGAAATAAATGTATTGGTATACTTGAATAAATGTATTTGTATACTTGAAATAAATGTATCTGTATACTTGAATAAATGTATTTGTATACTTGAATAAATGTATTGGTATACTTGAATAAATGTATTGGTATACTTGAAATAAATGTATTGGTATACTTGAATAAATGTATTGGTATACTTGAAATAAATGTATTGGTATACTTGAATAAATGTATTTTTATACTTGAAATAAATGTATTGGTATACTATATATAAATGTATTTGTATACTTGAAATAAATGTATCTGTATACTTGAATAAATGTATTGGTATACTTGAATAAATGTATTTGTACAGTTGAATAAATGTATTTGTATACTTGAAATAAATGTATTGGTATACTTGAATAAATGTATTTGTATACTTGAATAAATGTATCTGTATACTTGAATAAATGTATTTGTATACTTGAATAAATGTATTTGTATACTTGAAATAAATGTATCTGTATACTTGAATAAATGTATTGGTATACTTGAAATAAATTTATTTGTATACTTGAAATAAATATGTTTTACAAAATGATACAAAAAATTCTCGATGTTATAATTGGTAGAATGTTGTATTGCCACAAAACCAGTTTCTCTTATTAAATTAATTTATCTGACCAGCAATGAATAAATTTAATGAGAACATTTTCAAAATTGTGATACAATATTATAGACAAACAAAAAGTATCCTAATAAAAAAAATCCCATACCCGTCTACATATAGCTTCTTTAATAAACCACAATTTGATACCAAATCTTTTACAGCTGATATGTGTACATGTGGGTTTTCTACCAGCTTTACTTCCTGCAGAGCAAAACATTTGGCTGCTATCGCCTCCACTGAAAAGAAATAACAATAAAAATCAAATTAAGTAGTTTTGTCTTGCAATAAACATTGTCCTATAACCTTGACTATTTTCCTTGGACCATTTGAACCATTTAAGAACTGAAAAATTGAATGTCCCCTGAAGTACCAGGTCTTATAAACTTTAAAATTGACACAAACTAAAGAGAAATGATTCTTTAAAAAATAAAACATCACTAGCAATAAGTCGAATGGACACAAACATGCTGAACAAACTGTCTAATTGGAGCATCTCGCATTTTGAGACAATTGTCTCTATCAGTATCACAACATACACATATGTAACTACATGTATCATAACACTTCCAAAAGTACTGTGACAAGATTAAACTATTCTTCATAATGTACTGTGACTAAACAAGTCTTCAAAATGTACTGTGACTAAACAAATCTTCAAAATGTACTGTGACTAAACAAGTCTTCAAAATGTACTGTGACAAGTTTAAACAAACTGTGCTGTAATGGTCATAGGAAAAGTTGGCTCAAATGTAGCATCCAAAATGTAAGCTTAACCTAAGGCACTCCAAATCCAGAAGTGTCTGATGATTCTAAATTTTAATTACACAGTATATTCAATTGTATATTATATTTACACTAACAGACTGATACCATCTAGATACATGGTATATTCAATTGCATATTCTGTTTATACTAACAGACTGATACCATCTAGATACATGCTATATTCAATTATATATTCTGTTTATACTAACAGACTGATACCATCTAGATACATGCTATATTCAATTATATATTCTGTTTATACCAACAGACTGATACCATTTAGTTATATGGTATATTCAATTGTATATTCTGCTTATACTAAAAGACTGATACCATCTAGTTATATGGTATATTCAATTGTATATTCTGTTTATACTAACAGACTGATACCATCTAGATACATGGTATATTCAATTGTATATTCTGTTTATACTAACAGACTGATACCATCTAGATACATGCTATATTCAATTATATATTCTGTTTATACCAACAGACTGATACCATCTAGTTATATGGTATATTCAATTGCATATTCTGTTTATACTAACAGACTGATACCATTTAGTTATATGGTATATTCAATTGTATATTCTGTTTATACTAAAAGACTGATACCATCTAGTTATATGGTATATTCAATTGTATATTCTGTTTATACTAACAGACTGATACCATCTAGATACATGGTATATTCAATTGTATATTCTGTTTATACTAACACACTGATACCATCTAGATACATGGCATACTCAATTGTATATTCTGTTTATACTAACAGACTGATACCATCTAGATGCATGGTTTATTCAATTGTATATTCTGTTTATACTAACAGACTGATACCATCTAGATACATGGCATACTCAATTGTATATTCTGTTTATACTAACAGACTGATACCATCTAGATACATGGTATATTCAATTATATATTGTTTATACTAACAGACTGATACCATCTAGATACATTGTATATTCAATTGCATATTTTGTTTATACTAACAGACTGATACCATCTAGATACATGGTATATTCAATTGTATATTCTGTTTATACTAACAGACTGATACCATCTAGATACATGGCATACTCAATTGTATATTCTGTTTATACTAACAGACTGATACCATCTAAATACATGGTATATTCAATTATATATTGTTTATACTAACAGACTGATACCATCTAGATACATGGTATATTTAATTGTATATTCTGTTTATACTAATAGATTGATACCATCTAGATACATGGTATATTAAATTGTATATTCTGTTTATACTAACAGACTGATACCATCTAGATACATGGCATACTCAATTGTATATTCTGTTTATACTAACAGACTGATACCATCTAGATACATGGTATATTCAATTATATATTGTTTATACTAACAGACTGATACCATCTAGATACATGGTATATTCAATTGTATATTGTTTTATACTAATAGACTGATACCATCTAGATACATGGTTTATTCAATTGTATATTCTGTTTATACTAATTGATACCATCTAGTTATAGTGTGGCCTAAGTGGTTAAAGCATTCACCTCAGATGTGGGAGGTTGCAGGTTAGAACACTGGCCAAGTCATACCAAAGACTTATAAAAAGTTGTACTAGCAGCTGAAATTGCTTGGCCTTGGTACTCAGCATTAAGAGGTTAGTGTTAGGATAGTCTTATAATGTAAGACAAAGCACATGTTTTTGTTTAAGTGTTGTTACTACCCAAATAACAGTCTAACATAGCCAGTTCCGATGTCATTGAGAATTGAATTTATTAAAGAAAAACATCAGGGTAAATAAAGTCTGACAAAAACATTTTAACTTTACTTTGTAGAATAGTGTCATTATTGGTTGACAATTGTTTGTGATATTCCTGAAAATTTGACTTTTGTTACACATCAAAACATGCTACAGAGCACTGTTAATAGGCAGTAAGACCCATTCCCTGATGGGTCTTATGTGATAGGACTAGTGTTAGGACTGGTCTGCCTGGAGTCATGAAAGTGTGACTGAGTGGGACATGATGCTATATATCTGTGGCTTGATGCCTCAGTGTAAAGACATCATTATAAACTGCCACACTGCAGTCATCGTAGTGATATGACTAAAGAGATTTTACAGCTACATTAAAAAAAATCTAAATCACACACACAATCAAGTTACATTGTATAATCAATTGTATATTTTGTTTATACTAACAGACTAATGCCATCAAGTATATTTAATTGTATAGTTTGTCTATACTAACAGACTGATATCATTTGGTTACACTGTATATTCAATTGTATATTTTTTTTATATTAACAGACACATACCATCAAGTCACAATGTCTAGCCAGTTGTATATTTTGTTTATATTAACAGGCTGATACCATCTACTTACAATGTATATTCAACTGTATATTTTGCTTAATCTAACAAACCCATACCACCTACTGCCAACCATTGATACCTAAATAAATAAAAATGAAAGTAAAACCTAATTTCCATTTTGAATCTTTTAATATACAGGACTGATCTGGAAATAGAGCAAAAAGAAACTAAATGAACACATTCCATACCTGTTCGATCTGTAATTTTGTGCATGAATAGGCTGGGGAAAAGCTGTAGGGCTTTGAGCATAAATTTATCTGCACCTTGAATGATCTCAATAACGTCCATGACATCCTCATGAGTATTTGGAGATTCTGTGATCACATCACCAAATATCATGATCTCTGAAACAATCACATCACCAAATATCAGGGTCTCTGAATATGTGATCACATCACAATATCAAGATCTCTGAAACAAGAAACTTCTAACATGATAAATTTTTAATGATTATTTTTTGCAAAATACTTGGTCCTGTTTTAATGTTCCAACACTATGATGCATTCATGGAAAATATATAAAATGCTTTTGCTCTCAACTTCAATGTTGAATGAATGTTCTTTAAAATAAAAAAACATCCTATGCTCCTACTTTGACCATACTTTCTTATTTTATAAAAAGAATTACTAGTCATGAGAAATAAATACTGAGTCACGTGAATATTAGGATAAAACTAGCATTAAATGCTCACCAATACATGTACATTTGCGAAAGAAAATTCAAACCTGTATTGAAACTGACGAGTGGAAAAAAAAAGTTAGTTGCTACATTTTCTGTTATGTCCAACAAAATAATGTGTGCTACCAGTTTCATGATTAAAAAACCACATGAGACTCAAGTGGATCTAAAAGATCTCATCTGGGTGACAACTTAGCCATAAAATAAGACTATGTCACTAAGTAGACTTATAAAATTGTAAGATAGCAACAGATGTAAAATACAAGATCATTTTATTTATTTTAATATATCCTATAAAATATTATTTAAAAAATAAAGTCAAAATCAATCTGAATCAATAAGCATAACTCTGGATGATATAAACCTATTTACCAAATCTGATAGAAACTAGGTGAGAAAAATTGTTTCTAGGCCAAAAAAAGGTACCAAGTTATGTCAATAAGATGCAAGGAGTCTCATTATCCCTTGATTTATCAACACCTTGTCTTTGGAAATAAAACAAAGTTGGTAGCAATCTAATTTGTCATTCAAGTCACCCTGCCACATAAATGAACCCATGTAAAGCAGCAGATGTAATAGCTTTAGCTGGGGAGTTAAGTCAGCATAGCTTATCAATGGGACTAATTAATACAGGATTCTGACATATAACTGTTACAGTAGCAAAAATACTGGTCTTTTGTTTTCTTCAAAAATTCTAAAGGTCATCTCCATATAAGATGAAATGGAAATCACTCGTATATAAAAAAGCCAGTAACATCTCTACCTAATATCTGAATCAAGTTACTTTTTCAAGGGCTATTTTAAGCCCTGAAATGTTGATTGATTGACTGACTGTGGATTTTACAACACACCAGCAATGTAAGTCTATACATCACCACAAAAAAGGATATGTTATATGACAAAATTATATGTATCTAAAAAGTTTATTACTGATGAGTGATAAAAAGGACAAGAAAAACACAATGATATGGTGAAAATATAACCAGGATCCTGATCAATCATGGATATAAATGGTGTGCATAAAGGTAATTAGATAATAAAAGATAAATTGTGATTAACAGAACAAATGTTGGTTAAAAGTACTCACAGGAAATAGGATTGCACACATGCTATATTTAACTTAAATGTTAACTTTATTCAAGACATTTCAAATGCATGTCATATTTACACATTGTGCTGAATACTGTAGTAATGATCAGATCTAAAACGCAATATATTTTAAAATTTAAGGAATATGCAATGTCTTCCTTTGCTATTACTTTTTTAACTATTTACACAAAACCAACTTTTCTCACAATAAATGCAATGACTATTTTCAATTTATAAGTGTACTATATTCACACAGCCTGCAATTATGGCACAAAAAAACATTTCCTTCTCTCAAAAATTGGCAAATACTTGTTGGAATTTGAGGCTCATTCAATTCTAATTATCAGTATTATTATCTGCTCTGTGGATTTTTCTTAACATGCCAATTATCTTCTCTGCAGAAGGAACATCACAATGCCAAAAATCCAGTTCTCTCAATTGATGCCTATCCAAGAAAATAATTGAAAATATCCATAAGTCTAAGGAGATGTGAGAAAAAAAAATCAACTTCTGAGACAGTAAACAGTCAATATTTAACATTAAAGGCATGGAAAGTACACATTTATATGTTGCATGATAATTGTTACCAAGGTGTAACCAAAAATTACTTCTAAAAATTATATTAAAAATTATAATGAAATTTTATACATTTTCCAGAGAAAAAATTTGTATCAATAAACATGGTGCCTAAATTATTGCTATCCAAACCACTGCTGATGGCTGGGTCATTGTTATATTGGACAGAGATCACACTAATCCTCAGGTGTAGGCTACTAGTTATCCAATTAAGTAGTCAAAGGGAATATTACCAGACCGTCAGGGTGAGATAATAAAGAAAAAGGCTCTCAAATGTTTCTCATTTGTCAAAACACACACACACACACGCACATGCATGCACACACAGGTACACATACATGGCAGTGGTTTCTTTAATCTTCAGATTGGTATACTGAATGCCTATGATCATGGGTTTACTGAAGAAATCAGTTTTGCTGACAAGCATGTGACAGTTGTTTCTAGTGGATAACTTAAGCTAAAGGAATTTGGCATGTTTTAATGATTGAACAAATTACAATTGTTATTGCATAAAATATTGAATTTAATTAGATTTAATAGGAGTGTAGACTTGTGTGACACTTGATAAGCAGGGCTGCAAATGTCATTACTGTGTAGACTTGAAACAAAATGAAGATCTCAAATACATTACTGTGTAGACCTTGAACACACTGAAGATCTTAGATGCATTACTGTGTAGACTTTTAACCCACTGAAGATCTCAGATGCATTACTGTGAAGACTTTTAACACACTGAAGATCTCAGATGCATTACTATGTAGACTTTTAACACACTGAAGATCTCAAATGCATTACTGTGTAGACTTTTAACACACTGAAGATCTTGAATGCATTACTGTGTAGACTTTTAACACACAGGAGATCTCGAATGCATTACTGTGTAGACTTTTAACACACTGAAGATCTCAAATGCATTACTGTGTAGACCTTTAACACACTGAAGATCTCAAATGCATTACTGTGTAGACCTTTAACACACTGAAGATCTCAATTGCATTATTGTGTAGACCTTTAACCACTGAGGAACTCAAATGCATTACTGTGTAGACCTTTAACACACTTAAGATCTCAAATGTATTACTGTGTAGACCTTTAACACACTGAAAATCTCAAAAGCATTACTGTGTAGACCTTTAACACACTTAAGATATCAAATGCATTACTGTGTAGACCTTTAACACAATGAAGATCTCAAATGCATTACTGTGTAGACCTTTAACACACTTTCTATCAAAAAGCCTGATGATCATTTTATGAGTAATACCGGGTTTGTATAATTTGAACTTAAGTTATTCATGTTAATTTTCTTGTCAAATTTCCAGTCTCAAATAATTAACATAAAGATTTAAGTTGGACATTTAATTTACCATCACTAGAAATCTAACTGGCAGTATGACTACTACTATTCCAATGAAATTTCAATAACAAGTTACAATGCAGTGAATAAATAGATTTTCCGTGTTTTTGTGGAGAACTCTTCCTAAAGTTCTCTCTCTCACTCTCTCACACACATGCACACACACACACACACACACACACACACACACACACACTTAATTTGTATTATTTGTTGGCTTTTCTTAAAGACTGTTATGTATATCTGTACTTTGTACATGACCTTGTCCACAATCAAGTTCATATTGTATCTGACCAGAGAATTAAACAACATAACATTTTGCTAGTATTTCTGAGTGTGGATTAAATATTCAGATCATTATTAATGTAAATATGTTACCTGAATTTGAATGGAAAGATCCAGTCTTGATTCTGATCTCGGAATATTTTAGACTGGAAAATTCCTTTAAGTGAATGAGTAATTTCTGAAAATGGTAATTGTGACCTAGATCAAGCAGAGGGGTATATAATCTTGTTTGTCTAAAAATTAATCATTTCTGCCTTAATATCTTGAAGAAGTAACATTCTTATTGTTGCTTTCTGTTTTGATTTGGATGAAATTATTTATTGAAATTATCAGTAACTGGACTTACAATGTGCTCAATAATATTGTTGGACTGGAACATTAATTTGAAATTATAGTGAATTTAGACAAGAGAGTATTTGGATTATATTAATGTGATACATGAAAAGACTGCAAGAACATCATCACAATCCAGACAATTGACATTTTCCACATTTGAGACTACAGGCATATCAACTCATTCAGTATTGGATATATTTGCAATACCACCAGAACTCAATTGGAACTTTCTGAGATATATGAAATTTAATTCACAATACTTAAAGTTCTTATTAAATTTTCACTTTGTATTCATGGAAACAAATTACTTGTTGAATTTTTAAAAACTTGCTTATTTTTGGTCTTTTCTTGTACTTAGTTAAGACCACAGTCATAACACACACACACATGCACACACACACACACACATGCACACACACACACACACATGCACACACACAAGAAGCCACATGCAGTAAAACTATTTCAAGCAGTGATCAATCAATTACCCCTTACCCATTTAGCACATACACACTAAAATTGCAGATCCATATGTACTCATTTATAAGATGAGTCAAACTCCAAACAAAGATCCTGATCCTCCATAGCATAATATGCTTACAGATCAGGGAAAATGTTCTTCAGGTTACTCTTAATGAACTTCATTATGAAATGGCAGATCTGAGACTGTACCGTTTACTGTATGACTCAACATATAAGCGAGTGCATACAGTATGTAATTCTTTTCAAGTGACACCTAATTGCATTGTAGTGGATTATAAGATCTATTGGAAGTTAGATGTCTTCCTATAGATCAAATAAAATTTACAGCTATCTTTAATAAAGTCTTTATTTTACGTCACTCTTTATTTAAGACTAAGTTGACTATCTGGCTGAGGAAGTTGTAAATTTCCCTTAATAATGTCCAATGAGTATTGTTCTACCATAAAAATTTGTTGCATTAGGACTAAGTGAACTATGTGCTATTAATCAACCAATCATCATCAGTTAAGTTACCTAGATAGTGGTAAATTTTCCTAATTATTTAAATGAGGTTTACTTTTAATTTTCTTACAAATATCCAAATTCATCTAGAGAATACTTTCTTTGCAAAATTTTATTTAAAAAATGACTAGCAACTATGTTGCCAGAGATGCAAGAGAAGTTTCTATTTCTTCTTCAGAACAAGGCTAATATGGGAAGTGATGGTAAGAGGTCAAAGAAAAGACAAAGACAGTAAATTTTGGTAGAGAAATTCCCTTGGTTTAAAAAACAATACTGGTCAATACTGGTAAAACTAAAATATTACTTATCTCAACACGGAACAAAAGAACAAAACTTGATAGTGATGAACTATGTCCAGCCAAAATTAAAATTTCATCTCAGGATCATAAATATGGTATTTTTGTGAAGGTCAGTTATAAGAAATAACAAATTAGCTACTAAAATATAATCCTTTTCATAGCTTTTGCACACAGTAGGTGCAAACAACATATTTTATTCCCTACAGAAAATTGATTTTTCACCAAGAAGTGAGCATTTTTTGTACAGTTTATATCATGAATACAAATCAGGTATCGGAATGTTTTTTGGTGTTAGTTTTTTATCAAGTCATTAGTGAATATAATCAGACATTTGAGACATAATTTGCAAATATATATATATATATATATATATATATATATATATATATATATATATATATATATATATATATATATATAAGGGGATTTTTGGGAGATGTGCCTCTGCCAATCTAAAACCTAAAACTTGCAGTTTTAATTATTTAGAGTATCCAATCTAAAATCCAAATAATGTGAAAAGCTTGTTTAAAATGATGCTGAAGCTTATTATATATACATGGGCAATCATGTCTCTGAAATGAAATAACTACATAACTCGCCAAATAAAACCAGCTGAATCTTAGGCAGTGAATAAGAAAAATGTACTTCGTCTGAAGATACTTGTCAGTGAACTGAAATTAATCATAAACATGCATAAACAGTTGCATAAGGAATTCCAACTTGTGCATGTAACTAACCATGCATTTAATTTTCTCTAAAGACATTACTGATGTTTCCATGTTTTATCAATTGAAAGATAAACTATGAAAATGATAACATGAAAAAAACCCCACATGAAACGTTATAATAATGATAATAATAACAGCAATGATTCTTAATGAAATAATTTGCACTTTTTATCAGGGTGTATATTTTTCATTGTGCACTTGCAGGATAATTACCACACCCTCTTAATATCATTGGGGAAATACTATAATTAAATGCAACAGAAATGATTAGGTAATCAAATCAAATTAATAATAAATCATTTTTTGTTAATGAAATACTCTGTGTCCTTAAATTATGGATAATTATAGCAAGGTATTATTACAAAATCAAAACTTTCACTTCATCTGCAAAATTATGTTTGTATACACAGAAATTAAGATTGATAAATCATTTGACTTTTATTTAGGGTGGGTGGTGCTATTTGAAATTCTTATTTCAGTTCTAATTTACTATCAGATGACTAAAATTTATATAGTTGAAAGCTTTGCCAGAATAGGAAAGGATCATCAGCGAGTATATTTAGTAGTTGCAGGAAATTTTTACTAAGATATAGACATGCAGACAGACATATTATGACAAGTTAGATTCATAAGTGATGTGAGCAGACTATGTTCTCACCTATACCATAATTTCCAAGTTCCCATTTTTCATGTCATCTAGTAGTTTGTAGGTATATATAGCAGGATTGTCATGGTATTTAACATTGAACCACTGATTAAAACCAGGCACAGTTGATATGACATAGCCTAGTTGATATGACATAGCCTTTGTATTTCCTCTTCATGAGTCTTCTGCCTTCATTTCTTCTAAAGTAGTTTTACCCACTAGCATGTGTTTTTCATGTGTTTTCATTCCCTCTGTTGTATTAGCCTCATCTATTAATATGAATAAATTTTCAAGCAGTTTTTCTATAGAGAACTGCATTATTTTCGGATGTCATTTGAAAATTAGTTTTGTTTCTGTTTTTTGCAGCAAGATTTTTTTCTGAACATTTAGTTGTACCTTCAAGAATTTCTTCTTCTCCATAGTAGTTGCCATGGTTTCCAATATCTCTCGGGCAAACTCTGGTTTGCCAAGGCCATAGTAGTGCACCTCAATTTTCAATCTTACTCACTTGTTGATCACATCTCAGCCAATTTCCTTCCCCTTTTTCTTGTTAGTGCTTCCCTCTTTTCTTTAAGTTTCTCCCCGATTGCATTCTCAATTTCAATTTTATATTATTATTATTATTATTATTATTATTATTATTATTATTATTATTATTATTATTATTATTATTAATTTCATTGCATTCCCAGATGAGAATTTGGTGATATGTTTGAATTAGTTTCATGAAATATACCTTTGTCCCATATGATAAGCTACCTAGATTTATATATGTGTATTATGCATGTCCAATATATCAGTTTTTATGTGTTTTTTATATTTCTGAAATGCGTGTGATAAAGACTGTTCATTTATTATAGTGTAATAACACTTGCGCCAAACGTCAAGGAGATACTGCTTGCATTGAACATGTTTTTCACCTTTCTTCGCCTTCAAAATCATAATATGTCTCCATTATTTCATATATTTAGTATGGGGTTGATCAAACATGTCATCGAAAAAATTTAAATCTTAATAATCTACTCCGAAAATGAGAACATTTCGAATTCCGGATTCATGTTATACCTCTTCCGTGAAGAGCTACATAAACAATAATCACTAATTAGTGCGCACGAACACGATTCTTCTTTAGGCTGGTGTTTAACGATGATATCAATATGTATTTAATAGCTCAATAATTTTATATAAATATATCCGATAATATGGTTATGTACGTGCATAGTTAACTTTTGTATGAACTCTGATAGGGCACTAGGCCTAACAACTCACGTGAACGATAACAATGCATATAGTAAACGTTATCTCTAGTAATAGGTCTTTATTGTAAATAGGAGAGGTCGGAGAACATGACATCTAACAAGAAGTTAAAAATGGCTCTGGAATCCATCAAATACAAGCGTGGACACCTCGAGATTCTTGACCAGTTGCTGATTCCAGACTCACACGAGTTCATTCCTGTGAATGATACAAGTGATGCTTGGCGTGCCATAAAACAAATGCAGGTAGGATGCATTCACAGGAGTCTGTAGTTTATCAATAAAGCACGACGAAATTTTTAACTACATGAAATCACTGTAATGGTATTATACAATAAATGCAGTTTTATCGATAAAGCACGACGAAATTTTTGACTACATGAAATCACCGTAACGGTATTATACAATAAATATTTATTGTATAATACCGTTACGGTGATTTTATGTAGTCAAAAATTTCGTCGTGCTTTATTGATAAAACTGCAGACTCCTGTGGATGCATTGCACAAACTTAGTAAATTGACAATGTAAGGATTGTATAATACATTAATTACAGTTAATGTAAGAAGTGCTTTTAACATGGTATTTGTACAAAATGTGAAGAATTTTGCATCCATTTTACTGGTCATGCTTTCTTTTGTTTTGTTTTATTTTTTCCCTAAGAGGTTACAATTCTATCGGGGTTTTCATTTGTTTTTATAACATATTCAGCTGTATAAAATGACCTACTGATCTACAACAGCAAATATAAGTAGGTGTAGTTACAAGAAATGTATGTCACCAGGTTATCATTCATTCATGACCAGACTGGTCTATGGAAAATGTTGGGTAATGTAAATCATTTTAAAACAATAGCAGAACAAGGATGCAAACTACAGAAAGCAATTGCAATGTATCACCTTTTCCCATTGATATGCAAATGAGGCTACAGTTAGTAAATTGTTTATATAGAAAGAACAAAGGCAAGAATGAATTTAGCATGAGGCTTGAAATGGACATGTTAGCCTGTTATGACTGCTTAAAGTTGTAACAATGCACTGGTTGTAAACAAACAACATTTTTTTTTACCTTTCCTGTTTTAAGATTTAATATTCTGGAAAAGTCAAAACAAAGATAAAAATAAAAAATAAAATCGATGTTTCATAACTATTCTGATAGAATTGTTGTTATTTTATGATAAATGATAACAATGTCAACAAAAAGATCAATTTCAATTTTGCATGTTCTAAAGTTAATCTTGATTTTCAATTTTAAAGTATGAAAAATTAAATTAAGGAACTAACAATAGCACTGATGCATTTTTTTCAGTGCACTTGGAGTATGTGAATGTAAACTGTATTCATTTACATTATATATAAATATTGTAAAATGATGCAGATTTTACCATTGAAATTCAAAAGAAATCATACCAAAGCACTAAGATTTTATCTTACCTAAAAGGATACAGCTATTCCTATGTTAATGATGACAGGGTGGTTTACAAATTATGTACCATAATTGTCTGATCCTTTCAACAAATCCGCTCTATGGTTTCAAAGGGCAATGAGAACTTCACCTGCCTAACATTATAGGAAACAATTTACATTTGAAGGGCTAAGATAATCATCCCCATGCACATTAGTATGAGATCTGTTAAAATTTTGATTTTAGTTGTGAGCTTAGGTCTTTCATCTTTAAACTCCCACCATAAAGCAGATCATATTATGCTACGACATCCTTCCATCTGTCACATATTTGGCCACCACACAATAACTCAAGTTAGTTGCCGTCTTTAGTTGGCAAACTTTGCTGATGTCTTGCACTTGAGATAATAAAGAACTGAATCAATTTTTGGGTTGAACCTTCAGAGGTCAAGGTCACTGCAACTGAAGAAAGAAGCAAAATGGTTTCTTCACAATTGCAATCGATGTCCATAATCCATAGTTATCAAACTTTGTGGATAGTTTGTACTTGGGATTCGATTCTGGCCTCAGTTGGTAAGAAGGAAAAAAATTATGTGTAATAATCTCCATGGTTAACAGACTTTGTGGATGGCTTGCACTTGGAGTGAGGAAATCATAGGTTATGGTCACTGACTGATAGAAGAAAAATTCATTTCTGCACTTTCTGTATAACCTATAGATGCAGTTGGGGTAAGGAAAAAGCCCCCTGATTCTGACATCAAGCAGTCCAAGATATCAGGTTCACTTTTTATAAAAGAATAAAGATATTTTCTGCACAATAACATTACTTCTGCATGACATGCCTGGACCAAAATTTGTTGACACACACACATGCGACCCTCTCATCTTTTGAAGAGCCAGCTCAAAGTTAAATATTAAGTCAGTACATTACTGAAAGCATTCTAATGACCCAGATTTCAGTACATTACTGAAAGCATTCCAGTGACCCAGATTTCTTGCCAACATTTGGCTATTAGGCAGATGTCAGATAAACAATCCAGGGCAACATGGGGTTTCTTGGAATCAACTCATTAGAACACCTTTACTTGATTTTATATATAAGGATTTATTTAATTTGTTATGTCTTTTATGAACATTCACAAGTGCAACATTTCATAGGACATGTTCACTTTAGTCTCAATTTATTTTTTGCGCAATAATTAATGTTAATGGTGCTTGCAGAAGATGACAGCAGTAAATGTTTAATACATGTTAGCTATGTAATCAGTGATTACATCCTGGTTTATTGTTTTTATTTGGCAGTTTCAGATTAAGCTTTGTACATGTGGCTCATTGCAAGCCATTAGGTTTGTGTTACTAAGACAGCATCATTTTGAGTAAAGCATGTTAATTTTCTTTTTTATTTTTTGTTAGGTGCGAGGTGCACCTGCCATTGCCATTGTTGGCTGCCTTAGTCTGGCGATAGAACTTCACAATAAGGAGTTTGACAATAAGCAGTCACTTGTTGATCACATCTGCAAACAGCTTGAATACCTTGTCACATCACGGCCAACAGCTGTAAATATGAAGGAGGCGACCCATCGGTTCTCTGCCCTTGCACAGGCCTTAAAAGATGACAAGAACTACAGCAAGGATGATGTCAAGCAGTTGTATGTTTATCTTTTTTTTTTACATTTAATATTTTACATCATTTCATATATCTTGAATTAAGGTTGTTACTATGCAAAATTAACTAAGTAGGCTTATTTATGAGACATGATTTAGTTTTATATCTGGATGATTCCAAATCCAGAAACGAGATTTTTCTGGACCCACATCAGTAGTGCACATTCTGTCAGTCCAAAAAAAATTTAATTGTCTTCTTTAGCGATTAAATTTTTAATCTGCGCCTAGAGAATTTTTATTTTGAAGTAACATATAGGTACAAAAGAAAAATTAATGTTCATGAGTACAAAATTATAAAAATTGTCAATTTTTTAATGAGAAAACCTACATAAAACTTGATTGAAAATTAATCAAAATGTGTATTTTGACCTAAATATTTATTTCTTTATAATCTGTAAATATTTCAATGAAACTGTTACCAACAGGTAGCTATCTTTAGAGAATTTTGTTTTCTTGTTCTCAGTTTTTCATTTTGTCTCTTGAAATTATGGGGTCAAGGAGCAAATGACTTATCAGAGAATGCTAATTGGTAGTCTCTCTAAACAGTCACCACAGCTACATGTTATGGAATGCTGTATTGAATATAGCCCCCACAACAAGTTGTCTGTTAGGACTTTGTGCAGATATTTTAAGGACTACTGTATGTATCCACATTAAAGCCTCCAATTTACCTGTGAAGATGGGTTATAAAATATTATGGAATACTGAAGCGACATGTACCACCCATACATTGGTTTTCCATTAAAAGAGCTGCTATTGTACATGTGCAGAAATGTTATGAAATACCATACCAGTATTCATTTAAACAACCTCCACTGTACATATGCAGATATATTATGGAATACCATACAAATATATTTATCTGTACATGTTCAGATTTGTTATGGATTACCATACCAGTATGCCTTAAAACAGACTCCACCTTACATGTGCAGATATATTATGGAATTCAGTATTGGTATATATTTATGTACATTCAATAGCTAACAGGTCAGACACTTAGAAATTGAATTAAAGTCAGACAGTCATAGGTAGATAAAAGTAGTTCTTTGCGGTGATAAATAATTTTGAGTCCTAACAAATTATTTATTGTAATAAGCATTTGCTATAATTATCTTTATTAATAGGTGCTCTCTGGGGTCCCATGTGGGAGAAAAATTTGTAATAGCAAGGTTCTTTATTGTGAAGGTTTTTTGCACCATCTCATTTGTTACCTATTCCAATAAATAACCATGTTGACTGCAGTTGCAAACAGTGTAGACTGCAATTGCAAACAGTGTAGACTAGAGTTGCAGTGTAGATTCTAATTACAATGTAGACTGTATAGTATAGAATCCAGTTGTCAGTTACCAGAAATAGTTAAGACTTTAATTAAAAGCAGTGTAAACTCCTATTGCAAACAGCGTTAACTCAGATCTGCTTTTGTTGGGTGTACACTGTACACTACAATTCTTAAGTAGGATACAAACAGATCCGGGTGTACGCTGCAGTTCACAAGATGTGGCACCTGTACACTGCAGTTCACAAAATGTGCCTGTACACTGCAGTTCACAAAGAGATATGGTGCCTGTACACTGCAGTTCACAAGATGTGCCTGTACACTGCAGTTCACAAATAGATATGGTGCCTGTACACTGCAGTTCACAAGGAGATGTGATGCCTTTACATAATTGTCTGACTGATCGACTCTTATTTCAGAATGATAGAAGAGTTAGAGTTGATGCTGGAGGATGACATAGCCACCAATAAAGCTATTGGAAAAAATGGAGCAGAACACATCCTTGGTTCATCCAGTGATCAGCCAGTTTGCATTCTCACCCACTGTAATACAGGGTCGCTTGCCACTGCAGGGTATGGTACTGCATTAGGTGTGTAGCAACTAATATTTTTATTTGTCTATAATGTATAAAATCCAACTGGGTCTCTTGATTCGTTATCTTGACATAAAATGATAAGATCAACAGTCTTGATGCTGACTAGAAGATGCTGAATCTGAGGTTGACAGGTTTGATTTTCATTTGAACTGGCCTAGCACTGGTCTCATAATTTGAATTTTTTTTTCTTTATTTCATGTAACTACTGATGTAAAATTTTATAAGCAGAATAATGATTTATACTTGCCTTGAGATAGGGATAATGATTTATACTTGCCTGGGCTAGTTGGGCTTGGGATAATGATTTATACTTGCCTGAGCTAGTTGGGCAATGGATAATGATTTTTACTTGCCTGGGCTAGGGATAATTTGATGTCAGATCTGAATCTATGTTGTTCACTGTTTCATATCCATATGCTACACAAGCATATGGTATCAATCTTTCTCATATTCACATAAAATAATGCATGATATCCTTTTTAACACCAATATACATGTAATTAGTAAATCATAATATATTAGAATCCTAAAAAATTGGCAAATTGGTAAATGACAAATGTTTATATTTTGAATTGTTTTTAAATGAGAATCAAGTGAATGCTTGTTTTACCTCATAGATTTTGATGTGAAAGAAATTTTGTCAAACCATGTTTCCTTGCTGATTTTGTGAAAGTTTCTTGATTTGCAGTTTTATGCTGCCTTATAAATACTTTGCATAATAAATACATTGCATAATGTTGGGAAAATCAGTCAGAAGCAGGTTATTATATTAATTTAAGGGACAGTATAGAACAGGAAGGTAACACTCACTTGAGGAGGGGGTGGGTAGGCAAAATGCCAAACTTGTATTTATTAATGTGAAATCAACTTTCAGCATGTTTTCCTCTAGATAAAAAAGTTTGTCAATTTTAGTATGGTAGCTGTTTACAGTTGTAATTTTAAATACAGTAAAACTGTCTTTAAAGATTCCCCATTATGCTAGCGTTAGGTGGTCTCCCAGTAAAGATGATCTCTCAGAAATTATTACATTATGTATATGATGCAGTTAATCTATGCATGGGAAAGTTGGCCTTTCTTGACAATGGTCTTTCAAGAAACGTTTGACTGTATTCATCTCATGGGTAGAAAAATTGCAGAAATTTATGGTTGTCCACATATATGGCTCCCCAGCAAATTTGTCTGCTTGCTTTGGCCCAAAAGATTTCTGTAATCAAAATGTTTCACCAAGCTAATGAGTAGCTGACACATAGGGATTGGTTTGACCTCTTTCTGACATCAATTACCCAGCATTCAACAGTGTATTATTTGTAGATACTTGTGAAACCTGCTGTAGTTACCATTAGGGACAATTCAATGATCACATTTTTGTTGCTGGAAAATATATAAAATTCATTATAA
Source organism: Potamilus streckersoni (assembly GCA_016746295.1). Classification (NCBI taxonomy): domain Eukaryota; kingdom Metazoa; phylum Mollusca; class Bivalvia; order Unionida; family Unionidae; genus Potamilus; species Potamilus streckersoni. Next base: position 11,894 of record JAEAOA010000747.1, on the reverse strand, counting down.
TTTAACACTGGAAAATATATAAAATTCATTATAATTTAACTCATTAATTTTTAATATGTTTTTGTTGCTGAACTGGGCTTTCACATTGGCAGAATTGGTTGCTTGCCATTAAGTTGTACTGGGTTTCTGGGCAATGGATATTTCTACATCTGTATATCTATTTATTCTTCACAGGAGTTGTCCGTCGCTTACATGAACTGGACAAACTTAACCATGCATTCTGCACTGAAACCAGACCCTACAACCAAGGGTCTCGGCTCACTGCCTATGAACTTGTGTATGAGACAATACCTGCCACCTTAATCTGTGACAGCATGGTTTCCATGGTGATGAAGAACAAGGGCATTTCAGCAGTGGTAGTTGGTGCTGATAGAGTTGTCAAGAATGGGGATACAGCCAATAAGATAGGGACATATCAGCTGGCTATCTGTGCAAAATATCATAATATCCCTTTCTATGTTGCCTGCCCAGTTACAACATTTGACCCGAACATGAAGACTGGAGAGGAAATTCATATTGAGGAGCGACCTCATCATGAGATGACCAGAGTAAAGGGTGTTTCTTTAGCACCAGATGGTAAGATCACAATTTGTAAAGTCATAGTAAGGGTTTATGTTAAAGACGCACCAACACTTGAATTTTACCCACCATTGCTTCATAGATTTTTCAAAGTTTTGGATATTTACCTTGTTGTCTATGGAGTTTGCTGGTACAAAGACAAGTTGGCAAGTCAATTATAGGTGTGTAATTTGTAAATTCTGTCACCTCATTTGACTGGTTCGTCAGTGATGTAATTTGCAAAACAGTGACACCATCCCCATAACTGCTCTTTTTGGAAAATTCCACTAAACATCAGCATTTGGTTGGTGGTTTCACAGCAGTAAGGAGCATGATGGGTAAAAATATATTTACTTTGTTTAGATATGGAAGTTGATATTTACTCGCTCATAAGTTGAGTCCAACTGCAAACTCCACAGAACCAGATCTGCAATAAGGTGCCAACATATCTGGGTCTGTGCAGTATGTCAGGAGTGAATTGTAGAACTAACAACATTGACCTTACAGGTGCTTTATGCTATGACAGATTATTATCATTGTTGTTTTCAGTTTGTTTTGACTGATAAGCAAGTATATGTGGTATGTGATGCATTATTAGTTGTATCAGTGAAGAAATCAATTAAAATGGGAATTAAAAGATAACAGCTCCAGGATACTAAGTTGAAAGCAGTTGTAATATTTCTCAGTACAGTAATAACATCAGTTATGCACTTTATTTAAATCTTATATGTGATATTGACCTTGGATAAAAGTTGTTGAGTTGTCAAATGGTCTATGGGAAACATTGTGTATATTTAATTTGCATTGTTTTTGCTTGTTTTTTTTATAAATTTAATTGGATGTTTTGGATGATGTAAACTTTAATAGCAGACCTTGTCCAGAATCAGTAGGAGTTTTGTAAACAATGTTGTTTACCATTTAATGACTGAAGGCTAAATATTAGGATTATTAACTTGGTCTGAGTCAAGGACTTTGATCTTGCAATGTTCTGTAATATAATTTTAGTAACAGACCTTCTGATTATAATTAAGATTTTATCTTGTAATCATTTGGAACCTTCTAGAATGAAATTTTCCATTAGATTGTAGAGTTTTTTAATAGAAAATGCTAAATGTGAACTAGGTCAGGCAGAGGAGTCTTGTTTCTTGGAAAAATTATTTATTCCTGCAATAACATCTGAGGCAGAAATCAGTTATATTGATGTTTCGAGCAATTCAGATTATTTCTTCACTGGTAATACAAAGCACTGATCTAAAATAATATTCTTGGAAATAGAGACTTGGATTTATAGTGAAATTCAAACAAGGATATATTCTTAGATATTATTATTGTGATTCAACAAAAGACATGGCATATCTTTACTAAACAGGCAATCTCAGGCATATCAAAACTTTCCGTATTGGATTTAATTTTGGAATATCACATAAGTTTATTCAGAACTTTAATCATTGGGACTTGAATTAGAAAGTCTGTGAATATTTCGGATTTAATTCGAAATACCATAAGTTATTTGTTGTACATTATCACCTTATAATTTAGGGAAATAGATCGTTTGTCAAATTTTACAAAACTTGTTGCCTTTTCTGCTCATGTCTGTTACTTTAAGACCACAGTCATAACAGATCAAAGTGGTTTCTTTGGAAAAGTTGTAGGTAAAGGGAAGTTAAACATTTTGTATCAGTTTGTAATTAATGCCAACACAGCTACAAAGAGAGTCAAGTTAGATATTCTGTTGCATGATGCGGGGCCCCAAGTGGCCAAGTGGTACAAAGCGCTGTCCATTATGGATCACTGCCATCTCACCTCTGTCTGTGTGGGTTCGATTCTAAGATTCGGCGAATGTGGATATGTGAGAAAGCTTGCCAGTAGCTTCTCTTGTGTCGGTGTTTTTTCCGCATATTTCTCGGTTTCTTCCTCCACCGTTTATACTTGCCGCCATGTATAGCCTATCAAGTGTTAAAAAATGGCGTTAAGCCTCACAACAACAACAACAATATTGCATGATGCACCTGCAGATTAGGGTACTGTGCTCTTAACGTCAAGTCACAAGTGGAACAAACAGCATTACCCCTGATCTTCTGTTATAGTATGTGTTGCAACTTTATCATTACAGTATTTCATTCCAAGGACCAGCCTAGTGCATTTGTCAGATAGTAGGGAACGGATTTATCCATTATGGCTTTACATTTAGATAAACAGCACTATACATAGATAATTGTAGCACAAGAAAACATATCAGAGGCAAATGAAAAGCAAGCACTGGAGGTATGAGCTGAATATTTTGTTGCATCACAGTAACCTAGTTTATTTCGCCGTGACATTGCAAGGGTTTTTTTAATTTTGCCATGGCAGGGTGGACTACACATAGCACTACAGAGTTCTTGTTAAGGAAAGGCTATTGTTACTAAGGTTGTACCATATTTCTTGAAGGTTAAGGTAAATGCAAACCAAATCTTTAAAGCATCTTCTTAGAGTGGATAAACTTTTAAGGATAATTTTTTTTGCTTATGGCTTCGAGTTCTATCTTGAGGTTTTGTAAACCTTGAACTTGAAGCATTCAGAATATTGGTGTACTGTTCGTAAAAATCAAAACTCCCGTTTTGTTTGTCAAAAAGGTTTCAGAAATTCTATAAATTACCTGACTATTATTACTTTCTTGTACAAACTAAAAGCAAGAAATTCAGATGTTTTAAGAATATGAAAAGTAAATATTTACACTTGTTTTTACAGGTATTAACTGCTACAACCCAGCCTTTGATGTCACACCTGCTGAGCTGATTACAGGTGGAATAATCACAGAGTATGGAGTCTTCCTGCCAGATGAACTTTATAATTGTCTGATGATGATAGACAAGACCAAGCATGAAGAATTTCCAAGGTCCCGTTCGAGAACAAATTTTCAAATTTTCACTGAAAGATAGTTATAGGATTAGTGAAATTTTGTTTCTAGACTTGGAATATATCTTCCATCATAGTCAGAAGTAACTATTAGTAATTTTCATTAGTTTTTATGTAATTATTAATATTGACAATTAAGTGTTTCCTATGCAGAGAAAAATACTATTGAAGTATACATTACAATATCAGTATCTATAGTTCATTATAGCAGGGCTGACTTCCCAGTTTTTACATTGTTGTATTACTGTAAGAAGTAATACCATATGATGTATGTAGTATATCAGTATATGAAGTGTGCACTGTATCAATGTACAATGTGTGCACTGTATCACTGTACGATGTGTGCCCTGCATCACTATGTGAAGTATGCAATGTATGATGTATGCACTGTATCACTATATGAAGTATGCATTGTATCACCATATGAAGTATGCATTGTATCACCATATGAAGTATGCATTGTATCACCATATGAAGTATGCATTGTATCACCATATGAAGTATGCATTGTATCACCATATGAAGTATGCATTGTATCACCATATGAAGTATGCATTGTATCACCATATGAAGTATGCAAGTAGTATGCATGCAATATATTCTTATTAGGTTTTATGCAGTGTATCACTATATCAAGTGTGCAGCCTTTCATACCTTTTTTTTCCTCAAAAGTCAAATTTATCTTCATTAAAATTTTCACATTACATTTTAAGTATGGACTGTCTTTTTTCTTTAACATCTATCTATATATATAAACATCTATCTATACTTTTTCAGTTTTGTTTTGTCTTTTTCTATGTCAGTCCCTCCATTTACCAGTCTGTCTGTGTATCTGTCATCTACTACGTACCTACCTACCTACTCCATCCATCCATGCATCTATCTCATCCCACTTTTGGCATAATTATTATGCTTTTTTTCAATAAATTACTATGTACACATAAATGTATTTTTCAGTATATTCCCCTCCCAAAAATAATAATAATTTTTTTCTCATTTTTATTAACATTCCACTAATCACACAACGTATTATAGAAAAGATGGCTTCTGTGTAATTATGACATAAAAGTACACTTGTCTATAGACTAGCTGTGACTTTCCTAACAATGTTATGTGCTATTTATAGCAGCTGCCCTATTTCCAAAAAGCATGCTGGTACAGAACCATTATGTAGGTATTTGGCAGCAAAAATCAAGTCCAATTTCCAATTTATTCTAGTCGATGCATGCTGTTTCTCAAATGATTTCACAGACGGATTAGAAAAAAAAAAAAATTACTCAGAGATGAGTATATGAATTACACAATAAAGTGTGCCATTCCAGGGTAGCTTCATGCCTATTGCAGGCTGTGTGGAAAGGATTTTAATATTGGTTATAGTGTCAGAGATGCCTTGAATTAGCTCGTTTTGCTAACTCCAGTACTAAGGTAACTTTTTTTTTACAGCAGAACTAGATTGTGGAAACAAATTCTATAAATGCATGGGGCAATATTTGCAGAGTTATTACTGACCTTCCCCAGAATGGTAGAATACAACTTTGGTATTTTGTTCAAATGGATGCTTCCCTATGCCCAAATTGTGAAAAATATGCACGTGCAAGAACTAAATCATCTAATATTGTTAAGTGTTTAGCAGAAGGTACATCACTTAAAATTGCAGAAGCCATGAAAGTTGGGCCTGCATTATTGCAACAGACAGGAGCAGTGATTATTATGACCAAAAGTTGTACCCAGGCAGTGTAAGAGAATTTGACAACGAAAATGGGCCAGGTCATATTGCTTTTCTTTTAATTACCATAATTAACAGCAGATTCCACTGGATAAAATATTTTCTGATTGTTTCATAATGTTTTGAATAAACATAAGTTGGCAGAACTGTTGACATATACAGTTGCATTCTGTATTTTCAAAAATGTCTCCATCATTGTACATATCAGGATGTTTGCTGCATTTTAAAGCTCAACATAAGAAAACTTGTAGCAGTAATTGATGTTAAAAACCAGAGGGGTAAATAAATTATTTTGTACATATGTGCATTGAATTTTAATATTTTATATGTGGATTACTCTTTTGCTCTGATAACTCTTTTTGTCCACTTGGATTATGCTTTTCCTCACCAGTCGTTGGCATATATGCCATCCCATCCCATCCATTCATCCAATTTAAAGTAATCTGTTCTAATGTAATCTAATCTAGTCTACCAGGGAAGTGGGTTTTAGTGTAATTAACATAAATGTCATACCATTTATTAAGATGTGACAAGAGTCTGTAAACTGTCACAGTGATGCCCACAAATGCTTCTGTGAACATCGAATTAAGTGCTTAATCACTGGCTGAGCTGGTTTTATTTTCGAAGCTATTGAGTGCTTGAATAGTCCTTTAGACATGATGATAGAATCTATACAACAGCTGAGTTATCTCCACCTGATGGCAACATATTGAAAGATGCAACATCAAGGTAACACAGGAAGAAAATTAGCCTTTCTTTTGGGTAGAATCACACACTAAAGACAAGGTTTAGCCATTGGCTAATCTGCTGGGAATCATATTGCTGCATTAAATATTACTTGTAAATGCCACATGCTCTATATATGATAAAAAGTATACCTCACAAAAAAATAAAGAGGATTCATCCCATGTGTGGGTATATGGGATAGAAGATCCATGTCAAAGACAAAAATTTGTTGGTTGCGAAATTGAGAAAAGCTACTTCAGACTTTTTTGAATAATGAAAATAGGAATTTAATATTCTAGTCATATTTTGATATGAATGTCCTAATGAGCGTAAAAATGGATAGTACCATTGCATTGGATTTTTGTTTCATAATTGTTGTCATAATAAAAACAGATGGCAAAAGACAAAATGTGTATATTTATCTAATAAAATACTTGAATACACCAGAGAAGTCTCAGATCACAATTTAGATAATGTGATGGATTTAATACATGAAGATGGTTGAGTTGTAAATTTAAAAACTATCAACATCAATTAAATGTTTGTTATGGTATTTGTTATGATTATGAAAGTAATATTGTAAATGTAAAAAGAAAACATACAAACCAAAAACCTCTGCAGAAACAGAATTCTACCAGAGTATAAATGGCCAACATGTTTTTCAATTACTGTAAATGAATCCACACAACATATAAGCCAATATTTTATACAGGAATAGACTAAAAGTATTTGCAATGCCTTGAATAATAATTGAAAGTTCAAAAACTGCAAATGTTATGGTGTGTCATACAAAGATAAAAAAAAACAATATAGCTCCATATCTTTTACAGAAAAAATAACTGATCAAAACAGCCAATTATAAATGTTCTTCACATAAAGATACAGATATCCAGACTGCATTATATTGGACATTCATAATTTGTGAGGTTATGACACTATTTGTTCATTGGGGCATTGGTTTAAAAATTCATATTAACAGTGGGGGCAGATTTATAATAAACAACAATGAGAAATTTTTGTCATTGGCTAAGGATTTGATAGGTTTATGAAACATTAATACAAAAAAACATTTAAAAGGACAGGTTCGCAGAAAACATTTTATTTTAATGCTAACACAAGTAAATGATGAAATATATTTTTCACTCTGCTCTGTAGACATCAATAACATTAAGACCAGGAAGTTTGATCTGCTGTTTTGTCCCAATTTGTGTGGTAAGTATGGCCAATTGTTACACAAATACTTGGATTCAATCTCACAATACAAAGTTTGTTAGTGAAAAGAATCAAGTTATTTCTGATATTTTCCTTATGTTTATTCACACGAAAGACATTTTGTATATAAATGGCATCTGGCTGACATTCTCTTGTGAGACACTTCTGGAAAATCTGATACTTCAAACTGTTGTACATATTAACATCAATTAAAAAGAAGCTTTCTTTGTTTCAAGTGAATAACATATATTTCATAGCCACTTATGACAAGTTTTTCATCAACTCAATGAATTACTTCAGTTATTCACTCAATACAAGCTAATATCCTCTATATTTTCATGGAACAACCGACAAAACAACTGATTTAATATTTAAGGGATTAAAAGTTGACAAAATATTTAAGGGATTAAAAGTTGACAGAAACAATGCAATACTTTACAATTATGCATTATAAATATTTGAGGAAACAAATTAACTGATTTGAAAACATGGATAGTTTTCAACAGTTTAATGGTATGGCTATCATTTAGAATGACTAGATTTAGTCATGTCTGAATTACTCAGATATATCAAACTACAATTATCAGAATGTTACATTTTAGATAAATAGAATGTTCATGCTGTCAGAATTTTTAAACATGTAGATCCACATGACTAGTATGTGATTAAAGATAGATGTACTTTGACTAAGAGATATCTGTAGAAAAAATTGTAAACTGGACCCAGGATTAGTACATGCAGCAGGTTTAAGGATATACACAAAACGTCTTAAATGTGCAGATGTACCAATAGTCTTGCCAAATCAGTGATTAACTCCAGAATGTCTTTGAATGAATTCACAATAATCCAAAAGTCTACAATGTCAATCAGCACTTCTTAATTACAGTGAATAATTAAAATAAATGACCTCTGCAAATTATATCATAACACAGATAAAAATATAAATATTCCAGACTAGTATTAAAATAGGAAGTTAATATCCTACCCAGACTCTTATGCACAGACTGTTACCTGAGGAGTGTTCAATTGGAACCGCTTACGCTATAATATTTTCTTGATAATTGTTAGCAGATCTTGTGGAGTAATTATCAGTAAGATTAGAAAGCAAATCATGAATTGTACTTTAAATAAAAATAGGGTATGAAAATATGGTGATCATAAAATTCAATGTCAGCAATCTTCCTGATGGGCAGGGGACAAATCTTAGAAACCAGTTAACAAATTAGATGAAGACATTTTGTTCGAAATACCAGGTGATTATGATATTAGATGCAGTCTAGAAGTAGACATTAACATTTCATTACACTGGCATAACTAGCGCAAAGACTGGCCATTAGGTCTATAAAACTACTTCCAAATGAGAAGTATGTACAGGAGGCAAAGAAGAAATTTAAAAATTATTCTAAAATCAACTGTTACACAATTAATGCATAAATTGAAAAATGAGAATAAGTATATCATTCATTTCGGATACTTAAATCTTTACATACAGGTAAACACTGTAAAAGATGCACACATTTCTCTTGTTTGATCAAAATTGTGATTAAAATCATGTATTAAACTGAATATAAATTTAGGAATATAATGCAAGAAAATTTGTTTAAAAAATCCTTCCAATTAATAGGCAATTGCAGAGTCTCAGGAACAGAACAATATGTGCAGAAGTAAATTTGTTAAAACTAATAAATTATCGTTTGCAGGCACAATAATTATTAACAATGGCTTAGAGTTTAACAAAAAGCAAGAATAATAAACTGCTACAATACAGACATTGTAGCGATATGACTGAAAAATTGTTAAAGCTACATTAAGAATCCAAATCAGACACACACACACATGCACAGACAATAATCATAGAAATAAATATGGTTATAAATACTGTTAATTACTGATTCATTTTTTAACCATGTTGCGATGGAAAACTATTACAAGGATAATTTAATGTTTTATGACATTAGTACTTTCAAAATGAAAACTGGTAGTCCACAAATGTAAACAGGATATCAATATGTTGAACATATATTTCATTCAAATGTTTGTTGGAGTAAGACCCAAAGTTAATCATTGTTTACAAAGATTAATGAAGATTTGTATGAAGAGAACAACAAATTGGTTTTAAACAAACAAGTTTTAAACATTCAGATAAACAAACAAGTTTTAAACATTCAGATAAACAAACATGTTTTAAACATTCAGATAAACAAACAAGTTTTAAACATTCAGATAAACAAACAAGTTTTAAACATTCAGATAAACAAAGATTGTTTTATTGAATTATTAGGAAATTTAAAAGGAAATGAATTACCCCAGTCGTACAATTGTGAAATGTATGTCATCAACTGTATAATTTTATATTGTTTAATAAAGCAATTGTTTTAGTTGACAGTATAAATTCAATACAAAAGCGACATGTAGGTATACTGTAGTTGAAGGGATAGTCCATTCTAAATACAAGTATGTTTGTTTTGTTTTGCTCTCGATTTTTTATTTATTTGTATATTATTTTTCATGAGTTTATTTTGTACTGAAGATAGATTCCATTGTTTTTCTGCCCTTTCTGTAGAATACAACAAGAAATTAAAATCCATTGTGGTTTGCTCTTGATTTTTTATTTATTGGTATATCATTTTTCATGAGTTTATTTTGTACTGAAGATAGGTTTGATTGTTTTTCTGCCCTTTCTGTAGAATTCATAGGATTTTAGCTTTAAAATAAGTCTTGAAAAAGGTGTTGGAAGTGAGAGAAGGTGGTAAACAGGATTACGAACTGGAAAACATTTGTTGGAAATATTACACAATAGATTTTAATTTCTTGTTGTATTTTATATTTTTACTGTCTATGCATTGATCATTAAACTAAATGACTGTATACATCTCTCTTAGTCTTATGTCCTATTATAGAAAACAGTTGTGACCAACTTAGGCTAGTTAGTTACTAGTTTTGTACTGTTCGTAGTCAGTTTATTGCATCTATATATATATATATATATATATATATATATATATATATATATATATATATATATATAGATATATAGAGAGGTGATATATATATATATATATATATATATATACAATTTATAAAAAAGAATGTGTAACCAGTTTCACTTTATTTCTTCAACAGACTCAATTATATATATATATATATATATATATATATATATATATATATATATATATATATATATATATATATATATATATATATGTTTCAATGCTATTGTTGACATTATGTATGAGAAGTCCATTTATTGGGTATTGTTTATGCTCCAATCACAACTTGATAATTCGATGCATGTCTCTTATTACTGCTCTCTTAAAACCAATGAAAATCTCTCTAACATGATGAAGCTGGATGAAATTTGATCTAGCAAAGACATTTAATGCAGGTAGATGAATGATATGATTATTTTGATTGATGACACTATGGTCCAAAACACTCTTACTTCCGTCTGTTAGAAACTAAACAAAAAAAATCCTTTTCTACAAATGAACACATGGTTCATCAACAAATGATATATTTCTCAACAAATGCAATCAAACGAATACTTCAGCACCAAATCAGCACAAATTGTATCGTCTGTCAACGGATTTGATAAATGCATGAATATTTATCATTATATTTGATGTATGGGTTTGTCAAACATATTATCAATGTATAGATTTGCCCACAGACTTGATGAATGTGTAGACGTATCAACTAATGTAATCAATATATTGTTCATCAACAAGTGCAGTGGTGACTTAGAGAAGTCATACATATAGGGATACTGATTCCAGGCCTCTCTTCGGCTAGTAATTGCTTTACAAAGTGGACAGCTTCCTCATAAGGCTTGTGTGCATTGTGGCAATACAGAGAAAAGTATGATATAAATACTATAGAGATGGTAAAATCTTCAAAGAACTCATGGATAAATAGGACCCCCATTGCCTGTGCTTTGTGTATGCTGTATTGAGTAAAGCAAAAGCGTCATTTTGAACTTGCATAATGCAAGTCACAACCTTGATAATACTCTGCATGTTCATAAAATAAAACAAAAGGTAGTTTGGAACATCAGCAATTGTGACCTACCTTTTGTTCTTTATTAACTTAAGTATTTGTTTTTACACAGATGGCCGCTGTGGCCTATAAACAGTTGGAAGTAGTAATAAACATGTTTATTCAACGGTAATCATTCCATATTAATTACTCTTCATAAAACGTTTATGACATGTTACCTTAGCAGGATAAATGTATTGTGCATATGATGAATATATAAATTAAATGAGTAGCCTGACTACTTTGCATGTAAAGTTTCACCTATAGGGATTTATCAAGGTAAATATTTATGCATGACTACTGTTTTTGTACTGATGCTGTCATTACATCTTTACTCAAAACCATTTGCTTTTATCCACTACATTCTGGCTTGAAAGAGATGGACAATGATAATAGCCTGTCAAGCAGATTTTAAGAAAATGTTATTTACCATATTTTTTATTTGAGAATTAAATGTATCATTGTGTCCACATCATTAAAGATTCTCATATTATTAATTTCAGTTTTAACTGCACCTATTTCCGTTTTGAAGTCTTGTTCTAATCAGTGAAATCTCGTTTCACGTGTTTCTGTCTGTTTCATCCATACAAAAAGTCATACAGCAAGTAACATATTCAGTGTGACTTTAACAGTTGTGTTTTAGATAGAAAATAGAATTGCCCAATCTGTCTAAAAGGAATGATGAACAACTGCAATGGTCTCTCTGAGCAGCAGGGAGGGTGAACCCTACAAATTT